>JAODXP020000019.1:5145141-5165141 GCA_027497455.2 Sardinella longiceps | reverse complement strand
GGTTGCCTGGGCAACCGTTGGTAGAATTCAGCACGGTGTCCTGATGCAGAGAGCAGAGAACACCTCAACCCGACACCTTATTCTCTTCATCAATGCGTATGTGTGTGTGTGTGTGTGTGTGTGTGTGTGTGTGTGTGTGTGTGTGTGTGTGTGTGTGTGTGTGTGTGTGAATGAGAGGGAGTATGTAAAACCAAGGCAAGAGCAAGGCCATAATATTGGGGACGTGTGATTACATAATGGATGCAATATCCAACCACATACAATTTCCTCTGTCATGTATAGTGTCACACATTTGAACTATTTCACTTTCCAGCAAGGAATATTTCTTTAAAGCTAAAGTATTGTTTCATAAGGATTTCTCTGCAACCAAAACAGGTTCTAAGTATTTGCCACTGTGGGGTTATTCTGGTCAAATCTTTTCTGGTAAAAGCAGATTGAATTAAAAACATTCTCTCTGGCCCTTAGTTCCCCAGTAAGCAACACATTACCCAAACAGTCTAATCAACTCTATAGAGATCTAACACCTTCAGCTGGAATTCTCCCGATTATGTAACATGTAAATGGGAGCTGGGCTCTATGGGGAAGAGATGGGAAGAAGCTTCATGTCCAACTGCTCCCCCTGCAGGTCAATCTACCACACTGTCCCAACTCCCCGCTGGCCTTCAGAGATCCTCACAAGGAGACATGCTCAAGTTTTTTGCTCTAGAACTAACGAGATAAGTGCCTAAAAAGGCACTTGGTCTTGACAGCAGCTTTATTGTCTTTATTACAAGGCTCTTTATAACGCTGGAAAAAGCGAACTTGTATATTAACAGAAAGTACTTCTTTTCCAAATCATTAAAATTACCATGAAAGTAGTGAAAAAGTTTCATTGCCATGTTATCAATGTCTTCAGTGGGTAGTCGTGTAATAAGTGGGATAACGTTGTGTCGGGAGATATTCCAGGAGAATGACCACCTCGCAGAACGTTATCCCTTACCGAACGAACCCATAGCACTGGGGTACTCTCCCTCCTCTCCTCTCCTCTCCTCTCCTCTCCTGTCCACTCACCTGCGTGGGGCTGGAAGCTGGCGGCCATGTCTGCCACTGTTGGGGTGGCTGAGGGCTTCCTGGGCGCCTGTGGCTGCTGCTGTGGCTGCTGTGGGTGCTGCTGCTGCTGTGGGGGTGGGTGCTGCTGCTGCTGCTGCTGGGTGGCTGGAGGAGGAGGGCAGTAGAGGGGCACCACTGGGCCCTGCGTTGGCGTCGGAGGCTGAGAGTGAGAGTGGTGGTGGTGGGAGTGCGAGTGGGACAGCCGGGGCACCTTGCCCTGCTTGGCATCCGAGGGCAGGCTGTCGTGGCTGTGGCTGTGGGGGTGGGCGAGATGGGGCAGCGAGGCGGAGGTGGGGGTCGGGGGGCCGTGGAGGGGACCGCTGGGGAAGTTGCTGGGGAAGAAGATGTCACGCTGCTCCTTACTGTACTTAGGGGTGACTGGAGCATCACCAGACGCCTGAGAGACACAGAGAGAGAGAGAGAGAGATTTTAATTATGATACAAAGTAAACATAGCTCAAACAGTAAGGAAAGTTGTGTTGGGTAGATTATAACATACTCCGCTACACTGCTCATGCTGCAATAGCATGTGACACCATTTAAAAGGGAAATTAACAGGCTTTCGAACAGTATAAGATATATTGCCAAGAAACACTGCTACTACACACACACACACACACACACACACACACACACACACACACACACACACACACACACACACACACACACACACACACGCACACACAATCTCTCCCATGTGAGTTCAGAACCTTTTAAAGTGCGGCCAGAACCCACAGTTGGTTTACCTGTGCAGTGCGTCAGTGACCAGAAGGTACAGTCATCGGGAGAAGCGTGCGTCATTCAAAAGCATGACAACACAGAAACACACACACACACACACACACACACACACATCCGCCCCCACCATCATGTGTGGGAGCAAGCCAACACAGGTGGAGGTGCTCTTGATGCAGCCCGTCACTTCCATTCATAGTGTGTGTGTGTGTGTGTGTGTGTGTGTGCCTGCATGTATGAGTGTGTGTGTGTATGAACACTCAGGACCACTAGAGCCTTACAAACTGGCAGCAACAGCTGCTGCCATGGTAACTAGGCAGGCAAAGCTGAAGCCCAAGGAGACTAAGCGATGGACGCCAGCATTGTGTTTGGAGCATCTCTCTCTCTCTCTCTCTTCCCCCCTCTCTCTCTCTCTCTCTCTCTCTCTCCTCTCTCTTTCCCTCTTCCTCTCTCTCTCTCTCTCTCGGTCTCTCTCTCTCACTCTCTCAAGGGCAGAGGTACTGATGTCTCTTTTACAGCTTTTTAGCGGGAATGATATGAAGCCGTCCACACAATTACTGAGCAGTAATGATAACGCAGTAAGCAGCACAATGTTGAGTGCAGAGCAAGAGCCTCAGGACTATAAACATCACCCACAGAGAAAGTTAGAGTGTCGGCTGAGGTTCTCTGCAGTTCTGATTCACAAAATGACGAGACATATTTCCATTTCACTTCGTATGAAACAAAACCACATCATTTTGGAGTGGCTTTCAATTTTACGAGAGGTGTTAATACGGTTTCTTAATGGGGAGATCATTCACAATGAGCATGTCAAATACGATGCTTCATACGCAACGCAGACTTCAACGAAAGGCATCAAAATGGCGGGGCACATCTCACATCATGTTCTGCATCAGCCGGATGTCCGCTCTGAGACATTTCAAGGGCAAGCATCTAGTTAGTCATTTCCCTGTTTGATTTCATAAACTAAATAAGGGAAATCATGTAGCCTAGTAAATAACAGACATGAAAAAGTCGGCGATGAAATGTAAAATTTCCCTGACTTTTCAACATACTTCAAGAGATACAATTTGAGAATGATTCACGAGTGTGACATACGTTTCCCAGCAGCAGAATCATATCTGTCATTTCTAGGCCTATTTCAGCCAGCACAACACTGTTAAAGTAAGCCTACTCATCTTAAATAGCCTTACTCATCTGTGAAAACACGGCATAAACATAGCATAGCTAAACACAGCCAAACATTCTGACAAAAGAATGTGATTCTTGCGTGATCAGTTTATGCTTATTTCTGTATACAAATCTGACAACCAATTAAGAATGTGACAACTTCAGTGATATTTCACTCTAGTTTATTCTTTTTAGAAATGAAATAAATAAATATGAAAAAGAGAAAAAAGAACACTGAACACATTTTCCAAGAGGAAAACAAAGGCTGTTAGCTTTGTGTTAGTGAAAGAGACTCTGGCTGCAATAATACAATATGGATAGTAATGGTGGGTGGCCTACTGCCTACAGAGCACAGATCCATTTTAAGGAGCCTCAATTCTTAGCAAAAAAAAAAAAAAAAGGCCCAAACTCTGTGACCACACTGCTCAACACCATCCATTTTACACCATCTGATTCTTCACACACACTCATATTTAACATCCATACTTCAACTTCAAAAACAAAGAAATGGACTGTGCTCCTCGTATCTACTTCCTAACCTGCACATTCCCACAACAGTCTTTACTGCCTGCGAGGCAAAAAAAAACAAAACCTATCAGAGAGAGAAAGATAATGGGAGCAAGAGACAAGGTGGACAGAAATGTCAAACGCAGCCTCCATATTGCTCTTCTCTTGCACTCAAACCCAGGATGCAAGCGCAGATCCCTCATGGTAAAGTCCCATTAGTCACCAGAGGGATGGATATATATATAATATACCATGACATGAGCTAAGTGCTACGAGGAGTCTCAAACCTGAGGGTAATTCAAAGTCTACAAGCCCAGGCAATCATTTCCTGCTCTAGCAACTGCCTCATCATATTACTTACACATTGCAACTATTAAAATTTGTACATAAACTAAGAAATAAATCACATTTACAAAAAACATGCCAGTCACATTGGCCTCAGTTTGTCGATTCTGAATGCACTTAATGCTTTCTGCTCGACATCCGACTAATCTGTGCAGCAGATAGCAAAGGTAAAAGGTAGCGACTGATGAGAAATGATGCATAGGGGGCAACAGGCAGCCACTCACAGCATGTCCAGGCCATCCCTGAGAGCGGAGGGTCGCCTCTCCTCTCCTCTCCTCTCCTCTGTGCTGCTGTCCTTGGGATGGGATGGCGGAATGGAGACACAATACACACAAACCCCCAAAAATCTGCCTTACAGCTTCATGCTCCAAAACAATAATGCTTCCACAATTACTGAGATGAGGGGTATTAACAGGAGCTTAACTGTGCAGCACAACGTGTCATCTTCTGCTCTCATTAACACCAGCGTGTTGGGGGGTTTGCATAAATTGCAGACAAGTCTGGTGTTGGTGTGTACTGTACACGGCAATGGAATAATATAAAACCACAGACAGTGATGGAGCAATATATCCAATAAAAAAAACACTATTCAGTCTCTGCTCAGAGAGTTCAGAGTTCAGAGTAGAGAGTGCAGATGGAACCCTAGCCCGACAGGTGTGTGTGGTCCACTGTGTCTGACTGACACTGGGCCCTAACCCTGTAGACCAATCAGTGCAAATGCTGATTTAAGTCCCGGTCCGCAGTGCTAACCCAATACAACCTCTGCCAATGATGGAGCCTGCATGTCTTCTCACTATTCACTAAGCGTCCATACTGGCATCACAAACAGGAAACAGTCCAAGTGGTCCACACAATCCAGACTGAGGTAAACCTATTTCACGCCAATCAAACAGGGCAGCTGCTTTTGCTAGAATGTTCCCTTCTGACAGTTGGATTGCGATTTGAATTAGATTTCATCATAGACCACTGTACAGTGATAGAACATTGATAAGTAACAAAAGTGGATTTTGCTGAGTGATACAAAGACAGAAAGAGAAAAAAATGAAACAATGAAAGTGAAAATGGTAATCATGAGTTAAAATGTGTCAGAGGGACTATGTTTTGACATAACAGACATGTCTTAATAAAGGTTTCTCGTGAAGAAGGGTGTTTCTTTTTCTTTTCCTCTGAATACGCAGCCGCATGAAGGCAAACCGCAGCAGCGGCAGCATTGATCAACAACTCGAGGTTCCGTTTTGTACAATAGCAGTCAATTGTCTTCTCTAGTTTTATCAGCTTTGGCTATATTGATTTTGTTATGCTTTGTTAATGGTGCTCATGTTGGTATCTCTGATTAGACTCAGGCTAGCACCTTCAGTCCAGATTCGACTGGAATCAGACTCAGACGCTGGCAGTGAAGATGAACTGGACTAAAATAAGCCACCAGTCAGGCGCCGCATTGACATGGCTCAGCTGAGTCTAGCAGGCAGGCAGGCAGGTGGGGGGGCCAGCGGGAGCGCTCACCTTGGGCAGTACAGGGGGTTTGGGGAGAAGGGCTGCGCCGTGCAGAGGGTTTCCCATGAGCAGACCGGGGCCGCTGTCAAAACCACCGCCAGCCCACGCTTCCTCAGCTCAACCTCAGCTCTTTTTCCATTTGGGCCAGACACACACGCACACACACACAACACACACACACACACACACACACACACACACACACACAGCGCCTTGCTCAACCCATCGCACATGCATATTAATCATAAGCACAACACAGACAGAGAACAAAAAGTACACACGAGACGACGCACACAGGCGCATTCCACACATGCTGACGCCAGACAAAAACACAGATGCGTGTGCTTACACACTTTCACGCGTCACAGTGGCACACATATGTATACGCATGCATAAAATAGACCACCCCCCCCCACACACACACATACAAAAAAAGACAAATGTAGATGAGTGAAAGCCACCTGTGCACGGTGATGCAATCCACCCACCTCACAGATTCTATGCATGCATGCACACCCACACACAAACACACACAAACCACACACAGACACACACACACACAGACACACAGACACACAGACACACACACACACTGAAATCGGCTGAAATTCTCAGTAAAGCAAAACGCCTGAGGGAGTGGGCATATCAAAGGCTCACAGGCTGCATCATTTATTTATAAAGGCATTATCTAGTTCTAGTTCCCATCATTATATTGTGCCGAGCCCAATAGCGTCTCAACTCAACTATTGCTTCTCCATGGTGGACAGACGCCACTGAGGATCTTAAGTAATGCATGGCAGAGTGCAGCGGAGTGCTGAATGAAATATATATGTGTGTCTAAATACAAAACAGAAACAAGAGAATTGAGAATCCCCACTCACTCACTCCCCAGACTCCTTAGAGGTGCAAGTGTGTGGTGAGAAGAGAGAGACTTCAAACGAGTCTGTGTTTCTCTGGGCTCGCCCTCCACCTCCACCTTCCGCCCACACACACTCTCTCTCACTCTCACACACACACACACACACACACACACACACACACACACACACACGGCCTGCCTCAGTACAGCTGATGGAGCAGAGTGTTGGGCCACCTGGGAGATGGGGAGGGAAAATGAGCAGAGAGAGAGAAATAGAGGGAGGGAGAGAGAGAGAGAGGAGAGAGAGAGAAAGAGGCACCCATCACATTACGTGTCCTGCATTCCTACCTATTTTCCTAGAAGCTGCAATGTTAGGAAGGACACTCTGTGTGAGTGATCGTGTGCACATACGTGTTTGAATGTGTGTGTGTGTGTGTGTGTGTGTGTGTGTGTGTGTGTGTGTGTGTGTGTGCCTACGGTGTGAGCAGGTGCTGAGTGTTCGGGCTGTACCCTTGCCACCCCGCAGTGCCACTCTGCAATGCCACACGCCAGAACGGGCATGGCCCGCGGCACGCTTCGCGGCACGCTTCGCACTCCCTCTGCCTTCACTCACCCGCCCACG
Source organism: Sardinella longiceps (assembly GCA_027497455.2). Taxonomy (NCBI): domain Eukaryota; kingdom Metazoa; phylum Chordata; class Actinopteri; order Clupeiformes; family Clupeidae; genus Sardinella; species Sardinella longiceps. The sequence continues at coordinate 5,158,318 of JAODXP020000019.1, read as the reverse complement.
CACCCACGTGCCCACGCCTACGCCTCCACCACACTGTGCCACGCCAGCACCCCACCTGCCCACTCACCCACCTGCCTGCCAGCCAGCCAGCAGGGCCACAGGGAAGCCAGTGTCCGGACACTAGACAAGAGCAAAGCAAATGTGGCACAGTGGAAAACGCAGGGAAAATCCCATGTGGGAAGCATTTCCTCACCTAAAAGCCACCGCTCTCTCTCTCCCGCTCTCTCTCTCTCTCTGTGCGTGTGTGTGTGTGTGTGTGTGTGTGTACAGTTATGACTCAGGTGTCAGTCTCACAGCACAAGGACGCTTTCAGGCCGACTTGTGTGGTTACCTGCCCATGGGTCTGTCTACAGTAGATAAATGATGACTAGAGGGATGAATGGATGGAGAGATGGATAGAATGACATAGATAGATGGGTGGAAAGATGAGAGGAACAATAGATGAGTGGATGGATGGATGGATGGATGGATGGATGGATGCAGGAATGAACAGATGGATGGAGAGAGGCACAAACTCTGAAATAACATTGAATACGGCAGGTGGACAGGGGAGGAAGAATGTGAGGTAAGTGTGAAATGGGGACCAGAGAGAGAAAACGATTGAACCACAGTAGCAGAGAGAGTAATGTAAGTGAGTGTGTGAGTGCTGATGGAGTCTGTGTGTGTGTGTGTGTGTGTGTGTGTGTGTGTGTGAAAGTGAGTGCTGATGAGTGTGTGTGGGAGAAACAGTGAGAAGCAGATGGAGCTGGGCTGCTTCCACAAGCACTCATCCTCTGGCCAACAGTCTCCCCTACAGGCCTCAGGAGTCTCCCTCAGCAGGGGAGACCAGACCCCGCCCTGGACCAACCGGCCAGCGCACACACACACACACACACACACACACACACACACACACACACACACACACACACACACACACACACACTCTGATTGGACGGAGTGCTGAGAGAGATGTGGACGCACCACTTGTCCTTCATGAGGAGATCAGGATGCATTCTGCTCCATTGTTGTCAAAAGAGGAAGGATAACCAAAAAAACAAAAACTTCCACACTTGGATCTCCGTGCACTCTCTATCACACACACACACACACACACACACACACACACACACACAGACAGACAGACAGACAGACAGACACACACACACACACACACACACACACACACACATCCACAAGACATCCATGAACACTTTGTTGATTATTTTAAGAAGCGACTACTGCCAAGTAAGTGCCCATAAAATCAGAATGACTGCTCTTGGGAGACATGACCTGTCTGCACGCAAAGACCGATGAGCTCACTGGCTAGGAGGCTGTTGCATTTGTGCTGCAGTGTGTGTGTGTGTGTGTGTGTGTGTGTGTGTGTGTGTGTGTGTGTGAGATAGAGATTGTATGTGTGTGTGTCTTGATTAAATCACTGTAGAGGAGCACTGACAGGTCAGGGGGTGATGAGCCCAGTCTCTCTCTCCAGGAAAGAGAGAGAGCAAGATAGCCAGAGAGAGAGAGAGACAGAGAGAGAGAGCGAGAGAGGCTGAGAGAGAGAGAGAGAGCGAGAGAGAGAGAGAGTGAGAGAGAGCAAGACGGCCAGAGAGAGGCAGAGAGAGAGAGAGGCTGAGAGAGAGAGAGCGAGAGAGAGAGAGAGCAAGACGGCCAGAGAGAGGGAGAGAGAGAGCAAGCAAGATGGCCAAAGAGAGAGAGTGTGTGTGAGAGAGAGAACAGTAGCCACTGGAGGTTGTATGAGGTGGCTGATGGAGACAGATGGGGAGCCTGCCTGCCTGCCTGCCGTCTGTGGTGGCAGAGGAGAGGAGGAGAGAGAGAGGGAGAGAGAGAGAAAGAGGGAGAGAGAGAGACTAATGGCTGCTGGACGGTACAGGCTCATTAGGCTGGACAGGGGCAGAGTCAGGGAGAGGCCATTACCTGGACATCACACAACACACTGCACAACCAGCGGCTCAAAGATTATAACTCAGGTGTCAGGTGAGAGAGAGAGTATGCAGATCACTGCAAGTGTGTGTGTGTGTGTGTGTGTGTGTGTGTGTGTGTGTGTGTGTGTGTGTGTGTGTGTGTGTGTGTGTGTGTGTGCGTTGGATGCATTAACAAATGATTTTCTTACCTGTCTTTGAGCTGAAGCAGCCATCTGAATCTGGCAGAACTTCACAGCCTGGTCCAGTGCCACATCCTCATCCACCTGTCAGGGGCAAAGACAAGCCAGATGTTAGAGACAGACATCTTTCATCATATAGTTTGGCAGGCCACTAAAGACTCTTTCCAAAGCCCTTTCACATCCTCAATGCCAGGCTGGAGGATCAGACTTTTGGGATGCTGGACTGACTGGGGGCATACATTCCTGGAAAACATTAAGACACCACTGCAAAAGTGTCAGTGTTAGTGCTAATATTCTCTGATTTTGCCATTTGCAGATATATGTTTGAATGTTTATTACCTTCAGGAATGCAAAGAAAGCATGTTCATATTCATTTAGGAACAACAATTGGTCAATGATTAACTTAGGAAGAGTTCAGAAATCAATACCTGGTGGAATAAACCTGATTTAGCAGCTTCTGACCATTTCTCTTTTTCTGCATAAATGCTTATTCGGAATTTGGGAGAAATGTTAACAAAGATTCATTCTAAGGTTCATTTTACTCAAACATTAAACTACAGCAAAATCAGAAACTGCAGAGAATTTTTCAGTGGTCTCTACCTTTTTCGGCGCTTTAAGCACCTAACAGAATACAATTCCATTTGTTGCTATAACCCCCCTCTCTTTCAGTCGAAGAGAGAGCGTGACTTCTAAAGACAACCTATTGTTGGATCAATCTAAATTCCAGTGACAATTGGAAGAAAGGACAAATGGAACAAAAAAATAAACTTGGCACAAAAACACAAAATTGGCTTGGATTATATGTGTCGCTAGGTTTAATAGGGTTTCAAGGACTGACATACTTTGTCCTTTTCAGCTGTACGTCACCAACACAAATCAATACATGATAATCCACTGGGTTTGACGAGTGCCACTTAGATGGCCGCAAGCTTACGATGGCACACCAAGCTCTACTCTGCCCTGTTTCTTATTGTTTTATATTCTCTAAGTCTCTTCCAGAACTATGAGTCATCTCCAGTGTTGTAGAGCTAAAATAAGAGGTGGCTAAACTATGAATTCTGAGATCACAGCAAAGTGGGCCACAATATGCAGAATTAGATGTGTAGAGATATACCGATCATGTTTGACGATGGAAGATTATTGCTGTGGTATCACATTTTAAATGAGCATAATGCCATGAGGTTTGACAATGTTAAAAGGGGTATTTGGTGCATAAACTTGATCAAAAGGTGGATAAAATCCTAAATCTGATGTGAGTCATCCCTGGTCATCTTTCTAGGAGGCACACAGAGTTGTTCAACTAGTTTTTCATTAAATGTTTTACTTTGTGATGAGTAATCCAAATAACTTCAAGGTTCAAGGTTGTTTGTTTGTTGACCATGTTTCTACGCCAGTGTCCATTGGGGGCAGACAGACAGACACGTCCTGGTGCCTGGGATCTGGGCAGCAACAGCAGAGGCTGAACAACAAGGACTACTAGAGCACCACCACATCCCATAGCACTCTTATGCAGCACTTCATTTAGGCACATATGATCATCAGGCTAATAATATTTCAAAGCCATGAGTCACTACAATGAATATCTTGACCATTTCAAAAGAATTTGATTACTAGCGTCATACTTGTTCCCACATGGATCCCATTTGAACATTCCATATGCTATCTAAACCAGGCGGTAGTAGTTTGGGAAGAAGACAGAACGTTCTAGCAATGTTTTTGTTTTTGGGACTGAAACGCTCTCCAGTGTCACCTGAGTGCTAGTGCGAGTGTGTGTGTGTGTGTGTGTGTGTGTGTGTGTGTGTGTGTGTGTGTGCTCGGCTGAGCAGGTACTGTAGCCACTGTAGTCTGGGCTATTAATCAGGCGGCCAGCTGAGAGAGGGATTTGCCTGCCCTCTGCAGCCCACTAATTGCTCCTCCTGGCGCTCGGGGAGCACTCACTCACTCACTCACTCACTAACTCACTCACTCACTCACTCACTCACTCACTCGGGAGTCCCAATAAGGAGCAGACGGGAGTTTCTGGAAGCCTCTGAAAACACCGCCTAATTGGCCTCGTTTTGGAACACTGTTTAATAGGCAGGAAATGTCAGTGGCAATCAGCATTGATCAGCTGACCCAAGACAACGCAGAGAGGAAAGTAGTGTTTCACTCAGTAAGCCTATAACAGAAACCTAAGGAGCTTTTGTCTGTAAAAAAAGCAAGATCTTATAAGGGTTCCCGATTGAAAGATTTCTGCTCTGGGTTTGGTTCGATATGTTAGGGATAACGGCCAATGGGTTGTGCTGCTATATGGAACTATAATGAACGAGGTGGAGGCAATAGAACTTCACGACAGCGCAAGTCAGAGTGAGGTTGCCTGCGCCAAGTTCATTATTAGTATCGGTAACAGTGGTTTCCATTGTGGCTGACAAGCTCAAGTGCTGATTACGATGGTGGTAGCATTGGTTACAAGCCAGTCAGAAAGTTCTCCTTTCTCCTGAGAAAATACCAAGTTGGCTGTAAATTAGTCTCTATGAGTGCCTGTTTGCATTATCAAGTCAATAAAGTAGGCTACTTCAATCTGCTCCAAGCTAAACACATTGAGCTGCCTATGATATTCATAACGTGAATTAGTGCCTAAACGTGAGCATGAGCAAAAGTTTCTTTATTATAAATTTCAAAAGGGTCATACTTTTCACAGAGATACTTTTCACTTTGTTAGCTATGCTAACGGAAGAGTGCCACCCTAATGTGCCAACCATAGTGCTCCAGTGCTTTGTGCCCGTCCTGTGTGAGACAGACGTACTGTATGCATCCTCCGGAGGTGAGTGAGGGCTTCTGGGGACACTTGCTGAGTGATATGCATCAACCGCACTGTCTGCGCACAGACTGCACACACACAAAAGGAACGGAAAAGCATGCAATCCCCCGCTATTTTCACAAGCTCAGAGCAAGTGGGGGCTAATTTTAGAATGAAAGAAAGCAAGCCAGAGAGAAAGAGAAAGAAAGGCAGGAAATCACTGGTGTTTCAGGAGCCTCATGTAGCACTGCATGTTGTTGAAGGGCAAAAAATTGTGCAAAAAAAAAAAAAAAAAAAAATTCCAACAACAAAGAAGATGCTGGCAATTATCCTATCCCCACTAATGACACCCTCAGTGGCAAGTTCGGAGGTTTCTATTTTTCCTACTCTCGCCTCAAATAAATAAATCTCATGACGCCTATTGTGGGAAGAGAGAAGTACATGTACAAGGAAGAGGAAAGCAACATTGGGGGCCCATTTCTAGTCCAAGCCTTTCATCAGAGAGTGCAGCCTATAATCAATGGCATCGGCTGAACAAAGCCAAATATGCTAGGATGAGGGGAGCAAAGAGAGACAGACAGAGAGATGGAGAGAAAGAGAGAGAGAGACAGAGAGAGAGAGAGAGAGAGAGAGAGAGAGAGAGAGAGAGAGAGAGAGAGAGAGAGAGAGAGAGAGAGAGAGAGAGAGAGAACTCACAAGCTTCCTAACAGTGACATGGCACCGTGCTTTGAAGAGATTAAAAGCTGAGGAGCTGCCAGTGCTCTGTGACTAAAATGAAAAAAAAAAAAAAAAAAAAAACTGACTGAAATCAAACTTCACGCCTTGAGGGGAAGAAACAGGCAGTTTGTTGCACTGTCACGTCTAGGCGGCGTCCTGAACCCGTTTTGTATCCCAGTCATGCGAGTGGCGTCAGACAAGGTGGCGAGTGAGACAGAAGGTGCAGTAGCGGGACATTTTTGGAATGCTTGAAATGGCTGGCTTTATGAAGGCATCACTGTTCTCTGACGATCTATCAGCTACTAAATCTTTTAACATTTCAACACCGGCATATCCAGAGCAATCCGTGACTGTGCATGATTTTGCACAAGTGTACACTTGGGAAAGAACTGAAATGATTTCTTTCAACTTAACCTCAAGTCAACAGACATCACTTGCTGCATTTTTAAAGGTGCAGCCGTCTAGATAACAGAGCTTAGCAAACAATTAGACAAGGCCTGTTTACTGTATGTGGAAATGCGGCTTACTGACTTACAACAAATATTGCCTGTTTTGTGTAATTTTCTTTCCAAATGTATTACAGTTGGAAGGTGCAAAAATAGTATTTGTTTATTGCATACAGTGACTAGTGTCTAAGATGAACGCAACACTGGACTGAATTTGATGGGCGTTGGAGAAGAAGGACTGAGCCTTCAATACTTGAGCATTATGGTGGTCTATGGAACATACTTGCTGTATGGTGGCCTCTGAGTGGTCTTTAGAGGCCTGAGAAACAACAAAACAAAATCTTGGCAGCCAGTCATAGCAGTAAGTATGTCAGCGCTAGGCCACAGGAAGTCGGCCCACTCCTGACATGGTATTTCTGCGCAGGAAAGAAGTGTGAAGCTAAAAATAGCACTTCTGCGGCAGGGAGCCCCAGTGCACTCTTAACTGGACTTCCCCTGCGGAGCAGATGCTGGAGGCCCCAGACCTGCCACTTGTGTCACAGTGCAGTCAGTAGGGAGGATTTCCTCTCTCTCACCTCAGTCTAATAATGGCATTAGGGCAAACCTATACTGTTATACCAGCGCAGTGCAACGTACTGTTATCAAAGTTTGTCTAGCCTGTGTGAATTATCTGTGAACTAGTCTACCAAGGCCTTCAGGCAGAATACTATCTCTACAAGATATGTTTTAAAGATATTCTGTTCCAGATGAGCCGACTCTACTCATTTAAACATGCAACTGCACTCTGCATGACCAAATAAGGGAAGCCCTGCGTGTTTAAGATGGCAATTCACATTTGCTATCAGTCTATGAGTCATCTCTCCAGCCATACAGATCCTGGGCATTGCCAAAGTATTTCTGTTTCACAAGTTAGCATAGCTTACGTATTTCTGATTCACAAGTCAGCATAGCTTAAGTATTTCTGATTCACTACAAGTTAGCATAGCATAAGTATTTCTGATTCACAAGTCAGTATAGCTTAAGTATTTCTGATTCACTACTTAGCATAGCGTAAGTATTTCTGATTCACAAGTCAGCATAGAAGAGTATTTCAGGGTAGCATAGCTTAAGTATTTCTGTTTTGAAGGGTAGCATAGCTTAAGTATTTCTGTTTCACAAGTTAGCATAGTTTAAGTATTTCTGTTCTACAGGTTAGCATAGCACACTGTAAGTGTTTCTGTGTCACATGTTGACAGCCTAAAGTAAGTCTTTCTGTTTTAGCCTGGGCCTGAAGGCTAGGGTTTCTCTAAGGGACATCCCAGCAGTGTTTACAATGGGAAAAGCTCCAGACCTACTAACCTGACCAAAAATGGATTGGCCAAGATATTGTAAATATGGGGGCTGCGGAGGACTGCATGCCTCAGTCTAGCAGAGACTGACTGGGAGTTGTATTCCCAGAGCATTCCAAAGGCTACACTGTCTGTTGGGGTGAAGCAAACACAAGCCAGCAAAAACATAACCCAGCCTTGGGTTGGTGCAGACATCTTGGATCTGTTTGTAACAGAAGGGCATATTTCTCCTTGTGATGTTTTTAAACACAGCAAACACAGCAAACACACCTGCTTGATGAGCATGTAGGTCTCCGACATAATTTTCTCAATGCGGCCCAGGTCATAGGTCATGACCTTCTGACCTTGCTGCCACACTCTGTAGGCATCCAGCAGGAGGGTCTTGCCCGACTCCACGTCCTCCAGGAGCTTCCTCTTACGGGGCCGGCGGTCCGAGACGCTCGGGGCGGTCGTAAGGGGGGCAACCGTTGCTCCCAGTATGGGTCCTTTGGGTGCCAGGCCTGGGCTCTGATGCAGCATCGGGTGCTGATGCTGATGCTGTTTGGATGAACTGATGCTCAGCTCCTCCAGGGACAGCTCGGGGGTGTGGCCTCCGCTTTCTGGACCTTTCCCTGAGGGTTCCGCAGTTGTCCGCACGGCCTCTTTCTCGACCGTGACGCCAATGCTCTGAGAGTCCGTTGTCTTTGGCGCCATGTGTGCGGCCGCAGCCGTGCCCAAGTTGTGGGCCAAGTCCAACTCCATGGGTTCCTCTATGCCCGCCTTGGCGCCCTCACTCGGGATGCCCTCCATCCGACCCTGGGTGTCAGTCAGTTTGTCGGCGGTTGGCACCACCATAGGCACCTGCTGATGCTGCATGAGAGAGTCGTCTCTGGGCACCGCCGACTCGGCTGAGGTGGACGACGTGGGTGCCTCGGTCAGAGCGGGCTTCCGAGGGGGGGGCTGGCCGTGCTTGGCAGCCTCCGCAGAGGACCGGTTCGTGGGATCGGCCGTCGTCATCTCCCCCATGGAAGGGACAGGAACTTTTAGAGGCGGCTCTGACACCTGCTGACACAAGAGTTGGGTGTTAAGTTATGCTCAAATATGGAAAAAGGAGGGGGGTTGTTTGCAACTCCTTGCAGAAACAAACCACAGCCTTCAATAGGCATGAGGATGACGACACTTTAAAAGCTCAAACAATGGCTTTGTGTGAAGGAGTGTGTCTGTGTACTGTGAGTACTGTCAGCGAGGCCAGTTCGGCGTCAAGAGGCATGAAATTCTCAACAACTATTCACTGTTGACTGCTGATGTGAAATACCAGATGGGCTATTCAGTTCAATCCCTTCAAGGTAATACTGAAGTCTTGCTTTCAAAATCAAGCCACTACATTGGTGACAATAGATGGCAACACAATCAAATACAACATTGAGCAACTTCATACTTTTAACAGTAGAATTTTCTGACCATGAAGCATCACTCACTGAAAAAAATGTAATCTGTTATCTGTACAACATATTACTGCTCAAAAGCAATTCATGTACAGTATTGGTAGTCACATTGGCCAGAAGGATGATGCCTGGTCATAGATCTGGCCATTCAGAGATCAGAAACTAAAAATCTAAATCCTGTCCTTGTAGCTTCTCTCATAACAACAGACTGTACTGTATGTTAAAAGTCTCAGTTAAAAGTCTCAGCCTGCACAACATCCTAACCTCCTCGGCTCTAACTAACTCCAAATGGCATTTTTTCCCTGTGATTCATGCTTTGCCTCCACTGTTGAACCAGCCTTGAGATTTGAACACTCTGACCACCAGTCACTCAAGTCGCTGGAAAGAGACCTCCACTAGCAACGACTAATTTGTGTGCACATGTGTCTCTGCATGCATGCATGCGAGTGTCCAAGTATGTGTGTGTGTGTGTGTGTGTGTGTGTGTGTGTGAGATGTGATGACAGATTCAAAGGCCGTCTTGAGTGCCATACCCCAGTGAGTTTGTTCAGATTGTCCTCCAGCACTTTCACAGTGAGGAAAAACGCTCGCTTGGCCAGAACCTGGCGATCCACATCACGCAAATATTTCCTGAGCCGCAGCGAGAGAGGGGATGGAGAAAATGAGACAAAAACAAAACACGGGATTAGTCACTGGGTGCGTACAAGAAACAGGAACAAGGAAAGAAAAAGATACAATAAAATATCTATTTCAGGACCCTATTTAGCAAGATTATGGCACAACAAATACAAAAATACCCCTGTATAGGCTACACACAACAAAAACATTTACCCTTATGCAAATAGGAAAAAACCCAGCAGCTATCTGTGAGCACTGAGGCCTTTTTGTTTTCTTGAGGTAAACACACAATATTTAGCCACAGTTTTCCCTCCTCAACCACAGTTTCCTTCACTTCAGACAGACAGTTGCAAATGAATTTACTCTGGGGTGTAGAGAGCAGAGCAGAGCCCTGTGACCTGTGTGTGAGGACACGGTGCACACACACACACACACACACACACACACACACACACACACACACACACACACACACACACACACACACACCTTAAGGCTCACTAGGCCTTCATTAGGTTCTGGAATGGCCAGAGCCATAAGGGTACAACTACAGTAGAAGGTGTTGCTCACATACTGTGTACTTGATGGGATTCCACAGCAAGGCAGTGTAGCCTCTACATTCACACACCCCATAATGAGTCTATTATACTGCCATAGTCACTGGAGAAATGTGTGTGTGTGTGTGTGTGTGTGTGTGTGTGTGTGTGTGTGTGTGTGTGTGTGTGTGTGTGTGTGTGTGTGTGTGCGTGTGTGTGTTGTCCTTACTTTCCCTGGTCAGGGGTTCTCTGCAGCATGAACGAGACTTTGAGCAGGGTGTCGTGGTCTCGGAGCTCAGACAGCACCTCCAGCAGAAGCACGATGGAGCGGTTCATATGAGACGCAAAACTGCCTGGGCGATCTATCTCATCCACCGGAATACGCCAGATGCCCTGTGGAGGGGGGGATAGAGAGACAGAGAGAGAGAGAGACAGACAGAGAAAGAGACAGAGAGAGAAAGGGATGAACTTTAACTGGCGGAGGAAAAGAAAAACAGTCCATAAAGTAGTCTGTAGGCTGTGCGGAGGGAGGGAGGCTGCTGCGGATCATCTTGTGCCACTGGCTTGTCTTGTGTTTCCTGGCAGCTGAGCCAAAGGCTGGGGCCCTGACCTTCGTCAAAACTCAAAGCCCTGTATGTCACTGAGACTGAGGCCCAGGCAACGGCGCAGGCAGCCCACATCCACTGACATTTAAACACTCTAATCCGCAATTACGGCAAATAGTCAAAGCGCCGGCATGTTCCAAGAGGCAAGACAAAGCGAGGAAGCGAGAGAGCGACAGATACAGGGAGATAGAGAGAGAGAGGGAGAAGTCGATGACACAGATGATAATATTACACCCATCAGACCATTTGCTGTTTGAGCGCTAGTGAAGCATCCTGGCGTGCCCGCTTCCTGAACCCGCGCCATCAAACATAAGCAACAGCAGGCCAGGGGAGCTCCAATTCTTCCGCGGTGTGTGTGTGTGTGTGTGTGTGCATGCGTGCGTGCGCTGTAAAGTAGTTAATAAGCACAAAGCCGTGAGCAGCTGAGTAAACAGCCCAGAGAGACGGCGGTGAGGAGAGATGACTTGATGCTAACGAAGACGCTAACACAAACAGACGCCAGCACCGACTGCACCGACGCTCAGTCCCCACCGCATTCCTGCAGCTTTCTAATTGCACTCTTCACAACACAGCCAAGCCTCGCAACAACCTCTCTCACAGCTAGTTGGCATTATAAAAACATCGCAGTCTCCCAGAGTAAATAGAGAGAGAGAGTGTGTGTGTGTGTCTGTGTGCGTATGTGTGTGTGTGAATCCTTACATCCCAAGTAAGCAATAAGGATATTCAGCAGGGTATGTTTATGTTAAACTATTACTCAGTGACAGAGGCAGTGTTTCACATGTAGTGTGCAAATCATGTGTGTAGTAGTGTGTGTGTGTGTGTGTGTGTGTGTGTGTGTGTGTGTGTGTGTGTGTGTGAGTGCATGCATGTTTGTGTGGATGTGTGGATGTATGGAGAGAAATCACCAAATAAGAGCTGCAGGTGACTAGCAGAGGCTGCATGCATGTATGAGTCTCTCTGTGTGTGAGTGTGTGTGTGTAAGAGTGTGTGTGTGTGTGTGTGGGGGGGGGGGGGGGCAGCAGTCTGGAAGGGAAGGCTGTGGGGGCTGGGAGGTGGGAAGGCAGGGTATGATGGGAGTGGCGGTGGGGTGTTGTGGGAAACAGCAGCAGTAGCAGAGCCTGGTCAGACTCCCCACAAGCATCGGTGTGTGCAGGGTCTCAGGAGTGTGGTTTAGTTTGGCCTGCTCTACTCAGACAGTAATAGAGTCAAGCCACACACACACACACACACACACACACACACACTTTCACAGGGAGAGAACAAGTGATGAGGGGAGGGTCATGAGGGGTTATTCCTGGGTGAAACCACAAGCGGTTACAGGTTACACAGCCTGCCACTACAGAGAGAAAAATAGAGTAAGGTCACGCTTGACCACAGGGACACTACCAAAACACACACACACACACACACACACACACACACACACACACACACACACTGTGGGGACACGCAAGGTGGTGTGGTGTTATCATGATGAGGCAAACCAAATGAGGTGGCTGGGCTGGGCTGGGCTGGGCTGGGCTTGTGTGATAGCACCATTGAGCACAGCTGGAGGGAGCGCTCCGCTCTGTGCCTTCTCCTCCATCACCACCAAGCTCTCTCTCTCTCCATCTCTCAAGCTCTCTCTCTCCCTCTCTCCATCTCTCATTCTATCAGTCTCTCTCTCACCCATCACATGACACAATCCTGCCATTCAGCCTAGATGCTGCTCCCACTCCCTTGAGGTGTGTGTGTGTGTGTGTGTGTGTGTGTGTGTGTGTGTGTGTGTGTGTGTGTGTGTGTGTGTGTGTGTGTAGTGTGTGTGTGTGTGTGTGTGTGTGTGTGTGTGTGTGTGTGTGTGTGTGTGTGTAGTGTGTGTGTGTGTGTGTGTGTGTGTGTGTGTGTGTGTGTGTGTGTGCGCGCATATGCGGGAGTTATTGTGAGCAATGTTCTGTTGGCCTGGAAAAGTGCATGCTACTAGCATGTGAGTGACAAAGAAAAAAAATGTAATTCCACACAGTTCTATGCACAGGGGCTACATGTTTTCATACGGCGCTAAGACCAGAAATGGTGGGTTCTAAAGTATCTTTGGTAGAACAATCATCTAAGGCCAAGCAGCATGCCTCTTTCTAGTATCTTGATATATACTGTACATACACTTGTTGGTGAAACGAAGTCCATCCAGCTCAAATCCACACCAGATGATAGCTAGGACTAGCTTTTTTCAGCTCAACTCAGCATTTCTATTATTTATTTTTCCGGCTTGTGGGACTTTCTCTGTGTTGCTTTTAACAAAAAAGGTCTGCTGAAAATAGAATGCACGCAAAAGTAAATATTACAATGGCATTATCGGTTATTGCATTAAAAGCTTCTTTCGTTGGTAAAATAGCACCAGCTGGTAGAAAAAAAAACATTCTGACCAAAAGCTTAAATATTTAGTTTGGGAGGAATTAAAAAAAGAAGGGAACAGAATGAAACATAATGAAAAACACAAAAGACGTTACGAAAGCCTATTGACCTATTGTATGGGGAAGGCTTGTGTTAGTGTGAACACGCTATGATGTGATGGTGGGTGTACATGTGTGTGTGTTTGTGTGTGTTTGCGTGTGTGCGTGCGTGTGTGTGTGTGTGTGTACTGGAAA
>JAODXP020000019.1:5097641-5142641 GCA_027497455.2 Sardinella longiceps | reverse complement strand
AAAAGAGTGGGCGATGGAAGGACTGACAGAGGTGTGTGTGTGTGTGTGTGTGTGTGTGTGTGTGTGTGTGCATGTGTGTGTGTGTGTGTGTGTAGGGGGGTATCTGCTGTGCACAAGCGGTAAGGGGGTGGGGGGGCAGTTTTCAGTAACATGACGCCTGGCTGCGTGTCCAACACAATACCTCTGGATTAGGAAATTTCCATTCAAAAGGACCATCTCTCAGCATCAGAGAGGAGAGGAGAGGAGAGGAGAGGACAAGTTAGTGGTCTTCATTAGTGCAGTGGAAAAGGCACGCTCAACTCTGCAAATTAAGCCTTTGATCACAAAGGAAAAAAAAAAGAAAAAAAAAAGACAAAATCAAGACTCCTTCTGAAGCATCTAGTCCGTTAATGAGAAGCATATTAGGAGATGAACGATGCTGGTGGAGGGCTAGGAGCACGCTAGAAACTTCTCCTCTCCTGCCTCCAGGTTACCCAGAGGCCCCTAGGGCTGCAGAGGGGGCCATTGTTCTCGCTCTCTCTCTCTCTCTCTCTCTCTCTCTCTCTCTCTCTGATTAGTGCAGTCTCTCATCCGCGTGGCCCTAAGCCCACAGACTGGTGGTCTGGACTCTAATTCCAGTCTGCTTGGCCAAGCCCTGCCCAGCCGAGGCCTCATTAGACAGACAGACAGACAGACACACACACACACACACACACACACACACACACACACACACACACACACAGCCAGCATGTGGATTTATTTAACAATCTCCACTGTCCTTTGGACTCACTCACCCCCCCCCCAACCCACACCTACGGAAAAGATGGTTCTGCTTTGAGGGAGAGAAAAAAAAGGGCCATTCTTGTATGATTCATCCTGGCTCTGTAAAAACAACAGCGTGCTGAGCTCCAAGTATTCCACAGGTGTCAGAGCTTCTTAAATAGTCTCAAACGCTGGGGCTCTGTGGTGAGTAAGACCTGTTTGTACAATACAGGAGGATTGGATTTCACATTTCACTTTGCACAATCTACAGGTGCCACTTTGTAGGCTAGAAGCTAAACACAATTTAGTTCCATCGCCTTAAAATCATGTCTGGTTCATGGCTGGATTGTATTGGCTTAGGCCTCGATTACAGACTTTTTAACAGGTAGAACTAACACCTGGCATTGCACTATTCCACATTATGATGCTCTAGACTGGATCTGACTTCAGAAATTCTCCATACATTAAGGTACCCACTTCGTGCTAAATCACAGTACACAGTGTGTATCACGATACATCGATGACAAGGCAAAGATTTTTCCCCTAGACCAACGATTACACAGAATCACAAAAAGTCTTCCTTTCAGACCAGACCTTACTGAAGGAAGAGGAGTGTGGCTAAGATCAAACACTGCCCACTCAAGAAGAGTCCTTGCTGCGCACTGGCATTGCATTGTGCACCTGGAAGGGCAGGCTAGCCTGTCTCTGCTGTAAGCTCAGGGTACAGTAACCTAGCAGGGCCTCCCCAACCTACACACAGCAGGCCAATCACAGCCAATGAGGACAATTACACTAGGACTGCAAGACGTGTACATGGAGAGAATCAAAAGACTGAGAAAGTCAAGAAATATGATGAAGATACTGAGGGTGAAAGAAAGTTACATGGAGGGAGAGTGGGGGGAGAGAGAGAGAGAGAGAGAGAGAGAGAGAGAGAGAGAGAGAGAGAGAGAGAGAGAGAGAGAGAGAGAGAGAGAGAGAGAGAGAGAGAGAGAAGGAGAGAGAGAAATAGAGGAAGATCATACAGTAACAGCAAGTAGGAGCAGAGAGAGCAGCAAAAGCAACAGAAGAGAAGGAGAGATGAGAAGGAGGAGAAAAGAGGGAGAGAGGGAAGAGGAGGAGGGGGAGGCTCTCCCAGTGAGTGTGGGCTTCACTGAGTCATCAACAGGCAGAGGCAACGGCATCAGAGAAAGAGAAAAGCTCCATTTCTGGGCATAGAGGGGTGGTGGGTAGGGGTGTGTGTGTGTGTGTGTGTGTGTGTGTGTGTGTGTGAGTGAGAGAGAGAGCTGGGGGGAGGGAGGGGGGTGCCTGTGTAACTCCCACTGCTCGGAGACAACACAGAAACAGGCACGAGAGTGAGAGCACGAACGAGAGCAAGAGAGCACAAGCAAGCAAGCAGGAAGCCAGGGAGAGAAAGAGAGAGAGAGAACGCCAGGGGAACTGCCATCTGTGTGTGTGTGTGTGTGTCTGTGTGTTTGGGGTTGTGTGTGATCAGAGGGCTGAGTGGCCACACATACACACACACACACACACACACACACACACACACTTCCATCCTGCTCCATCAACACACACACACACACACACACACACACACACACACACACACACACACACTCAGCACTAGCGGCGGTAGCGGGAGCAGGAGCGGAGGAGGCAGCAGAGCCAACAGCAGCACTCCCACCACCAACATAAACACAGCAACAGCAACAGCAGCCAGGGAAACACACACACCACACACACACACACACACACACACACACACACACACACACACACACACACACACACACCCACACACACCACACACACAAACACACCACCACACACACACACACACACACACACACACACACACACACACACACACACACACACACACACACAGCACGACGTGAGAGCAGAGTAGGAAGAGGTGTTGGAGAGGGAGAGAAGGGAGGGAGGAAGAAAGAAAAGAGAGGCAGAAAGAACGATGGACAGAGAGAGAGATAGAGAGAGTAGAAAAACAAGTGAAGACAGCATGAGTAAGTAATTAGAAGAGAGAAAGAAAAGGAGAGAGAAAGAGAGAGAAAGAGAGAGGGAACATGAGAGGCACTCACCATCACCATCAAGACAAGCGACTGCACCAGGTCCCTGCACTACTGTCCTTGTTGTTGATGTTGCACTAGCAGTAGTAGCAGTAGTAGTAGTAGTAGCAGTAGTAGTAGCCAGTAGTAGTAGTAGTAGCCAGTAGTAGCAGTAGTACTTAATAGTACTTAGTGCAGTAGCGGTAGCAGTGGTGGTGTTGGCTGTTGCTGATGGAGAGAGTGTCCTGGCTGGGACTCCACTGTGGCCAGGCAGCCCGAAAGAGAGAGAAAGAAAGAAAGAAAGAAAAGAAAGAGAAAGAGAGAGAGAGAGAGAGAGAGAGAGAGAGAGAGAGAGAGAGAGAGAGAGAGAAGGGTGGACGCTCAGGCCAGGCTCCTCAGCCAACTAGAGACACAGAGCCAGAGAGAACGAGATGGCCTCCAGCTCCCCTCCCGTGCGCCACACACACTCACACACACACACACACACACACACACTCACTCACACACACACCGCACTCCACAGCTCCAGCCGCAGGAGAAGAGTGTCCAGGAGGAGGAGGAAGAGGGCCAAGTGCAGCAGTAGTGCAGAGCAGAGTGGACTCTCAGGAGAGGTGATGAAGGAAGGAAGGAAGGAAGGAGTTTGTGGCGTCAGTCAGTCAGTCAGTCAGTCAGTCAGTCAGTCAGTCAGGGCCCGGGCACGAAGCAGCACGCCGCTGACACAGCAGCCTCCAGAGGAAGAGGAAGAAGATGAGGATGGTGGTGGTGATGATGAAGAGGATGATGAAGAGAGATAGGAGGAAGGTGGAGAAGGAGAAGTAGAAGAGGGACTAACTGGCTCCTCTCCTCTCGTGCTCCTGCGCGCTGACGCTCCAGCCCAGCCATCGCTAAACAAAAACGCCCACGCACTCGCTCGCCTCACTCCCTCGCTCGCTTTTCACTCTCTCTCTCCCTCTCTCTCTCTTCTCTTGCGCTCGCTCTCTCTTCTCTGTCGTTACGCTCTCCCCTGACCCTAGCCTGCTGGGGCTTTTTTTTTCTTCCCTCCCTCCCTCCCCCTCCTCCTCTTACTGCTCTTGTGCCCCTCCCTCTCTCCTCTCCTCTCTTCTCTCGCTCTCTCGTTCGCTCCCTCTGTACACAAGGGTAGAGCCCGCCTCTTTTACTGGGGCATCGGCCAATGGCAGGAGAGCTGGGGAATCACCACCGAGCAAGCACACGCCCACACACGACATACACAAACACAGGGCGAGAGAGAGAGCAAAAGAGAGAGAGAAAGAGAGAGAGAGGTGAAGAAAAGAGATAGAGTGATCAAGCACAACAAACAGCAGGGCTACAGAAAGAGAAAGAACAGCAAGAGAAAGAACAGAAAGAATGATAGATGTGCACACATGTGTTCAAGCAGCTGGGGGGGCAAAACAAGTTTTAGAAAGGAAGGGAAGGGGGTGTTGAAAGTGTGCAGGAAGAATTTCAGAAAAGGCAAAAGGAGGGGAAGGGTGGGGAGAAAGAGAGAGAGAGAGAGAGAGAGAGAGAGAGAGAGAGAGAGAGAGAGAGAGAGAGAGAGAGAAAAGAGAGAAAGAGAAAAAAGGCACAGTGCCTAAGCTGCATGAGCAACAGTGAGCCGGAGTAAAAACACTGAGTAACTCTCACTAGCTAGCTCTCCACAACACTCACTTCCTACTACTCCTCATCATTAGCGACTGACACACACACACACACACACACACACACACACACACACACACACACACACACACACACACACACACAGATGCACCTGGTCCTCCCCATTTCCTGTTTTGACTCTAAACAGGGGAGAAACCCTGCTGCCTCACTCACACATTCACCCACACACACACACACACACACACACACACACACACACACACACACACACACACACACACACACACACAGAGAGAAGGTAAGTGCTTACCCGAGCTGCAGGAGCATGAACCTGGCACAGAGAGAAGTGTCTGCCATTGCTTCATCTCACATACTAACACGGAGCTCAGGAGTTCAGACACTAATGCACACGCAAACACACACTACTGTGACGACACAACCACACACACACACACACACACACACAAGCGTGCGCTTGCTTGCTCAATCACTCTCACACACACACACACAGGCAAACACATGTCTCATACCCCACACCCTCCACATACCAGTTCTCCAGGTCTTAGGACTCCACCTCCTCAGTCAGCAAGGGCTGGGTTGTGTTTGCATGCCTCAGCCCACACACACACACACACACACACACACACACACACACACACACACACACACACACACACACACACACACACACACACACACACACACACACAGCCACCAGGGCAGCCTCCAATGGTGACTACCCTCCCACAAGCAGGAGCACTAATTATAAATCTCTACCTACTGTGCTCTTTCCAAAGAGAAGCATTGAGGTTTTGGCTCCATGCCCTGTAGCATTTTTTTCTCACGTCTTTTTTTGCCGGAGGGAGGACGGACACGCGCACACACACAGAGACACACACACACACACACACACACACACACACAAGGCTCAAGGGTGTCCCTGCTCCTAATCTGACAGCAGAAGCACCAAAAGACATCTTTGGAGAAAAAAAAAAAAAAAAAAAAAGTCATCTCCACCATTTCAATTTTAAATGAAAAGAAAAGAAGAAGGAGGAGAGATGTCAGTCAAACAAGCACACACTTGTTAGAGACGTGCACAGTCTGCTAGTCAGCTCCACTCACTCACTCCCTGCCCAGATGGAGCCCTACTGCAAAAGGCCAGTATGGATTTGGGGCTTTCAGCCTAGAGGGACAGAGGGAGAGACAACAATCCCTCTCTCACAGGTTACACAACACACCGCCAGTATACACAAAACAATAACAACAACAACAACAACAACACCACAGACAAGCTTCAAGGGCCCGTTCATCTTTGCAGTGCTACATAAACAATAGCAAAGACTATTTGTCCCACTGTCCCACAGAGAAAGGGCCGGCTGTGATGGAGGTGACTGATTGGAAAGTGTTGCTGTCGTTTTGAAAGCCCGTCATCTTCCTGGTTGGACTGTCGGGAAAAATATAAACACACATTCTTCACGCTCTGTGTAGCGTGTTTGCTCCAATGTCAAAGCAGTTTGAACTACGTACATCACCTTGGCCAAGATGCTTGTGGTCGTGTTTCGGTGCTGGTGGCTGGACTGCATATGGCTACACATATGTGTTTGTGCTCATCTTGTGGACATGCACAGGCTCTCTGTGTGTCTGTGTGAGTGTGTGTGTGTGTGTTTATTTGTGTGTTTGCTTGAGTGTATTGTATGTCTATCCTTCTGTCTTTTTTTCCCTCTGTGTGGGAGCATGCTTGTGTGTATATTTGTGTCTGTGTGTCCGTGTGTCTGTGTGTGTGTGTGTGTGTGTGTGTGTGTGTGTGTGTACACACTCAGAGGCACGTGGCTGACCACAGCACGACTGATCAAACTGTCAGAAGCAGGGAGGGAGATAGGGAGAGAGAGAGAAGCTGCCATACCAGAGGGACCCACGCCCCCTATGCTGAGAACACGCACCAAACACACGCACGCACGAACACACACACACACAAAGAAAAAATTATGCTTCACAACACAGTCTGCCCTCACCACATACACGCTCATCACAAACAGCAAAGCTCAAGCTAGGCTAGGCTACCGTAAATTGGTGTTCACCGTTAGCCACACCTTGCTCAACAGGAAGTTAAAAAAAAAGAGAAAAAAAAAGAATCACTTCTCAATCTCTTTTGACAGCACAGAAAAGAAGGGGAAGAAAAAAAAAAAAAAAAAAAAAAAGAGAGCCACCAGCACTGCCTAACCTAACAGAGTAAAGCAAAGCAAGGGAGCGCCAGTGTGAGCCATGAGTGTTGTGTGTTTGGGGCAAATCAGGAGGAAATCCGGTGGCTCCTGGGCTGTCAGTGAGGTTGGGCTGAATAATGCATGTGCAGAGTGGCCAGGCCCACAGCCTCCTGGGTGAAACACACACTGCATGTGGGTCAGCGCCGAACCGCACAGAACCAGACCTGGCAGAGTATGGACAGAGGGAGGGGCGGATGGAGAGAGAGATAGAGAGAGAGAGAGAGAGAGAGAGAGAGAGAGAGAGAGAGAGAGATAGAGAGAGAGAGGATGCTTGTCCCGCTCTGAGCAGATGGAGCTGAGAGGAGAGACCGCTCTCCTGTCCAGGGACTCCCTCTAGTCTCTCTCTCCCTCTCAGCACAACCTATTGGTTTACCATCTCCTCAGAAAGCTTAACTATGCATGTCGGTACACACACACACACACACACACACACACACACACACACACACACACACACACACACACCATCCTTCTGCATAGCACCTTCTTTTTCACGGTACCAAATTTCAATTCTGTTCTGGCTGTCATGACTATTCAACAGAGGCAGGAGAGAAGAACAAACAGCACCAAACTAAAAATATAATGGTAAACTAACAACACACAGCCCTAAATGGCTTTTCAATGTGTGAGTGTGAGCGTACTCTGTGACTCTGTAAGTGTGTGTGTGTGTGTGTGCGTGTGTGGTCATCTCTCTCCCTCTCTCATGGTGTGCAGGTGGGGGTGTCTCTCTCTCTCTCTCTCTCTCTGGCCCTGTGTGAGATGGGCAGGCAGGGTGGCATCGTGTGCCAGGCATGTGTTTAGTGCCAGGCTGACAGGTGCTTTACTCTTGGTGCTGAGCCTTCACCTGACGCCCAGCTGGCCAATGGGCTCCACCGCAGTGGCACAGAGCGCAGCCATCACACGCTTGAGAGGCAGTCACCACACTCATCATCAGGAGCGGTGTGTTGGTCTCTCTTTTTCTCTCACACACACACACACAGTCAGAGTCAGATATGTGCACTCAGTACCAGTCAGACACACACACACACACACAGAGTACCAGATGAAAAAACACTCACTCCGGTTCACACACTCAGTAACAGTGACACATACCGTACACACACACACACACACACACACACACACACACACACACACACACTTCTAATTGTATCCATTACTAAGCCCCTACTCCCAAACTCAGTCCCTAACAGCATCATCACAAAACCAGTCAACAAATCCTCCCACTCAAACAGGGCCACACCTCCATTGTGTGGCTCAACAGCACAGCACACCATCACACACATCCAGAGACGCCAGCGTGACGCTGTGTGTGTGTGTGTGTGTGTGTGTGTGTGTGTGTGTGGGTGTGTATTTACTCTGGCAGCACCACACCTCCCAGCTGGTTCTGGGAAGCACAGACACACACACACACACACACACACACACACACACACACACACACACACACACGCACACACACACGCACACACACACACAAAAGCACACAAGCACACAGAGGCACGTGTGCTTTTGGGTGACAAACAATTGTATCATCTTAGTCCAGCTGACTGATACTGATCCAGTGACAGCGGAACCAGCCACTCTGGCTTGCTGGACATACATGTACGTGTGTGTATGTGTGTGTGTGTGTGTGTGTGTGTGTGTGTGTGTGTGTGTGTGTGTGTGTGTGTGTGTGTGTGTGCGCGCGTGCGGGTCCAGAGAAAAGCTGAAGCCAGGTAGCCCAAGCTAGGTGGCCATGAACTGTGTGACTTACGTTGAAGAGATTGGTCTTGTTCCTCTCGCAGAAAAGTCCTTGTGCTGGCATGTGCTTCAGCTGTTGCCATGGGACACTGCTTCCTAGCAACACATCTCGTGCCCACTGCAAGTTCTGTGTGGAGAGACAAAATATATTCAGTGAGTTTCTCTCCCTCTCTCTCTCTCTCTGTTGTTTGTTATATAAATACCAACATACACATAACAAAGAGACACATATGTACACATACATACACACCCACACACACATACATACATTACCCTCATATAGAAAACACATCAGTATAGGGCTGCGTGTCAATCATATATAATCTATAGGAGGAGATGAAAGAGGTGGGATGAAGATGCAGAAAAGAGGAGAAGGAGTGGAGAGAGAGAGAGAGAGAGAGAGAGAGAGAGAGAGAGAGAGAGAGAGAGAGAGAGAGAGAGAGAGAGGGAAAGAAAAGAAAAGGAAGAGATGTAAAGCGGAGCGTGGCGGAGGAGACCTACTCCTCCCCCAGGAGAGAGAAGGTGTCGCACGCACGCACGGCAGAGAAAACGGCAAAATGAGTCATTTACGCTCACGCAGCCGCCGAGACACGAGCTCTCCTGCCAATTAGAGGAATTACGCCGCGTCGCATTTAGATATTATTCAATACGGCACGGGGATAGATAGATTCCTCAGCAGCAGCACAATCAGCTAATTGCTCAGGCTTAAGGTTATGAATAGAGAGGGGAGAAAGATTAACATCAGACACCAGTGCGGAGCATCACTCAGCAACACACAACACGTCTTTCTGCACATCCCCACGCCAAGAGTTACCGTCTCAAGTAAACAGCTGTGAATGCAGTCAGTACCGTGTCACAATAATGTATGATGGACTAGTAAGTTTTTTTTGATAACGCTTTAGATGGCAATGGTACAATGGCAATAAACAAGTGGCTCCCAAGGCCCAAGATGATGTGCTCACATGCCTTGCTTTATCAACACCAAAGATGTTCACTAACAGAAGAGGAGCCAAGGCGTCTCCTACAAAATAGCTCATGTTCCAACAGGTTGGAATCCAAGATTTTTTCCATCCAATAAACAAATAAATTATTTAAATAAACGAATAATAAATAATCTCAAAACAGATTGATCAATAAGTAAAACAAATGAGCAATAACATAATATTTGGAAAGCAACTGATGAATTATTGATTAATTGATAGTGTAACTGATTATAGCAGGCCTAGTTTCCCCCATTCAATCCAATAGGACACGTGTGAGACGAGTTGAGTTTCACACGGGGAGCAGTGTGATAGATGGATCAGCCATTCTGTGCTGGGCTAGAATGAGGAGACACAAATAAATCCAGTGGGATCTGTGGATTGCGGCGCTGGTGTCTGTTACAAGTGCCTACTGTTGTCTACTAGGCCACAGAGCAGATTTCATATTCACAAAGCCTTTTCTAGTCCTACTGCCACCACACATGGGATTTGTTCTTCCCTTACACAGAGAGCATGGCTTTATCTGCAGACCACACACAGGCAAACACACACACACACACACACACACACACACACACGCAGGCCCAGTGATGAGGGCCATTAGACTGTCAGCGTGTGCAGGCTAATTTGAATATGAATATGACTGCATCAGAAGAGCAGTCAGGGACCCAGTGACAGGCACAATACCTCCTGCTGGGTTCCACTGCCAGTTAGCTTCACACACACACACACACACACACACACACACACACACACACACACGCACACAAAAAAAAACAGACACACACAGAAAAAGGCTCACATACACCACACAGGCACACACATCCATCACCCACACCCACCAACACACACACAATCAAATCATTAGCCGCGAGCAGGGCAGTTGATGCGTACACTTTATCCCACAGTCTCCTTCCTGAGCATCATCTCTACACATTCCATGCCATTCAAAGCAACAACATTCACACTTAGTGACGCGCACACACACACACACACACACACACACACACACACACACACACACACGCGCACACACACACACACACACACACACACACACACACACACACACACACACATACTGCAGACAAAACAAAGACACAAACAAACACACCTAACAACCAGATGATTTGCTTGATAGCACTGGAAGCATATTTCCCCACCAATGGCATCATGTCAACAGCAGGCAGGCATGACCAGAGGCAGAAAGACAGCCCAGCCCAGGTGCCTTTAGCCTGCATATTCCACTCTGTGTCACAGGGAGAAAGGCAGTGTGTGTGTGTGTGTGTGTGTGTGTGTGTGTGTGTTTCTCTCTAATCTACTACTGCTGCTCCCACTGCATGCCGTGATCACAGGCCATCCCCAAGAGATTCCCATGTAAGACACAGACCAACTCCTGAGTGACTGACACACACACAAACACACTGCTCACACTTCCTTGGAGACCGCACGTGCACACACACACACACACACACACACACACACACACACACACACACACACACACAAACACACCTGTGGTACTAGCCTACCTTGCTGTCAGCCAGCCAAGAATAATGAAAGCATGCTTGAGGCTGAGTGTGCGGGCTGCAGTCGCTATGGCTTTGCTTTTAGATGGAGCTTGGAAAGGTCACAATATCTTACATTTATCAGCCAGTGGAATGGAATACTGTTTACTGATTGGCTGACAGGGTGTCCATATTCAATGCTCTTTAGAAGGCAGCCTTGTGGATCTTCTTTCATGAAAATAGTATCCCAAACGAACAGGTTGAGATACTATTTTTTTTTTTTTGGTGGAAGCAGACAAGCAATCCGCGTTCCGTGTCGTGCTTTGTCATTCGCTTCCACCTTGTCCATTATTACCTTATATCATGACACCTCGGCGGCTGTTATCCCTTACTTAATGCTGTGTGTGCATATAAAAACATGCACATAAACAGATAAGAGATACAGAGACAAACACATATAAATACTGTACACACACACACACACACACACACACACACACACACACACACACACAGACAGACAGACAGTTGTATCATCTGAGGGAATATGAAGGTTGGCTGAGCACCTTGTACTAACATACTGCTCCCTGAGCCCCCGTCAGGAGCAGAGAGAGAGAGAGAGAGAGAGAGAGAGTGCATGAGGCAGGGCCACCCCAGTCCACAGAGCCAGCATGACACAGAGCAAGGCAACACTAAACAAGCAGAGGGCTGCCACCCCACACACACAGTACTTGACATAAGACACTGCTTCATGCCTTACAAATCAGGACTTGCTTGGGGAAAACCTGGGAAAACACCCATAGCTGACTCTTTCGGGAACGTGCATGAGGCGTTCCATCTTGATCTCTCAGGAATCTCCCGTGCACTTTTAAACGCAGCCCATCCTGACTAACGCACAACACGCTCAAATGGAAGTTGACTGAAATCAAATCCAGGTTCAAAGTGATGGAAGTCAATCTTGACCACCTCCAAAACCCGTCATAAATCTGTCGAGCCAAAAACTATGATACGAGAATGACCATAGAATGACGAGAGGGATTTTGATTTAGATCCGATTCTAACGCATGTAGCTGTGCTCTTGTGCTCTGAAGCCCGGAGTCTATCGATAGACCCAGCAGTGCCAACTCCACTGGCCTCCACTCCACAACACACATCAATACTCAGTGGACACTATTGGAGAACCGCACCGGCTCCAACCAGCTATTAGCTTGCCGGGTTCAATGGAGGTGACGCTATGCTAGTGCTTTAGAAAACAGTGGAGTGGCGTAGTCAAGCTTTGCATGGAGTTAATGGCTTATGATTGTGAAGACCCGTCATCAACACCTGCTACTACAGAGTGGCGTCTCTAATGGTCGGAGAGAGTTGTTTTTAGCTCACCAGCGACCAGACTATTTTTCGCCGTCTAAGAAGACGGGCGAAGCCATTAAAAGCCTCCATGGATTTGCATGCTACACACAAACACGTGCATGTCGTGCTGCCGCCGCGCTGCTGCTACGCTACTACTGTGTCAAGAATGGGTTGCTATAATTACGGTCTCCCGGAGCAAATTTGATACAGTTTACGCTTTTAAGTGCCATTACCTTGTTATTACTGTGAGTGGCCTCAGTACATGCACAGCAAGGCAGCCACTGCAAGCTGCCTATTTCACCCACCTTTCTGCCCTTTAGCCAGGTACATTTACCCCCTTCAGTGCACACACACACACACACACACACACACACACACACACACACACACACACCTATCTTTCCCTGTCACAAGAGCAGTGCATCCAGTATTTAAAGTGGGTCTCTCTCCTCCATCAGGGGTGTTTAGCCTCAGATGGGTGCCAGTGATACAGTGCTGTAGCTCAGGCTATGCTGGGCAGGGAAGCTGCATGGAAAACATGCAAAGCAGAAGAGCAGGAAGTGGGGAGAGCATCTGCAATAAGGAAATAAAACATTTGGACTACTTAGCTGAATGGAGATTGATACGGAGAGAGATAGTTGGGTTACAACGGTTTTAAAATGTAAATTGTAAGGCTTTCTGGTCACGTCCATCACTTCTGTGGAAGGGTAGTGTTCCAACAGCTCCAATAGTTTCCTGCATGTGTTTTAGCCTGGTCCTGAGATGCTCAACAGAAATAGCTAAAGAGAGCTCAGAGTAGCTTTTGAGCAAGGAATAAGTGCAATTCATGTTTCCCATTTACTGTATGGCCTAACATAAAAGGAAAACCTAACTTGGTAAGGTAAAGAGCAAATCTCTTTCAAGTAGAGGCCTGTGACATTGGGTTTTCCAGAAGTATAGAACTAATGTTTACCAGGGTTTACCTCTCAGTTAATTTGGTTGATTTGGGTTAATCAATAATTAACATTATTTGAATAGACAGCGCCCACCAAGACCCTTACAGTCATCCATACATCCATAGATTAATTTAGCATATGGTTGCAAGCATGTTGTTACGTTACTAGCTCTGTTCTGACAAGCATTTTTAGGGTTCACACTGTGAGACACTAACATGAAGATGCACATCTGGGTTGGAAATGAACAAGATGGAAAATATTAAAGTTGTAAAATAACAACTTATTATTGACTGGCTGGTGAAGCATATGACCATATACCTGTCAACAGCTGGTAGATTTTCCCTGAAGTGAATGTGCTACAATGCTAATGAGCCTAGCAGCTGACATCAAGCGTACACTGGCATCGTTAGTGGGGGAAAAAATCCCTCTGAAAACCCTTTCTGGAAGTGTAAAGAAAACCCCAGATGAACCCAGCGCAGGTTTCGCCACAGATGGGATCAATTTCGAGCTGACTCAGTCCATCAGGGCAGCGGTGAGCATCCAGCACTGACGGCCCCAGCACACCCTGGCCCATCCAGCACTGACGGCTCCAGTACACCCTGGCCCATCCAAACAGCCTATCTCCAGAGGCGTGGTGCGGGCAGCAGAATTATGGGTGGGGGAAGGGTGGTGTTGTTGACCTGGGCATAGTGCCATGCTGCCCCCCACACCCCCAGGGGCACTGTGCTGGCTGCTAGCTGTGCTCTGGTGCCTGGGTTCTCTCGGGTCCTCTCTGCCTGACCTCCCCCATGCCACGGTGCCAATAACTGTGTGCCAGGGCCCACATGCCAGCAGCTCAGTCAGCACTGCAGAGCCTGGACTCGGAGTGTGTGTGTGTGTGTGTGTGTGTGTGTGTGTGTGTGTGTGTGTGTGTGAGTCTGCCTCTGCTGATGGCCTGGACCCACTGGGAGCCCAGTCTGGCACACGGCCCCCACTGAGGAAAACATTGAATAGCTGAAAGCTTTTAAAGAACTTTCAAACAGCACTTAGGAGTGTTAGTCACTAAACACTAGCAGGCTCTCCACCAAAAAAAAAAGAAAGAAAAAAAAAAAAAAGAGTTGGCAAAAACCCTTGGACTTGGACACACCAAAAACAGCACAGTTGGCAGTCGGTTGGCACAAAGAAAACGCTTGCTAGGGTGCCAACTGGTGCCATTATGCGGCAAAGGTAAACAACGCCACGCTGAGAAAACCTTTCAAGAGTTCAGTAAGACACCAAGTGGTTTGTGGGAAACGACAACTGTGTGCTTATCTTTCACAGAAACCAACAAAAACAGGCTTTAAAAACATACCTCAAAAATGACAAATCACACAACATTTATATAGATATAGAACTCAACAATGGCACCACCACTTAATTTATTTGTACTGGAATGTATGTATCGGTATGGATGTACAGTGTATCAAAATGTATATGGAATGTTCTCTCTCTAATGAAATATAGAAATCTATTTTATCATATTAATCTATGTGAGTTGTACACCGCCAAGAATGTATTGGGTAGCATTTATAGCATAGCATCATCTCTTAAATCCCTAAGGCTTTGTGTGCATAATTATGTAGATGTATGTTATGAAGGTAGTGAAGAGGCGCCAGTTCACCTACCCGATGTGTCTTGCTGTTGGCGTAGAGGTAGGCCAGCCGGTACAGGCTCTTGTAGTGCTGGGGGAAGCGGCTCAGGCAGAGGAAGAGGGCGCGGACGCACAGTTCCACCAGCAGGTGGTGCTGCTCCTCCCGGCCCGGCGGCAAGCACTTGGGCACCTCCGGGAGCTCCTGTGGCGGTGGTGGTTCGGCGGTTCGGTCCCGACGCTTGCTCTCGCTGGGCGGGGTGGGAGGCGTGGTCTGATGAGGCTTCTGATGGGGGGCGTTGGCCGTGGTGGGAGTGACTACAGCAGCGGGGGTGCTGGCGGCAGTGGTGGGAGTTGTGGTGGTGGGAGTGGAGGGGGCTTGGGATAGGGGCTCGGACGGGGGCTTTGGGGCGGAGGTCTCAGGTGAGGTAACGGACAGGGTGTCTGAAGACTCCTGTGTGGTAGTGTCATCCTGGGAGGGCAGAGTAGGCCTAACCTCCATGGACTTCTGTAGGGAACCTGCTAAGAAAGAAAAAAAAAAAAGTTTCTCTCAAAGGCAGACCTGGGGATTCTGGCCAGAGGTTATTTATTTCAGCCAATCACTGTCCATCTGCTTCCCTTTTGCTCCTGCTAACAGCTCCTTGGAAACGAGGTGAAGAGCCTCAGGGGGAATTGCTAATAGAGGGGGAGATATTGCCGGCTATAAAGACTCTGCCAACTTGATGCTAAAGCAGTTCTAAGGTCCATCTCTGGAGGCATGCTGCATCTCCGAGGGCAAATCCACATCCTAAACTGCACCAGATATGGGCTCATTTTACACTCTCAATGGGTCATTTTGTTGCAGAGGTCGTTATGTAACCAATGCTGCTTATGTAAAAGCTTTCTATAGTCAAGAAGAGGAGCTCATTTTCAGTGGCATAAGAGCATGATAAGAGTATTAAAGAAAATGGCAGTACATTAATTATTTTTTTTCTCTATATTAGTTTGCAAACCCCTTAAAAGAATCAACACACATCTAAAGGCTTCTGGGATTAATTGCAGGAAAAAAAATTGGCAGTCACATGCTCTGAATGTTCCAAATGTTCCAGTGTTGTTGACTGTGACAAAAAGTGAAGGCTGTCCAATATCCTAGCAGATAGCCTCCAACTCTGCTCATTACAGACGGTCTATCAATGTCTGACATGTCGTGAATATTCAAATTACTTTGAGGATGTGTGAGGAACAAGTTCCAGCTCATCACGCCAAATGTCTAGTGAGAAACTTCTGTGCAAGTCTGTGGACTGCATACGGTTGAACATGGTCTTGTAACAGAATGCTGCATTATTGTTATCGAGAGATCTGGCCACATAACTATCTTCAACTGAATGTCAGTTCTACAAGTAATGTAATGTATTTTCCATGGTGCTACCTATTTCACAGGAGGGAATGTCCATAGTGCCAACTATTTCACAAATATAACACATCCACACACACAAAAGAAAAACAGAACAGATAATCACCTGGATCTTCAACCGCTCCTTCCTTCATTTGGGGGTTTGTGTCGTCAGAGAACATACTACATTTCCCAGAATCCACCTTCTGACTGCTGTCCTGGGAGCTGGTGGGGTCCATGAAGACGTCCTGGAGAGAGCTGGAATCTGAGAGCAGCTGTGTGACACTGTCCTGACTGTGTTCTGAGGTGGAGAGCACACACACACACACACACACACACACACACACACACGCACACATGAGCAGGTCGCACACCTCTCTGCCCAGCACAAAGAGTGGCCCGCCTTCACTTCACTTCAACAACCCCTGTGGACACAACGCCACCCAAGTGTCACCTCAACCCAAGACAACAACACCATCACCAGACCCATCAAAGCACACTAATAACACAGCACTGAGACATGGGGTGAATGACCCTTGGGTGCCAAGGTCAAGGCCACCACTACTGTTACCATAGCAACAGGTGCAGAGAGGAGTGCATCACATCAGCGCTTTACTGGGGAGTGAAAGCAGCTGTTTCTGGGCCACTCAGGTCAGAAGAGACTGATTAGCAAGTCATCGAGGTACTCCACCTTCTCAACAGAGTAGGGGAGGGGGTTTGGAGAAGGTCAGGGCCTTATAGTCGGCGGGGAAGTCTGTAATTCAAGTAGGGTGAGCTTTGAGTTAATCTGGTGCGATGCACTCCTCTTGTCCCTGAAGAGCCACCGTGCTTCACCATCAAGTCCTGGCGATAATCCAGCAGACCTTGAAGAGTTGTCAAGGAGATATCTGAGTGGGCCTAGTGTATAAATGTACTAAACAATTACATTCTATCTCTACTGGTCTATGGGAAGGGCTTACACTGCAGATACTGGAAGGAAGCCATCATGAAAATCTTTAAATCTTTAAACCCTCATCCCGATGTTTGAAAAAGGAATGTGAAATGTCAGCCCCAAGCCCTGTTTCTATGTCAAACATGAAGAGAGGCCCACTCTTGTCAACCGTACCCTCTTGTAACCCATTAGTGTACATGATAGAATCTCCTCTTTGCAATGAAGTGCTCTTCTACAGCAAAGAGTCCCACTTGTTTGCACCATGCGTTAAGACCTTACCCAAACTCTGCTTCCTAAGACCAACATCAATGCCAATCTTGTGACTGCCAGTGACACATGCCGTCATAAGCATGCTGTACTAACAGTCATCAGTATTCAGTGATCCATCAGCATTATGTCATCCTGCTGTGGAAGTGCTATGATTGCATAATATTACAGCTTAATGATGTGACATTCAGCTGTTAGCCTATATAGGGGCATCATCCGTGGTTAAAGTGGGATTTGGCAGGAGAGGGAACCCTCAAATTTTGTGTTGGCACAAACAGATCAAAATGTATAGAAGAAGAATGGGGTAATATTCTTCATTTATCTGAGGTGCCAGTACTGTGCCCCCCCCACTTTAACCCCTGGGCATCATCATGACTCCCAATAATGATCAAAATCAGACACTGTTGGATCACTGTATGCTGTGTGACCTCTTCTCATGATTCAGCTGTGAAAGTCTTAAAAAGCAGCGTTTAGTTGAGCACACCGTGCATCGCATTGCATCCGCGCCACCGTTAGTGCTGGGTGCTGCACCCACCCACCCCACCACCGCACCAGCCCAGCACCCCTCCGCAGGAGGCCGTGTCAGCAACCCCGTCCAAATGCAGCCTCAGCACACCGCCACAGCCTTCCGCAGACAATAACCACATCAGCAGCCAGCAGGGCCAACAAGCGCGGGGAGGCTGTTGCTTGTGCATACGTGGGTGGGTGTTTATACAACTCTGTGTGAGTGTGTGTGTGTGCGTGAGAGAGAGTGTGTGTGTGTGTTTTCCCCTTTCTGTCTGTCACCGGGGAATTCTAAAAGATCTAATTAGTGAAACACTGGCATGGTGGGTTTTTTTAACTTATGGATTTCAGAGCCAAGTTGCCCAGCCCTGTTTTTTGTTTTATTTTTGTAAGCCAAGCAAGAGGTAAGCTGTCTGTGACTGCATTGCAGAAGACCTGCAGTAGATTTACTTAGAAACACTGATTTCCAGTGCAGAGCAGAAAAGGACATAGTTTAACCACTTACTATGAGATATGCTTCCTTAAACTAATTGTCAATGTCAACCATATCATTTGATATTCAGGGAACTTAATGCAACACTCATATTGATTTAGCTCTGCATGTGAGGCTAGGTGCTAAGGCTATGCAAAATGAAGAAAAGTAGAGTAGGTCCTTTAGAAGAGGGTGGGCGAATGGGGAGTGAGTGGGTGCCCTACCAGTGACGGGCGTCATCTGTAAGGCAGTAGACATGAGGAGGCAGTAGTCATGGCCATGAGACTGCAGCGCTGTTGAGGAGACCATGACATGGCGCACACACACATTAGCATTAGCTGAAATAGTCCCTCTCATCACCAGCTCGCTCGTTTGCTCGCAGGCTGAGCCAGGAATTCCACACAATCATGGTGATCAGAGCAGTACGGAAACCCAACAGACCTGCTGCAAACAGGCACTGGACTTATTCAAACTCTTGTTTATGCTCAATTTCATTGCATCAATTTTCTATTTATGAATCTACTGTATTTCATTACTGTATGAAATTATCATTTCAGTTTTATTGACAATTCCTTAGGTCACTGCTTTTACGTTATTTCACTGTGTTTCACTGTAGTGCTCGCTAGAGTGTTTGAGATTCTAGCCCAACACAGAAGCGGAGGTTTGCAGAAGGCCTGTTGAAGAAATCCACATATACACAGAAGCTCTCAGCAATTCCCCGTTCATTCCAGCGTGCTGTTTGGCTGCGAAATGACACACCAGACCTGACAAGACAGGAAAAAAACCCACACAGACGGCAGAGGACAGGGTGCCCTATTGGATTCTGGGAGCTTTGCCAAATTAGCCGTATTATTATTTGCCCCCCTGGCAGAGAAAAAAATCTCCAACTTGTCATGCATTCATAAACAAAATGACCAAAGCAGGTGTCAGAAGCAAGCAGGCAGAGAGGTAGCAGGCAGGTAGGTAGGTTGGTAGGTAGGTAGGTAGGTAGGAGAGAAGGATTCTGGAGAGGAAGACAGGCAAATTGTGGCAACATGAGCAATATGGCTGCAGTCTTTTCCCCTCACACACAAACACACATAAAACACACACAAAAC
Source organism: Sardinella longiceps (assembly GCA_027497455.2). Classification (NCBI taxonomy): domain Eukaryota; kingdom Metazoa; phylum Chordata; class Actinopteri; order Clupeiformes; family Clupeidae; genus Sardinella; species Sardinella longiceps. The sequence continues at coordinate 5,123,194 of JAODXP020000019.1, read as the reverse complement.
ACACACACACACAAACAACGCAATCGGCACATATACACGAGGAACATTCTAAAAACCCTGAGTGAGTTTGTGACTCAACATGCTTTCAGGCTACTTCCTGCCATAGGCTGCTTTCTGAATGGGGCACACGGTGACTAATATGCCAGGCCTGCTGGAAGGTACTTCCTAAGTGCAGTAAAGAGCTTACCTAGAAATGGCTAGCAACCGTTTTCAAGGGATGAGATATATTTGAAAATAAAAACACAAAAGAAAAAAGCACCATCCTAAATGAATTCTTAGATGTTTTAGCATTATGGTCCATCATGGACTAAGTGCTTGTGAACATTAAAGTAGCCTCTTCTACAAAGACTTTTCCTGTCTCACTCACGAGGCAATCATCCAACGTTTGGAAGACGGACTAATAGCGCAGGTCCGCTCGGAGCTTTGCTGTGATCTTGTTCGGAGCTCTGCTCTTGAAAACATCTCTCGCACTCTCCCACTAACAGTGGATCAGACGCACAAAGTGTTTCCTGGACGCATTTAAAAGGTGACCTCAGACAGTGTCTCCCTCTGATGTTTACCTCCTGTGTCTCTAGTAACCCCAAGCCTTGGGACTGGTTCAGGGCCCAGGAAGGCCCTTACTGACTTACCTACCTGCACTCACAACCATCACCTAGGTCTGGTGTGTCTCAAGACTTCAGAAGAAACCATTTGTTGCAGATGCAGAGGCTATCTTTGGTACAGAGCATTAAACGGCACCATTCCGACCATGGTAAACTAAACGGCACCATTTGCCTTAACTAACACCCATAAGAACTGATGGCATAATATAATGTATACATATAGAATCATTCTGGCTAATACTGAGGAGAGCTTCACCTTCCCTGCTCTCCTCCACAACTGGCAGCCCAATAGGAAAATGTATGTGAGGAAAGACAGACCTAGTGAGTTAAGTGCAAGGGGCACTGAACATGTGGGGTGGCAGTTATGGGGGGGGGGGGATTCTCAGTGTCTGCCTTTCCGGCGTGGTGAGGGTGGGGGGGGAGCCTTGCGACCTGACATCTACATCAGAGTGCATGTCTGCCAAGGTGCCATAGAGGCACCAGCGGCAGGAGGTGACATAAGTCCTTCTCTTGTGGGCGTCGGAAGTTAATCACGGAGTGTAGCCACTGTGTGCTCAGATAGTGGGATTTAGTGGCATAGGCTGCCTGCCTGCAGTATGCTCTTTGACAAAGGAACCCATTTCCTTAGCCTATTGTGTGGGGCTATCATTTCAGCCACTCATGGTGCTCCATTGACATACGGATACCAGAGAGGGTTGAAGCAGAGCTCTTTGCTGATACTGCTGTCCGCTCGTCTGAGGAAGAACAACTTGTTTTTAGGACAAAAAGGACGGCCAAAAATTGTGGTAGCTGCTTGCTACTGACAATGCATATTTTATGCACAAGTTTATAAGCTAAGAACATAAAACATAATTCTATAATTAATATTCAGTGGCTCACATGTAAGCAGCTCAGTATTGTGACCATGTCAGTTCTCCCAAACATGGAGCTCAAAAAAGGGTGGGAAGATCATTCTAGAATATTTAACCAACGTGCCAATGCACAGCAGTCTCTGCCGACTTTTCCACACAGCAGGTGGGGTGATAATTTGAAGTAATTACAATTAATTAGCAAAACCCAAGCCAGCAGCCAAGTTATTTTCAGGACAAACATTTTGCTGCCAATTTAACAAAATCCATGCTGGAAACAATTGTGTTGGCCAGTCTGCGAAGCTATTTAGCTCAACGGCACTCAAAACTGTAGAGCTGTTCTATGACCCAGCCTGTTTTTCCATGTTCAATTCCATCTATGTAGCTCAGTCCTGCTCCCTTTGTCTCACAGTGGCAGCGAGAGAGATGCTCTAAGCTATATTTATATGACAAATGGCTGAAGACTGACTGTTGAGGAAGCTTGCACACACACACACACACACACACACACACACAGGTGCCGCCCACGTTATATTTCAGTGCCAGCCTGTCAGCAGTGTTCTCCCTTCTCTCTCTCTCTCTCTCTCTCTCTCTCTCAGGTCTGTCTCGCCTGGCCCAAGACAGCAGCCCCAAGGCACAGCTCTGTCTTCTCCTCTCCTCGCGTCTCCTGCTGGCTCTCTGGGCTGCCCCTGTCCACAACCCTTAGAGACAGCTCCTAATCAGCCGGGCCCTGGAGGAAGGCCTGCAGCAGCGCCTCCATGCCAGGATGGCTGTACTGTACTCTGATGAGACGTGTAATGGAAGATGACGTAGCGCAGAGTTAGCATCAGTGTCCCATAGGCCTAACAGGCTCAGTGTCTCCTTCTTCTCGATCTCTCTCTCGGTAACGTCTAAGTTAGCATCTGCCCCCATAGATAGATTTTGTTGGCGTAAGATATTAGCAGCTTGCTCATTTCATCAGCGTTTGGGGGGTTTAGCGAATGAGAGAACACAAATCCTTTTAACACAGAAAGTCAGACTTCTCCAGCCTGTTTCTTTTAAGCGAATGAAAGCGTGCAAATCCTTTTGAACAACCAGAGTGCGAGTTCTCCTTTCCCAAAAGAGACCCCTGAGAAGCATGAATAAGAGAAGAGAAGAGAAGAGAAGAGAAGAGAAGAGAAGAGAAGAGAAGAGAAGAGAAGAGAAGAGAAATCACACTCTCACACACACACACAACTGGAAGCCATATTGCCCACTTACCCAGGGCCCTGTCTCCTGGTGCAATCAGGGGTGTGGGGTCAGGTGAGGGGGAGGCGAGAGGGGTGAGTTACTGGACTCAAAGCCATTAGCACCATGATGACTACTCTTCATCATTACCATCACCATCGTCATCCCAAACCAAACAAAACAAAAATTATCACCATCAACCACCACCCTTTGATTCATCAACACTACCACCATCATCATCATCGATCACTGATCTGGTATTATCGTTAGCATTATCATTAGCGTTAGCACTCCACACCCCCAGAGTGCCTGGTGCCCTGGTGGTTGGGGCCCACACCCAGTGTGTGCTTAGGACTGGGACTGTACCATCTCCCTGCTGCTGCTGCTGCTGCTGCCGCTCCTGCCTCTGCCTCTGGTTTTTACGTTTGGCGTAATCGTGGTCCACCGGAGTGGCCGTGTACGGCGGTGAGGTCAGACCTGGCGCGCTGGACGGGAGTGAGGCGGTGCCGGCGACAGTGGCGGCGGAGGTAGGGGCGGTGGTGGTGGTAGTTGTGCTGGGTGCGGTGATGTCCAAAGCTGCTGTTGTAGCCGTCACTGCTGCTGTGGTGGTGGTGGTGTTGGTGGATGAGGAAGCCAGGCCAGTGCCCAAGGAGGAGGAGCGGGAGTCGTCATCATTCAGGGAGAGGGTCTTTTCCCTGGACGCCATTTTGGAGACAACAACAGAGAGATAGGGAGGGCAAAACAAGACATCAACGTAACATACATTAGTGAAAGATGAATGCATTATTGCATATTCATATACAATATTCAGCTCCACGTCACCTCCCTTCTCATTAGGCACAGACGTTTCTGCTTAACCTGAAACTTCCAGGCTGAGGCATAAAAATACCTACTGCAGCCCTGTGTGTGAGTGGGTAGACGTTTGAGGGCGTGCGTGACTGAGTGTGTGTGTGTGTGTGAGTAAAAAGGCTCACTTCTCGCTGGTTTTGGGCATGCTCTTCTCTTCCCCTCGGGCAAAGGGCCCCACGCCAGCGTCGGCCAGCATGCTGAAGAAGAGCTCAAAGTCCAGCGGCTCCTGGCCCTCCTGCTGCTCCCTGGCCCCAGCAGCAGCAGCAGCACTCTCCAGCAGCTTCAGCATGGTGGCACTCAAACGGAAGTGCAGCTGGAAAACACACACACACACACACACACACACACACACACACACACACGCGTACACACACGCGCACACACGTGCACACACGCGCACACACGTGCACACACGCGCGACAACGGAGAGAGAGATGGAGAGAAAGAGAAGAAAGGTAGAGAAGGAAAGAGGGAGAGAGGGAAGGCAGAAGATAAAACACAAAGTGAAAACGTAGAGCAAAGTTTGAGTAAAGGAGCCCTAAAATACAGGATTATTATTAGCATACAGAAGGAGTGAGTTGTTTTGTCAGCTGCACAAGGTGTGACTAATAAAGCTGAGCTTGCCGCTGCTGCAGGGAACAGCAGCTCTCGTCAACACAACACACACAGAAAAGTGTCAAACTCGGCATCAATCATCATAATCACTGATGGGCTTATTTCTTAACCACTGGCAGGAATTTAATCACATCCCAATTTCAGTCACATTATATCTACTAGCCCATTTCCACCTGCCTCTGTTGTAACCCAGTGCACAGGTAGCAATGTGAGGAGATCAGGGCCTACTGTACTGTACCTCCAGGGCCTCCATGGCCAGGTCAGGGGGGTTGTGGTAGTGGATCTTTCGGGGGTAGCGGGCAGCCTCCTCGTGGAGATAGTGGGCCGACTGGCACAAGAAGTAGAGAGTACAATGAGTATGGTTTCAAACGACACAGCTTTAGGGTTCAAACAACAAGTAAAGAGTAAACAACCACCACTTATTAAGCAATAATTCTAGCAAGACCATGAGGTTCTCATCTGAATCAGCTGATTGCCGTCTTTTGGAGAAGCCCTCAGCAGCAGACTTGCAGCTTCAAAGTGGACATGACCCTCGCTTTTTAGGATGTAAAGTGTGGCCTGTCAGTGGTGAAGTTTATTGGTACAAGGCACAAACCCTGGGCGAGGTTAAATATAGAACACACACCGCTAATTGTGAAGCTTTATGAGAAATTCAGTCGATTTGATGTGTTTTCACAGAGATCGATGACTCATTTCATTATTATTAAAACTGTGTTGCTCATACTTGCGTTGGATGACTAAATTGTGGGTGCAAGACAAGTCACGGAGTTCACAGAGTTCTAATCCATCACATAATGGCCTACATTTCTAGTTAGCAATTATTGTTTTGAAACATGCAACCAACTCCTCGCAGATGTTACAGTAACTGACCATCTTGATCAAGCAGTGCAGTTAACACCGTTCAACAATAAGCCACCACATTCAGCTGGCCTGTAACAATAATGGCTAAATATGCTTGTCCTAGTAGAAAAGATGTTTGTTATTTATTTATTTCTTGTTTTAGGCAAGGTGTGGCATAGATGGATTATTCAGCCAAACTTGTCAGTCTGTTGTATGTTTTGCACATGGATTATGGTGGCTACATGAGGCTACTTAAACAGAGCTATTTTTTCCTTATGTATTTAGGTGTGCTTGGTGGTTATATACAATTAAACTTTGCTACTACTTTTAGAATTTTACAACCATTCGCTCTCTCCGGTAAGGCATCTTCAGGCTACTACTCATACTCAAACAATTCATCCTCCCCAGCAAAATAGTCAGACAGTCATTTTCAGCAGTGAGACAGATCCACCACACAAATCTCACTGCATTCAAATTGTTAGGGCTAAGAGGAGTTTTTTGACAGGTTGTTTGTGCTCATTGGCATTAGGCATGTGATGAGCGCTGTGCTAAACATTGAGTCCCTCCCTACATTGAGGCTGCAAGTCCTCAGCCGGGGGTAGTTGTTGGTCCTTTATATAACAGGGCTGACTAGCTCCCTCTACAGGTCACCTTTTTGTAGAGCAGCAGGTAGTCTTTGGGAGGCAGCCTGCGCTTCTCTGCGATCTTGCCCAGCATGTAGTGGATGAGCCACTCCTCCTCGTCGCTGTCGCCCTCACACTTGGACGCACCCTGGAAACACTTGGAGGCCGTCTCCAGCATGGAGTCCCTCCTCTCCTCCATCTGAGCATGCCCACAAAACAAATCACTTTGGTACACTTGCAATGGAGTGCAAACAGATGTAAACATCCAGGAAATCATGCAATAAATTAAACTGGAAGACAAGCAGGTACAAACACATGAATTAACTAAACTGAAAATAGTAGTGATATAAGGTGTTATAAAAAACAACAAAAAAAAGAAGCATATATCTTTGAGAAATTCAAATTGCATGAATGGACAAAAACACTGAATACAACGATCAAATCAAATCAAATCTCATCAAACTCCAGTGGCCACTAAGCAGAGGTCTGCACACTTAAAAGAGCGCCCCCTGACTGCATGGCATGGAATGGAATCTCTATTGTACCTGTTTGACCAGATCAGGGGGCAGCTCGCTCTTCCACTGCTTGAGCTGGCGGGAGGCGAAGGAGTGCAGAGCGTAGGACATGGTGCCGTACTCGATCCACAGCGACAGGTTGGAGCCGTCGATCTCCAGGGCCCGCTTGAAGCAGGTGAGCACGGCTAGCGAGTGCTTCCAGATGGGGCCGTCGCTCTTCAGCTCGTTGGAGTTCAGCTTGTCCTGGATACGGCTCGCCCTGGCCAACGCCATACCTGCCCAGGAGTCAAACCTGCAAAAGAAAAATTATATTTCAGTAAAGAAATCATGATGACAAAGGATTAATTATTAATACAAAACCACATATCATGTTTTAAGTGAAGATATGATGTGCTGTTCAGAAGTGTTGCTTTTGTAATGTGTTTGATGTTCATATGATGCATTGGAACAAACAAACAAACAACAAAACAAACAAAAATTAATTTCTGTGAAAAGACAATGACGTTGTGTACTGTATATCTGACGAATAGCTGTAAAATAGACACTTCAATTCTTTTGGAATTGTTGTCTTACCGGTTAGGACACACACAGATGTCCCGCATGTAAAACTTGATGGCTTTGGACTGCTCCTTATTCTTGAAATGATAATCTGCTAGGAGGTAGTACATCTCATTGACCAGTGGGGGCGCTGGAGGTGATCCCTCTGGAAGGGCAGGCACCTGCCAAGGAACACAACACCATCAGTGAGGATGACACTTTATTACTATTCATAATGGAATCTTGGGAAAATCATTTATAGTGTCTCAAGCTATATTTTGCTGACACTTGAGTAAATAGTAGACAACTAAAAATTAAGTTTAAATTAATATACAAATTAATATGAGTTCCATCCTCACCAGTTTCCTGATTCAGTTGTGTAAAAAGGCATCTATGAGAAGCCCCTTACCTTCGTGCCACCACCATCAATGTAGTCTGAGACGTCGTCCATGGTCAGGGTGGGCAGGTCACTGATTGGCTCAATGCCTGAGAGGCGGCGCAGAAGGTTGGCCAGGTCGGCGGACACCGTGCTGGTTTTGTAGCTGTCAAACTCAGGCAGCGTCTTGGGCTTGAAGTAGTCGAACAAGAAGAGGGCATTGCTCCATAGCAGCTCCACCTGGGAGGAGGACCCAAGGGTGAAAACTAACTAGTCAACAGGGAAGCTCAAACACCACTAATGTTTTGCTGACAACTTAATTGTTTTGTTGTCAAACCAAAAGTATCAAAGTGTCAAACCAAACAATTCAAGACTTTTTTAATGACCATTAGGATTGAAAGTTAAGGCCCAGCAAGTTGCAGTTTTGCTTTAAATTGGCATTTGGATATCCCTTTACAGCAGGGTTGGGGAACATTCAGCCCACTAAAGACTTTGATCTAGCCTGTGGAGCAAAGGGCATTTGGCTGAGAAAAAAATTAATGCCCTATGTTGGAGGCGGGGCTTGGGGGAGAGTATGAAGGAAAACGTATTTTCAAATTTACTGTAACTGATTCTTTTAAACCCCTAGATTCAGTCTCTGAAACCCACGTATTTGAAACACCCATCCCTAAAAAAAAAGGCCAGGAAAGAAAGGCCTCTTTGTATTTGCACTGTGGCATCAAATAAATACAAATGGAGCCAAATGGGCAATAACTTGTGAACTCAAGCGGCATAAAGACACTGCAAGCTAACAGGGTGAAGCTAATGCTATTATTTAGCGCCCAAACAAACAAGTGGCAGCTACAGCGGACGCATCTTGGAGCATTATGTAAAAGATTGCCTTTCTGGCACTGAGGTAATAGCTGCTAAATGAGCTGGCTATCTTGGAACAGCAGTGCTTGGGGATGTGCTTTCTTTTCTAATGACTTTAAGCCCGAATGATGTATGCACTGCACTGTCGAACACTAAGAAACAGCCTGCTCCACTGGGAACCATAATGCACAAATACAACAAAGGAAATTAGCATGTGATTCAAAAACCCCTCTGGAGAAAGATAGTTCTCTCTGTGTGTGTGTGTGTGTGTGTGTGTGTGTGTGTGTGTGTGTGTGTGTGTGTGTGTGTAGGAGTGTATGAGCTTTAGTTATACAGCCTATAATGTCTTTTATTCAAATATATACTGTACTTGGAGAACAGTGTACCCAAAGCTAAAAGGAACGCTAAGCGCTAACTCCCATTTCAAGGATTCTAGCCATAATTTTCATCCGATGCATTAATCAAACTCAGCTATCTGCTCATCACTGTCCTGTGGCTGTTTAGTGTGTGTGTGTGTGTGTGTGTGTTCAAACAACTCTAACTGAGAAACAAACTAGGCAACAAGGACCAAGCCACAATCCAGGCGGAAGGAGAGGTGCGATCTAATCTGATCTGAACTGAACTGAACTGTGCTCGTACATAAACAACCTAGCTAGTGCAGGCAGTACCATGCTCCATGACCGCGGCCCCAGCCACTTCCTTCCCTCCTGTGTTCAAGCAATTCTAAGTTCCTACAGTATCTCTGTTCTTCCTATCTGTCCTTTTCTTTCTGGTGACTCCAGTGTCAACTCCAATCTCTGACCCTCAAACCATACATCACAACATCAGCATTAAGACAGACTCCCTATCTGTTGCTCTCACCAAGGTTGCAAGAAACTGAGCGTGACTAGCTGACCTTTGCTGATCAAATTGCCTCTGTGGCTTTTTTTTAGATAGAAAGATCAGGCCGTACCAACCCAAAATGCAACTCCTGGTACAGACCTTGGTTATCTCTTGCCTTGACTACTTGAACTCCACTGGCTACCCTTACTCATGTACTCATGTTGGCCAGAGGCACTTAGGAGGAGACTAATCACTTCAGAAGTCCTCCCATTGAAATGCATTACGGCCGTTGATAACGTAAAAGATGGCGGAGTAGAGAAACTGGAAGTCCTGCCTTACAGTAGCCAATCACACTGCTGAACGCTGTATGACTAAGAATAAACACAAAATACACTTTTTAAGTCCATACGACGAGCCAATCTGGACGTTTGGATATCTCCCCATTCATTTTCATAAGGCCTGGTCTTCTTAAGCCCAAATAGTTGCCCGAAAGCGTATCCAATATGGCGGCCGAGTTGATATTTTTTGGGCTTTTTGCCTTTAATCAGATAGGACAGTGTAGAGATGGACAGGAAACAAGTGGGAGAGAGAGATGGGGTGGGAAATGACCTCGGGTCAGAATCGAACCCGGGTCCCTGGAGTAATGGTCTGATGCTCTAGCCAATGAGCCACGGCACCCCCTAAATACCATCTTAAAGCTATATGATGGGCCCGGTCTCTAAGGAAGGTCTAGCACTACCCACCCCTTTCCACTGCACTTTAGTGACACTCCTGCACTCAATCATTTCCTGCTAGCAAGTCTGCAGTGGCCTTCTTTTGGAACACTCGTTCCCCACGTCATGAGCTGGCCTTTAGTAGGTTCCTTTACTGGATACACCAACTTACACCGACAAAGCCTGCGCAAACTCGCAATCAAATGCTGTTTATACACTGTTACATCTTTGCTGGCTACATCTCTTTGAAAGAAAACCAAATCAGCCTCATCAATACATACAAACCAGAAATACAAGTCCAATAGAGCACATTGACCAATATAATTTCAAATGCAAACGTGCTCATGGGCTTGCTTGTTTGATTTGGCATAGTGGTGTGGCGTTGGGCTCCTGCTGTGCCATAGACTGTTCTGGCCAGAGCAGTAAGGGCAAACTCATTAGGACTTGCCGTGTGAGGTGCAACACTGGCAAACACTCCACACAAGGGCCTATTTTGTCCCCATGGAGAAGAATTGGACATCAAACATGGCCTGCGTTTGATCTTGGGCTAACCACTTCTCCAAACATGAAGTCGGCCGCCCCCTCTGACTCACTCTATGGCTGTGTAGTACCCAAACAGAGTTAGTGCACAACTCTCCCTCTTTCTTTCCCTCACACACACACACACACACACACACACACACAAATACCCTCAGACAAGACTGCCAACACAAACCACACACACACACACACACACACACACACACACACACACACACACACACACACACACACACACACACACACAGAAAGAAAGTGCGATTTCCAGGCAGCAGAGCAGCTCTTGGTCAAAGCTGTTAGGAGCACAGAAGGTTCAGGGTTTTCCGCTCTCTAGCAACGAGCAGAAGGCCCACAGTAAATATTTGGATGCCAGGAATGCCAGATAATTAATCCAATTCCGGATGCTATTAGAATGAATCAATCTCTTGATTGCATGCAAATTCCCCATTTGTTTTTACGGACAAACCCCGGGTTACACCAGGCCAAAGATTTAATTAGCTCAAGGCCTGCAATCATGAGCTCCCCAAGCAGTGAGAGGGGACTCTCAGCAGGCTGTTAAAGCTCCTTAGAGCACTGGGGCTGCGTGCTTTAGCCTGGTGAGCTACAACACTTCTGCTAATGGGACTGCACATGTATGCTGTGTGTGTGTGTGTGTGTGTGTGTGTGTGTGTGTGTGTGTGTGTGTGTGTGTGTGTGTGTGTGTGTGTGTGTGTGTGTCTTTACAACTACTGCTACATTGGTACATCTTTGAAAGTAAGAAAGAGTTGAACACTGAAGTTAAGATGGGGAACTAAGCAAACTTCCCAATAACCAGAGTGTATTAGCCAATAAGGTCTTTGTGTGACATTTTCACATTTAACTCAAATATACTGATTAATAATACAGTGGTAATAAAACTAGGATCTCTATTTTCCCCATCATGTGACAGTGGGGCTGAGTGCCTGAGCTGGGCTGATCAATTCCATGTGTTCCCCACCATGGGCCAGAGCTGAGGCAGGGTTGACTGACTAGTGCTCCCTATCTCAGAAAAGTCTCACAGCTTCTTCCTTTTACACAGTAGAAAGGGTCCATTTCAAGCCATCATCTACCGTGGACAGGGTTCATTTGAACAACTAGGCCAAACTAAAACAATGATACACACTAGAGTATATTTCCACATTTGTGCAGCTAACTTCAACTAAAGTAGGAGACCAATTCTGGAGCAATCAGAAGCCATCAAGTCTGACTGTCTTCCGAAAGTCTTCTTACTGACACCAATATGTAAAACACATATACTTTAGTCTTAATCATTAGATATTATTAATTATTCTGAGATATAAATTCTTTTCTTAAAAAAAGGTGGGCTTGAACATATTTAAGATGTATGCTGTGGTGATCTTTCTGTTTGATCTGCATGTTCCCCTGAGTATAATGTCATACGTTTTAACAACTGATCGACCAACTTGGGATTTCTGGCACTTCAAAAAAAACTTGTCAGTTGTCACCCAATGGGAGACTGAAAGTGCAGCATGAGCACAGTAAGCCAAAGCATTGACACGTGAGGCTCATACATGGGAGAGAGCTATACATGGGAATGTCTCATTCCCATTCATTTCCTCCAGCAACTTTCTCGTTCCTCCATGGCTTGACGGCTTCATTATGAGTCAACCTGTGATGTACAGTATATATTGGGGCTGGCATAGAAAGAAAAGAACTGTGGTGTAGGCATATGTGGGGAACTGACCTGTGGTGCTGAGTGCTCCTCCAGGTAGCGGGGTTTGCTCTTCTTGCTGGGGTAGGCGTAGAGGCAGTAGAAGCACTGCTCCAGAGCCATCTCCAGCTCCTCCTTATAAGGGTGAGTCACCTCAGCTTTCACCGCCTTCTCCAGGACACTCACCTGACACATACAGTACACAACACAACACACATCAGCACTGATCACTCAGACACAAAACTACTGAAAATATGTGCTGGAAAACCCAGAATTCAGAGCTTTGCACACTTTACTGTGTGTACAGGTAAGACACACACTATTACCACAGATGAACAGCAACTACTTGGGACTAATGTAAGCTACTGAATCAAAGCCTATCTTCAGAGTCTATCTCTTCAATGGTATCTCCTCAATCTAAAACATCTCTAAAACATATCATAGGTCTCCACTTTGCTACAGAAACTTGAGCTGGGGGGGGGGGGCTGTGAGCCTACTGCTTTAGCTCTATAGTTTGAAGGAGTTAGTAGATGATCTCACATAGAACTTGAGCAGAGCTCCATTGGAGTTGCAGCACCAGGAGCGGCGGCCCAGGTACTCATGCGCCGTGTTGAGCAGCATCAGTGAGGCAGGCAGCATGGGTGTGTCCTCTTCGGCTGGGGGTCAAAGGTCAAAGATGATGGGACACAGAAAATACAACAAACACCAATGAAGCGTGCCTGAACAGATCACTAATCTTCTCACAAGATACATTAATCCAGTTTGATCAGTTTTATCCATCAGACTTTATCTGAACAGAAGCCACAACAGCTGCAAATCTGCATAGACTCAATTCAGACACACACGCACACACACACACACACACACACACACACACACACACACATTTCAAAGATACAAACTCTCTCTCACACACACACACACACACACACTCTCTCATCAGCAGATCAGAGTGGCCATTTGCCAGCAAATCCCTCTAGTACCAAAAAAGTGGTTACAAGAGGACAAGTAAAGTACAAGTAAAGTCAAAACAAACACAAAGGCTCTTTGGCAGATGTAGTCACTCTGTTTATAGTAAGTGAGACCTCACACCTCTCCCCTCACCATCCTCGTCCTCCACAGACATGCGGCGGTGCATCATGCACCCATGGGAGCCCTCCTTGTGCTTGATGACGTGGTGCAGCAGAATCCAGGGGAGCACGGAGAAGAAGTGGGGCTCCTTGGGGTCGTCGGGCAGAGACATGCTGCAGTCAATCAGCTGCGGAGGATTACGGTTTAAGATTAAGGAGGAAGATTAAGCACTTTGGTGCAAAGAGATTTCTTGGCGGAGAAAAATAGAACTTCTTGGAAAAATAAAAAATATTAGAATTACTAATGTGCACCCCAAAGACCCCATCACGTTCAGAGATTTCACATACAAAAATGTCAACACTATTTTAGTATGTGCTCTATATCCATTTGTGTATGTACTGTGTACACACACACACACACACACACACACACACACACACACACACACACACACACACACACACACACACACACACACACACACACACACACACACACACACACACACACACAGTGCGACGGCTGAAACGGACCTGGATGAGGTTGTTGGCCAGTCGGGCCATGTTGGCGGAGCGCGGCAGGTTGCTGAGGATGTGGGGCTCCTCCAGTAGGCAGGTCTCGATGCCCCCCAGCAGCTTGGTGACGGTGCTCACCCACTCCTCCTTGCTGGACGGGCAGTTGGGCAGCACGTCGTTGAGCTGCTGCACCGCCTCGTTCAGCGCCACCTCTGAACATTCCACACACTTTTTGTAGTCGTTCTGCTTCAGCAAGGAATTCTGGGAGCAAAAAAACAAGCCACATTGGAGGACAACAGTAAGATGACACCTGAAAAATTCTGCCAAAATCTAGCCTACAGCCTTTCGAGTCAAAATGATGAATGACATACATGAGTTATATTTGGGGTAGATGGTGGTCACGTTACGGACCTCTATGAGAAATTGATGATTAATGTCTTTATTAATGTTTTTGATCAATGTAGCATGTACAGGTTCTTCAGGGACATCTCTGCATCAAATATAGAATGCCGTGTTGGGAAACCCCATTCCCCAATACAGGACATGAATGTAAATAATACATAAAATCTAACCTAAAAATCTATAAGGTTTTCTTTTGTTGATGAAAGTCAGTGAGAAAATGCCCATACACAAAATGCAATTGTGCACCAACTCTGTCCCAAACAAAGGCCCTTCCTCTCTCTCTCTGTCTGTCTTACCTGCAGTAGCAGCAGCTGGGTGGGCCTCTCTGGGGCCGAGCTGATGAAGTCCAGGGGCTGGACCTGGCCCGCACCCGGCCCACCCCCACCCAGAGTGGGTTGGAGGAGCTGCACCACCGCAGCATAGTCCCCAGACTCATAGAGACGCTGGATCTCCTCCAGGGACTGGCAGCGCTCCAGACTCTTCAGCTTCTTATCAATCTGGACAACACAAGCACAGAGAGGGGGAGGAGACAGACAGGAGAGACAGACAGGAGAGACAGAGAGGGAGAGACATGTCCACTTTATACAATCCTCTAACATTGGTTCAAGTCAGGTCTAAAGTCTTAACCCAGTGCATGTTAAATCAAGTTGTTGAAACTGTTCAGTGCAGTTCTGTCTGGTTTGCTGCTGCTTTGTTTTGAATGTGAAGAACCTCCATACACAGTACTGTAACATACATGTTCCACACACAGTTTTAATGAATCAATTTAGCATCCCACTTCCTCATGCTCTTCCAAGCTGATAATATCTACACTGGCATTGTCATGTAACAGCTCTTCAAACATTAGTTAGTTTAAATCCTGTGATATGGATCAGTTTCTAGGGTTTCTGAGGAAGACTGACCTCCTCAAGTGAGATGGTGGCATCCACTCGCAGGTTGGGCAGAGCGATGGTGAAGTTCTCCTCCTCGCCGCCATCTTGCTGTTTGCTCTTCAGAATGCCTGTGCACACGTCATAGCTGTCCAAGGCCTCGTCCATCTCACCCTGAAAACACACATACACCCACCAAATCAGGAACATAGAAAAGTACATGTAAACAGTACACACACACACGTACACACACACACACACACACACACACACACACACACACACACACACACACACACACACAGGCCTAACCACTGACATGACAGGACTTTAGAACGTGCTTGGAGTTTTAATGACTGGCCACTGATTGGTCAGTCCCCGCCAGTCGGAGGGCTGTGATTGGCTCTCACCTGCAGGGTGAGGAAGCGGGCCTTGTACCAGTAGACCCGCACCACGTAGCCCCACCAGTCCTGGCCAAACACGTCCCTGTGGGAGGAGGCCAGGGCCATGAGAAACAGGTCGGACTGCTGGTGCGGCCCGGGGAAGATGGCCTCAGCGTCCTCACTGGACTGACCTGGGACCTGCTTCCTGGGGGACACTGGAGACACAAGGCAAAGAGGTTAAAAGGTGCAGTTTTTGTCTTTTGTCACAAATCATAGGCATCTCTCTTTAATTTGTTAGCAGCCTGCCCCCTAAATACACTGTGAAAAAATCCAGTCTTGGGTGCCAAACCATGCAGAATTCATATTGCACCTTTTTAGGGAGCAGAGTGCAGTTCTGCACTGCAAAAACTCAATGACTGGAAAAAACGACTATATGGTTGTTGATGGTTTGTTTAATTAGCTTTGGCTCAATTACGCACAAATTGTGCAAAATCTGTGTGGAACTCTTGTGTACTGTAGATGTGGATATGCATGGATCACATTTCCTCTACTTTTATTCTTTGATATCGCCATCCCCTTACTCATTAAAAAAACAAAAACAAAGAGCAACTAAGACTTACCCAACTTGCCCTTGGCCTGGGAGCTCTTCTCCAGTTGGAGTTCCATACATGCCAAGCTCATCATCATCATCTCCTGCGGAAAACAACCCAAGACCACAAACATGTGAGACAAATGGCTTAGTGACAAAATCCTTTCACAGAAAGCAGGATAATAGAGTTTAAACTTAGTGTAAGAAGCCATTGTGCCAAATCTAGTATCCCTAGATGTTGCTGTACGTGTCCTTGTGACTGTTTAAGCAAAGACTTCACACATTTAGATTTCCTCAAAAGTTAGATAATTGCAGTTCTCACAGATCTCCAGCTGGACGTTCGTTCTCTCAGAGAGTTGCAAAACAAGTCTGGTGTTTATTTACACAGTTCCTACTCAACAGCAAACAACAAACAATATGGCCAACACTCAATCATCAATTACTCCATCAATCAACAAGCCGCAGCCCATCAGCACAGGGAGGGATCTAAACTGGTCAGTTCCAGTGCTCAAATAAACACTGGCCCTTTCATCCAAATTACAGACTTCCTCTTTAGCTGCTCAACTCTACTCTCTGTATGCGTACTGCACCTTAAGGTGCTGGTCACTGGTCTCCCTGTGCAGCGGGTTGGGCAGGCCGATGCTGTGTTTCCTCCAGCAGTGGTAGGCCTCCAGCACCACGGCGCTCAGGCCCGGCGGCCACGGCTCCAGGAACTTCTGGCCCACAGCCTTCAGGTAGCGCATCAGCAGCTCCAGGATCCCGTTATTGCTCATGTTGTTGAGCAGAAATGTGTGGACATCTTGACGCTCTGAAAACATGTGTAAGTGGGAGAGAGGGAGAAGATTCACAACGCTTTTTCTGGAAAAAGTCTCTCACAGAGCATGCTCACTTTATGATTTTACATTTAGAATATTTTCTTTTATACAAACAAAATACCAGTATTCAAATGCAAGCAAGCTACACAAATGTGTAGAGATGCTCAAAAAAAATTACAATGATACATAGTAGCCAGTCCTACAGTATGCCTTGCATATTGACCATACTCCATATAGACTAGCTGTTCCATACCATGCTAGATGCAGACTCACCCTGCTCCTCAGAGCCAATATATTCAGTGGGTGCTTCACTGACACCAGGCTCTGTGCTGGCTTTGGCATCGCACTGGGTGTCCATGTTACTCAGGCTCTCATCGTCATCCTCTGGGTCAAACTTCCTCAGGCTGCCAGGAAGACAAACGGCCAGTGAGCACAGGACATAATGACAATAAGCCACAATTCATGAACATCAATGTCATAGAAAATGCATGTCTAACACCATGTGCTGGATTTGCATTATGTCCTTTCGAAACTATCTTGAAAGCCAACCTTCTGCTGAAATAAAACATTAATTAAACTAGAAAAGCACTGAAAGAGCGCAGACCTCCGTCAAGGCAATGTGGCCACAGACACAGTCTGTGCAGTACTTTTCCAGTTATCTTGTACACAGACAGACAGACAGACAGACAGACAGACAGACACACACAGACAGATAGAAACAAGCGAAAACATAACCTCCTTGGTGGAGGTAATAATTAAATAACGATGACAAACCTTGATGGGAGAAATTTAATCAACAGCTCCTGAAAGTCTATCTTTTCTTCCTTTTTGCATTTGGTGTTCCGAACTCGAGCAGATCGCCGCTTGGCCGTCTCTCCGCTGTCCTCTACCACCCGTTTCCTCTTAGGGGCTTTCTTCACTTTATCACCCAGCACTGGATCTGCAGCTGGGGAGAAGAAAACCAACCACACCAATGACAGCCATTCAATTTCAGGGAAAACATCTTAAATGTGGTGCAGGAAAATATAGTGCAGGAGGTAGATAAGCAAATGTAGCTGGTGGCGGTCCGGTCCGTACCGCACACGGGTATCGAACCCGCCACCCTGCCAGCTATAACAAACCCCCGGCATTGGAGTCGGACGCTCTAACCACTGAGCTAAAAGCCCAGGCTTCTAACTCAGCAGTTAGAAATGCCCAAGCAATTGGGTTGTGAGGATTTACACATACTGCCGCCAGCTAGTCGAGCTAGCTGGCATCTGTTACACAAAGATAAGAAAGAAAGAAAGGATAGATAGTGTTTGTGTGTGTGTGTGTGTGTGTGTGTGTGTGTGTGTGTGTGTGTGTGTGTGTGTGTGTGTGTTCGAGAGAGATCTACTGACCTACTGGAGCAGTGGTGTTGATCTCCACTGTGTTCTGGCTCTGTGGGATGAGAGCAGGGTTGGTGGGCTGAATAGGCAGAGGGGGAGGAGGAGGAGGAGGAGGCTCTCCCTGTGCCTGTGCCTGTGCCTGTGCCTGTGCTGGGGCCTGAGTCTGACCCTCGGCCTGGGGCTGGGGCTGGGGCTGCTCCCCTCCCTGGACCCCCGGAGCAGCCGGCTGCTCGGCCATGGACAGCTGTGAGGAGCTGGGGCTGCAGCTGCCCTGCTGGGAGAGGCCTTGCTGGGACAGGCCCTGTGGTTCGCTGACTGGGGTGGGCGGCTGTGCTGTACTGAGGCCCGGTGTGGAAGCTGAAGCCTCGCACGGTGGCGGTGATCGCTGGAGGCAGCGCTCCAGGTCCTGGTACTCAGACAGATTAATGCGGCGGCCGAGGCTAGGACGCGGCGGATCACAGGTGGTCTGGTGACGGTACATGGCCACCAGACTCTCTCCGACACTTTTCCATCTGGAGGAGAAAGCAGACAACGTTTGTGACCCTCAAACACAAAATCCTCAATTTGCAACATACACATTTTAAATGTACTGTAGATGCCAAATATTTGACCTTCGAAGACCATGATGCGCCAGTGGCTACACTGCAAATTGCAAGATGGCACACAATTTATTAATATCAGATCTCATGATGTAAGGTATAGATCCTGTCTATCCTAGAGGTGATATTATTCAGAGCAGTAGTAGAAGTATATCTACTAAGCAAAATATTTCACTGCACCTCTTTACAGCCAACTGCCGTCTTTATTTTGAATAAATACTCAAATCATGTCAGTTTTCCAAAACCAAAACCTCTCAATTGTAGAATAAAATTAAAACCTCCTCCAATAACTGAGCGGTTGGCCTGGGTGCGTGCCTAGAGCCCAGGAAATGGATGAAATAGCAAGAGTTGTTTCTCACGTGAAGTATTTGATGGGCTGCACCAGGATCAGGTCTGGCTTGGGCTCACGGACGTTAAGAGCCTGTCTGCGTCTCCTCAGCTCCAGTGCCTCCTCCACGATGCCCTGCGCCTCCTCTTCATCCACCTCCACGTAATGCACCGACATGTGGCTGCAGGACATACACAAGAGAAGGTGAACTCAGTGGCAGCCTAGCTCAAATGTATCTAGCCTAAAGATGCCTTAAAATTACAATATAAAACAATAACAGAGAGACACACCATTTGGAGAACATCTTCATGGAGTCTCTCTTCAGGCAGGGCTGCTCCTTAAAGATCTTCTCTTTCAACACTAAGCCCTTTGTGTAGCAGTGGTCCTTCTCCAGGGCTTTGCAGATGTGGTACAGGCAGCCTTAATGCAGGAAAAACATTTAAGCAGTGGAAAAGGCTGTTTGTGATAAGACAAATATACATACTTGGTACCTATACTGAACTTAAAGGAATTATCCAGAGTGAATCAACCCGTAGCCCTGTTATTTCACATTGCTGGATGCTGTTGATAGGTATGAGTGACCAAATTTTGTGCAACACAGACCAAATAGTGACCGATAAGCAACGCTAACAGATTAGGGCATGAAAGTTTTGTATTCATACAGTATGTCCGCATCTATTCGCAAATTTGCATATTTGGGCTACGTTGTATCAAACTGCCGTTCTGATACCTATTGATAGCACTTGGGAGCCTCAAAGGACAGGGATATGGGCTGACTGACTCCTGATTTCTCCTTTAATAATGCCATAAAAACTGTGCCCCAAATAAAATTCCCCACCAGTCGAACACGTAAGCAACTCACAGCTGTAGTCGCTGATGGTGTAGAGCACGGTGATGAGGTTGTCCAGGCAAGGCCAGTGGTCAGGGTTGCAGTGGAGGCCCTCCTCAAAGGCATGGCGGGCCAAGGGGATGCGCACCAGCCGTAAGGCCAACTGGCCAATCTTATACCACATGTTCACATCAGTAGAGTCCAGCATCACAGCCTACAACAACAGAAGAGAAGAAGAGAATTGTGTAAGTGTAAAACATTCAAATGGTGACAGGAAAAGGCCTGTTTGTTTACATTCACGATAACGACATTTTGATACTGTAAAAGCCATTGGATCTTCAGCAAACAGTCACTGCGACATCATGACCTTCTGCATTATCTTAATCACCTCCAGGTAGAAGTCCATTGCCGTCTCCCGGTGGTCTCTCAGCACTGCCAGGCTGGCCAGGTTCTTGTAGGTGGAGTACTTGAGCATTAGCCCTGGGTGCTTCAGCCCCACCTTCTCATTCTCTGAGGGCTGTGCCTGTTAACCCCCCACCCCAACAAAAAACATGCAGCTTTTAGAGATTCTGATTAGTGTCTCAGCAGCATCTACCCCATGTCATATATGTGACACCACATCATACCTCTTTGAGCAGCGGAGTCTTGAGGAGCTCATGGTAAGCCTTGGCAGACTCGTCATACTTGTCATGCTTCTGCAGGTCCAAGGCTTTGTGATAGAGGGCAAAGGCCTCCGCTTCCTGCAAATCCAAATATGTTTTCAACTCATCTGCCGTGTTTATGGTGCACGAAAGCATAAGATGTGAAAACGCTGGTGAAAACATAACCTCCTTAGCGGAGGTAATAAGTATAAATCAAGAATAACATCTCTTCCACGACTCTACCTGAGCCTCCTTGGTCTGGCTTTTGGTGGTCTTCAGGGCATCCTCACCATCATCTGCAGCTAAAGAAGCTGCATTGAGGGCAGCTATCCGGATCTGTAAGAAACACATTCACATTCAGTCTTTTAATGTGTCTTTCATGGCATTTAGGCTAGAATTACTGTCCCTTTGAGGGAACACGATTTCAATGTGCAGAAGTGAAGGATACCATACCATATTTCTGTCAAATTAGGAGCCAACCACTGACATCAACAACGGTTGTCATAACCTGAGAAACAAAACAGTCTTCATATGTTACAGAGCTCTACACAATGAACCAACTGAATTATGATTAACAGTAGATAATGTCTGTAGCTAAATAGCTAAAACCTATTAAAATTATTCATTTTTTCTTTTAAAGCTAGCCTTACACAAAATTTGGTCTTTGGTTTTGGAGTCACTGCAGCAATATTGTGATCTACATAAGGTAGCATTGCATAGTTTCAGTCCATTTTGAGAAGAAATGTACAACAATCACATGTTACTTCAGTTCAGAATAAAGCCAACTGGAATCTAATTAACTGAATTCGTTACACCTGTGCTGGCAAAACATCTCATGTCAAAATGGCCCAACAGTGACCTAACACTGAGATGCATGTCACCTTAGGCTATATGTCACAATATCTCTGCCATGACTCAAAAACCAAAGAACCAAAAAAATGGGAAAAAAAGAGCTATCAAACGAGAAGAAAAGAGTCAATTAATTCAAACTTATTTACTCTTCTTATTCTCTTGCGATAGAAATGTGAAAATTCAGTTCTATAGCCATACGATTTTCTGTCTATGGCATATTGCAATCTGTTGATCAGGTAGTGTCCTGATTTGACACGGAATCATCAGGCAACTTGCACATCGTGAGTGTGATTGCTGCCCCTTTTATCTACGACTTCAAAAGTCTGTCTATTAATTCTGAGATTGATAAACATCCCCATCTGTCTTCCCTGGTACTCAGTAGCTAAACACTGACATTGACGTTAAACCGACAACGTTATCCATCCGCCATCCTTCTGAGACCCGATACAACCATTTCTGAGCTAATGCACATCAACATACACATGCAACATTAGGGCTTTTAAATCTGACATTCATGAAGGCAAACGTAACTGTATGATGTATTCTGCATTTGCATCCAACAGATAATATGCCGTACCAACAGCCCTTTGTCTGTCCAGCTAACGTTAGCCCATCAAATACAAACTGATATTGCTGCTAGCTTGGTTAGCTTTCGCGCAAGAAGGCAGCGCTTGAAAGCAGGAACTTGCAAATGTAGGCTTATTAGACTCTTCAAAATTATGTTTTTGGTGTGAAGCTATGATGTTAGCATGAAATAATCACAATTGTTTGGACACTGCAAAGCTTGACTGGCATCTTACCGGTGTGGACTTGAATCATGATTGTTTTCACTTAGCAATACAGAAGGATTTCATTGGTCAAGTGGGTACAGACGCGCGTGCAAGGGGCCAATGATAACCTCAAATACTGAAATTTTGTTCATTTTACGTCATCAAAACATTGAAATGGAAAACCACAAGAAAATACCACCTCGTCCACAATCATCCATAAAATACAAGACCACAACTTTTTTTTCACATTTTATTACAACATCTTTCATAAAACAAGTATTCACATTAGAAAAACTTTTTCATCAAACAGGAGAGTCTCAAAATGTCATACGCTTCTTGTTTTTTTCATCCTGCAGGAACAAGAAGATTGTTGTTTTCAATGGCATTTCATGAATTAAATGAATAAATTGAATACAATTAAGAGTGTACTCAAAATGTAAGTGGATCAGAACCTTTTTTACATAATACTTCATAACAATACATACAGAATATATTGGTGAACCAACCCTACCTTGATAGCATTCCCAAGATCCACCAGAGTCTGTTCATAGTGGGCCTCCATGCTTTTCAGGCTGTCTGATTGAATTATTTGTTTCTGTACACCTGGGCTACCCGCATCTGCCACCATCTGAAGAAAGTTTTTCTCCTAAATAAGGCAGAGGCAAATCATTACAATGAATTCTTGATGGATTCATTTGGTGCATATTGAGTTACAGAATTTTACTTAGAGCTAAC
The DNA here is from genome assembly GCA_027497455.2 of Sardinella longiceps. NCBI lineage: Eukaryota > Metazoa > Chordata > Actinopteri > Clupeiformes > Clupeidae > Sardinella > Sardinella longiceps. The sequence continues at coordinate 5,100,801 of JAODXP020000019.1, read as the reverse complement.
AGGGAAACAATAGGGGGAAAATGAGTGGATCCTTCTTTACCTGAACCCCAAGCAAGAATGTGAATGCCATGCCAGATTTCCCTGCTCTTGCAGTTCTACCAATCCTAGAGCAAAAATATTGAAAACATCACTTCACATGTGGTCCATATTCTAGAAATTCAATCACCTGAAGTACTCAAGGACAAAACACTTTTCATGTATGTCATTGCTGTTCATCATCAGTGTAACGTTAAGTTTTTTATGTTCATCAACATATGTTGTACTTTAATGTCTGTAAACAATTTATTTTTAGAGCCATGGCTGCACTTTATTTGTGATTATAGAATAAAATGTAACCTGCCTATGAATGTAGGTCCTGATGAACTGAGGTGCATCGTAGTTCACAACACATTTTACCCCCTGAAGATCAATACCTCGGGCAGCTGCGTCTGTGCTTATCAACCTGTGAACAAAATAAAACTAAAGTAGTATCTGATAACATCTGATGGATCAATGCACAGACCCATATAATCATTATGATTATTTTGGTAAGTACTGTATTGAAGTCACGATTATTCAAATGATTATTTTTGAGTTTGAAAACATGAACCCCCACCCCAGATGATGCAAATTGTAGTGGCACAAACTGCAGTGACCAGAATAAGGCCTTAGGCACAGCCCTAACCTCATATATGTAATATGGTCATCAATCTATTTGATCTCAAATCACAGTATACAAACCAACACTGTACTTACAGCTGAATCTTTTCTTGCTCAAAATCCCTCAAAGTTTTCTTCCTCTCAGAGGGGCTGAGGCGTGAGGAGAACTCTGCAGCCTGAACCCCTCCGTAAAGCTTCACCAGCATGAACAGCCTGCAGACAAGAGGGCAGATGGTCGGAAATGGTCGGTAAAAAAAAAACGGTTAAATGACATACAAAACACAGAAAAAAAATCCTGCAAATGCATGATGCGTATTTTAATTTGTTTGATTAATTGGAGGCTGTAAAGAATATACTATGATTTATTACAACAGTATGTAACATCTGAAAACTGTGTTTAAAACCACTGACAGCTCCATTATACCATAGCCTATAGTCCAATCCCATACGTTTCAAGAGTCAATCCCAGTAGAAAAGAAATGATTGTAATCTTGGTTTTGTTCCAGTAATATAAGGCAATGACCTGTGTGCAGCCTCTCTGGAGTTGGTGAAGCACAGCACAGTGCTGAACTTGAGCCTCAGGAGCAGGTGCAGGAGGATGAGGGGCTTCTTGGTCAGAGTGCAGGGGATGTAGAACTCCTGAAGAAACACAATTGGGACACAGAGTGAACAATAATCAAATCTACTATCATATAATACATAGTTATTATTACCACTGTCACTCCAACGTATTTTGAGTTATGTTTCTCTCACAGCTGTACTCTGACCATGCAATGTAAAAATAAAACAACACTTGTAATCGTATGGGTTCGTACAGTTTACGATAACAACAGTATAAAAACTCTACCGTAAGGCCCTCAGGGAAGTTGAACCTCTCGGTGGGCTGGGAGGCCTCTTGTGTGGATGTGCCGCTGTGGACGGAGCTGAAGAGTCGGGGCTGATGCAGGCCCAGCTGCTGGAGCTTCTCAGGGTTCTGTGTGAGGGTGGCGGAAAACAGCAGCTTCTGCAGAGGCATCTCAGGTGGGGACAAGCTGCAGCAAGACAGGTCAAGACAGGGAAATAGTGTATGAGACTTCATGTGCTACACTGATGGGACAAATGTTATAGGACTGTATGAATCACTTTATAATTCATATCAGTATGAGGCACTTTGTCAACACCCTATTTACACACTTTCAGGACAAGCTATTATGAAGTTCAACAAAAGGCAAGGGTTGGGTATAATTTCACCAGCTATAAATTGTATACCGATATAGGAAAATCAAGTGAAAAATGTCAAGCATTGCAGAAATGAATCACAGAACCAATGGCAGAAGTATCACACCTGGCTGCTGTGATGGGTCCTGGTTCTCTCCTCCCAAAGATGGACACATCAGAACCTTTCCTATATACTGCTTGAGTAACCAGTTTCAGCCATGATTGGTGCATGCTGTCAATCATCCGGTCTGCCTCGTCAATAACCTAAGATTCAAATAGAAAAATACAGTCAATTCATAGAAAAGAGTAGAGGGGAGAACATCCTTCAAATAGCGTTAGCTTCCTATAGAGCAGCTTTCTGACTCACAAGGAATCGTAGATGCTGCAAACTAAAGCCGTCGTTCTTGTTGATATGATCCACCAGCCTGCCTGGAGTTGCTACAACAATATCAGCCAAACTGCAGGACTTCCCACCCCTGAAAAAAATAATTAGTTTTATTATTCACATAGTAACACAGTTTCTATACTCCTTTACAGAGCTTTTCTACCTTCAGCCACCAGATGCAACAAAAAACTGATGTGACACTTAATTTCTAGTTTTCCCCCACTGGGTGGTGCTGTTGTCACACCAAATTTCCCAAAGAATGACAATCATCAAATATTATTAATATTTTCCTATATGATCAACCTACTTGTTTTCTGAAAGAGATGTCTGCTCAGCAGCAAAAGACTTCTGACCAGCAATCATCACCACTTTCAAGTCAGAACCTTCAGCATAAGAGCAGAAGACTTTGTACACCTACAGATGCAAAAAAAATCATTCACTTAAGACAGGGTGAATTCAGAATTATACCAAAAGTCAAAATAGCATACTACACATCTCCAGCACAGTTTAACAATATATAAACTGTCAATGCTTAAAGTTAACATAGTTACCTGTTGTGCAAGTTCCTTTGTTGGCAGCACAATCAAAGCACGGATCTGACATAGAACCCTTTCTGACAAAGCCTAAAAACAAAGGCAAGTATAAATACATATAGATCTAACCATTTAACACATGCCAACCTTATTTGAAAAAGAAAAAAAATCAACACAGTGACCCATCATATTGTACCTGGACAATGGGAATGACGAATGCCAGTGTCTTGCCACTGCCTGTGGGTGCTGACACACAGATATCTCTGGGTCTGTAGCCTCCTCGGCCCATCATCAGCCCATGGCAAACGCCCTCCAAAACAGCAGGAATCACCTCTGCCTGAACTGTACGTGGTTAAAGGCCACATTGAGGCAAAATTCAAGTCAGCAAAAGAACACTATTAACGTT
>JAODXP020000019.1:5096048-5097541 GCA_027497455.2 Sardinella longiceps | reverse complement strand
GGTATAATCCGGCGTGAATCAAAACGTAGCCCTGCTGTTTTATACTGCTATGCGCTACTGAAAGCCACTTCAGTGATTTAATTTTGTGCATCGTAGACCGAGTTTGTGAAACGGCAGCTAACACTAACTGAATGAGGCATGTCAAAAACGAAACCTAATCGATTTGCTTTTGTTTTGAAATGCCCCATTCTGTTACTGTTAGCTGCCGTTTCGCTATCTCAGTCTGCGTTACGTGAAATCGAGTGATTGAGGTGGCTATCAGTAGTGCTTGGCACTATAAAACAGTAGGGCTACGTGTTGATTCCCTCCGGATTTTTCCTTTAAACATGAGTGTGTGTGTGTGTGTGTGTGTTTGTTACCAAAGTTGAGTCTCATAAGAGGAGAGAGGAGGGCGCTCCAGTTGATGGGTGGGTACTGGAAGTTGGCACCAATCGCTGCCAGCGGGCACAGGGCTGCCCTCACCTGCTCAGGGGTCAAGACCTCTGGACCTGATACACACACACACACACACACAACAACAACAACACACACACACACACACACACACACACACACACACACACACACACACACACACACACACACACACACACACACACACACAGAGAGAAGGGGGCAAAAAGTGAGGGGTGCATTTGAGTTTCATCATGCCAGCACAGAGGGGTGTGAGGGTATATACATGAGTGTGTGTGTGTGAGAGAGAGAGATGATGTGTGTGTGTGTGTGTGTGTGTGTGTGTGTGTGTGTGTGTGTGTGTGTGTGTCTGTGTGTGTGTGTGTGTGTGTGTGTGTGTGTGTGTGGAGAGAGATATGTGTGTGTGTGTGTGTGTGTGTGTGTGTGTGTGAGAGAGATATGTGTGTGTGTGTGTGTGTGTGTGTGTGTGTGTGTGTGATATGTGTGTGTGTGTGTGTGTGTGTGTGTGTGTGTGTGTGTGTGTGTAGAGAGAGAGATATGTGTGTGTGTGTGTGATATGTGTGTGTGTGTGTGTGTGTGTGTGTGTGTGTGTGTGAGAGAGAGAGATATGTGTGTGTGTGTGTGTGTGTGTGTGTGTGTGTGTGTGTGTGTGTGTGTGTGTGTGTGTGTGTGTGTGTGTGTGTGAGAGAGAGAGATATGTGTGTGTGTGTGTGTGTGTGTGTGTGTGTGTGTGTGTGTGTGTGTGGAGAGAGAGAGATATCTCTTCAACATTGGTGTCAGAGTAGCTTTTTAGAAATAAACGTCACAAAGACAAAAGAACTCATTCTGCAGAATGATGACCAGCCACTCCCAGTTATCATTAAGGGGCAGTCAGTTGAATTTGTGTCTGATTTTAAATATCTGGGGACGTTTATAGACAGCAAACTGACATTTAGGGAAAACACAGAGTCCATCTTTAAAAAGTGCTCCCAGCGCCTTTACCTAATCCGGAGGCTTAATAACTTTGGTGTAAATAAGGACATCCTCCAAATAGTGTATAAAAACCTAGTGGAGAGTATCCTGTCCTTTAATATGATTAT
>JAODXP020000019.1:5056332-5070948 GCA_027497455.2 Sardinella longiceps | reverse complement strand
GGGACCGCCGCGGTCACTGGGCTTTAGATGTTTAAAGGGGAAGAACTGGAGCCAAAATTCAGGAGTGATTTTCCAGGAAAAATATCCATTGATTTATTTTTACCAAAATGCCCAAAAATAAATGAAAAACAAAAATAAAGAAAATAATTCAAATATCAAAAAGAATACTTAACTTAACAAGCAAAATTAAATTCGCAACTTCAAATGCATAAGACAAGGCATTTCAGTGCATAGCCTCACAGCAAGCCAGCACACCTACCCCCATTCAACTCCAATGCAGAATGAGGCACAGTATAAATAGACCTATCAATGAAACCAAATTGGCCCAATCAGAGCTAGTTAGGCAAAACCATACGAAAGGGGAATAGCACACACCATTTCTATAAATAACATTTCATAAATATCATTTTTCCATATACAATCTGACATGATATTAAAATACAAATGTTATCTCGCAATAATTACATGTTATAATAGATGCATATACTTCACACAGCTCAAACAGCAATATACAAAATATCAAGGTTACCCACGACACCCCTAGTGGATTAACCTGCGCCCTCCGTCCCAGGACAGGTAGAAATACAACCCCATAGCGGCGCGCGCTTCCGCATAGGAGCAGGGCGCTGGGTCAGAGAAGCAGGAAGTGTGAGTATGTGTATGTGTTTGTTAACCAAAGATTTAAACAGTAACTGGGCGAAAATGGGACATGAGATAGTGGGTACCGCACTACATGTCATAGATGTGATGTTGGGAAACATTATTAACAGGGAGAAATGCGTTGTGAATGTTTTACATGAACCCGCGGTAAAACCGCATGTCAAACAAAGGCGCTATGACGCCGACCACTCGCCAAACACTGTTGACAAACCCCCAGCCCAAATGTTCACAAACATACAATCAACACACATAATTCACGAAGCATAATATATTTAAAGAGTCCACTTTCATGTCAATGTCATGTGCGAGTGCCGGTGTGTGTGTGAGCGCGTGTGTGCGTGTGTGACTGTTCAAAAGTCTCTCTCTCCTCTCACTCCCGCTACCGCGGGTAGCGTCTTATAAACGCTATTTATTTAGCGCTATTCATTCAAGTCTTTCAGTTCTGGAAGACAGTGAGAAGGAGGGGAGGTTCGCCTTCTCACATTTCCTTCCCCCTCTGGAGTCTCGCAAACAGGGTTGCGAGACAAAAAGTCCGCTACTGCGTTCTGCTTTCCTGGCCTATACTGCACCGTGAACCGGTACGGCTGCAGTGCCAGAAACCAGCGTGTGATGCGGGAGTTGGAGTCTTTCATGCGCCCTAGCCATTGCAAGGCGCGATGATCTGTCTCTAGGGTGAAGTCTCTCCCAAGGAGATAGTATTTTAGGGAGTCCAGCGCCCATTTGACCGCCAAGCACTCCAGCTCGATGGCCGCATACCGGGTCTCCCTAGGAAACAGTTTGCGGCTTATGTAAGCCACCGGTTTCTGGTCCACACCCTCACCTTGTAGAAGCACGGCCCCGAGACCAACACCAGAAGCGTCGGTCTGGACCGTGAAAGGTTGTCCAAAGTCCGGGCTCTGGAGCACTGGGTCCTGACAAAGTGCCTGCTTTAAGTCCAGGAAGGCACTCTCTTGCTCCTCCTCCCATTGAAGCTGGGCAGAGCCTGACTTACGAGTCAGGTCAGACAGTGGGGCTGCACGCCGGGCAAAGTCTGGCACAAACCGGCGGTACCAGCCCACCAGACCCAGGAATGATCGGACGTCCTTCTTTGTCCTGGGCCTTGGACAGTCCAGCACCGCCTGGACCTTGTCTTTCTGGGGCCGAATCACACCCCGGCCCAAGACATGGCCCAGGTATCTCACCTCCTCCTGGGCTATGGCACACTTTTGGGGATGTATGGTCAAGCCGGCCTGCTGGATACGCTGCAGCACCTCACCAAGGTGACGAAGGTGGTCTTCCCAGGTGGCGCTATAGATGACAATATCATCCAGGTAGGCTGCCGCGAACACCTCAGTGCCCGCCAAGACGACGTCCATAAGTCTTTGAAAAGTGGCCGGAGCCCCCTGTAGGCCAAAGGGCATAACTGTAAATTGAAACAAGCCCTGAGGGGTACGGAAAGCTGTGCAGGGTCTGGCTTCACGGACCAAGGGCACTTGCCAGTAACCCTTGCACAAATCAAGAGTGGTGATAAAAGACGCTTTCCCCAGGCGCTCGATCAAGTCCTCAAGCCGGGGCATTGGATAAGCGTCAAAACAGGACTGGGCGTTCACCCTCCGAAAGTCAATGCAAAAGCGCATAGTGCCGTCCTTTTTAGGTACCAGCACTACGGGGTTACTCCACTCACTTGCAGACCTCTCAATCACCCCCAGTGCAAGCATCTCCTCCACCTCGGCCTTCAGGGATGGCAGGAGGCGCTCTGGAACCCTGTACATACGCTGCCGCACTGGGGTAGTGTCTTTGAGAGGAATGGGGTGCTCCACCATCGAGGTGTAGCCTGGCCTCTCTTGAAAAAGGCCCGGGGGAATGATGGCCTCCAGCTCCTTCTGCTGGCGGGAGGTCAGGTGTGATAGATCCAAAGGAGCAGACGGCTGGCTGGAGGGGAAAAACTGCTCCGGTCGGTCCTCCTCCTCTGACACCGCCTGCACCCGGAGTTGTGGCTCGGGCTGCCTCTCATGCCACTCTTTCAAGAGGTTGACATGAAAGGTTTGCCTGGGCCGCCGCTTTCCAGGCATGTCGATCTCATAGGTGGCTGGGCCCATCTTCTGCACCACCTCATAAGGACCCTGCCACCTGGCAAGCAGCTTGTTCTCTGAAGTGGGCAGAAGAAGCAAAACTTTCTGACCTGGCTGGAGACTCCTCTGCCTGGCAGCCTTGTCATACCAGGCCTTCTGCTGGGCCTGGGCCTGCTCCATGTTGGACTGCACAAGGTCAGCCATCTCCTCCATCTTATCCCTCATCTGAAGGACATGTGCCAGGATGCTGCAGGACTTCGGGGTGCGAGGCCCTTCCCAGGCCTCTCGTAGGACGTCCAGGGGCCCCCTCACCTGCCTGCCATAGAGCAACTCAAAAGGTGAGAAGCCCGTGGAGGCCTGGGGCACCTCACGGTAGGCGAAGAGCAGGAAAGGCAGCCAACGGTCCCAATCCTTCCCATTGGCTGCAACAAACTTCCGCAGCATGCCCTTGAGTGTTTGATTGTAGCGTTCCACCAGCCCATCTGTCTGAGGATGGTAGGGAGTGGTACGGATGCCCTTAATGCCCAACAAACTATAGACCTGCTTTAAAGTCTTTGACAGGAAGGCAGTGCCCTGGTCAGTGAGGACTTCCTGGGGAATCCCTACCCTAGAAATTAGCTGTAGTAGGGCCTGTGCAATGGGACGTGCACTAATCTTGCGTAAAGGGAAAGCCTCTGGGTAGCGAGTGGCGTAGTCACAGATGACCAGGATGTACCTAAAACCTGTTTGTGTTCTTTCAAGGGGGCCTACAATGTCCATGGCTATGCGAGTGAAGGGCACCTCAATGACAGGAAGTGGCTGTAAGGGATAGGGACTAGTTTTCCTCTTGCTAGTCAACTGGCACTCGGGACATGACCTGCAGTACTCCTGTACTTCTTTATAGAGCCCTGGCCAATAAAACTTTACTGCAATGCGTTCATAGGTCTTAAGATTGCTGAAGTGACCTGCCAATGGGATGTCATGTCCTATGGCTAACACTTGGCTTCGGAGCTGCTGGGGCACCACTAACCGCTCTTCCCTGCCCTCTCCTGGCTGGTGGTACAACAGACCACCCTTCAACCGGTAGCTATCTCCAGTCAAGGCAGGGGTAACTCCTGTGGGGACCTCATCTATGTGAGTGACTTTGTCATAGGCTGTCTGCAAAGTGGGATCCTCTCTCTGCAGCTGCTCCATATTATCTGGGACCTTACCCCAATCAACATCTTGTAGAGGCAATGCTAACTCCTCTAGCCTCTCCCCTGTTCCCACTAGCCTAGCCTGCCTACGCTGTTGGCGTGTCTTCTTCACTTTGACTTTGGCAGGGTGGGCTATTTCACAGTCTGCAAAAGGCAACTCAGACCAGCTACTACTCTCAGGGGACTCTTCCTCAGGGGCTTGTGCTTTGCTTTGGGACCTGGTGACCACTAGACAGACGGGCTTGCTGACCTGCACTAATTCAGGCAAGACAAGAATATCCTGGCCTAGCACTACGGGATGACTGAGTTTCTCCACTACCCCAACAACCATCTGGTAAGTTTGCCCTTTAACCTCTAGGTAGACTTCTGCCATAGGATATGCATGCTCATCCCCATTTACACACAAAACTTTCAACTCTTTCCCCTGGACAACATCCCTTTTCTCCACTAGGTGGGGCTGTACTAGAGTCTGTGTGCTACCAGTGTCTAACAGGGCAGTAGTGCTAACACCATTAACTAGGACAGGAGTGGTTTGCAACCACCCCATAAAACCTGTGTCTCCCTCTACTGGACGTGGGATGCAACTACGGCCAGAATGCTTGGGCTTCCTATTGGGGCAATCAGGCTTTATGTGACCCTCCTGACCACAATGATAGCAGACCACTGGCCCACTAGTTCTCTGCTCTGGGGGATCTCTTGGTTTGGCTGGGGCATATGAACTACGGGCAGGCATTGAATAGTCTCCAGTCTTTGTACCACTCCCCCGACTAAACCCCTCAGACCTACCTCGGGCTGCTGGTCTGGGCTGAGTCTCTAGCCGGAAGTTCTTCTGACCTCGCCGGGCCGACAGGAAGTTCTCCACCAGTTCCGCCGCCATCTGGCCACTCTCGGGATTGCGCTCCTTCACCCATATCCTAATGTCCGGGGCCAGAGTGCGGAGAAACTGCTCCAGGATCAATATTTCCGAAACCTCTTCAACCGACTTATTTGCCGGCCTAATCCACTTTTGGAACTGGTCTTTGAGACGGGTGTAGAGCTCACGGGGGGATTCTGCAGGCCTCACGTCTGGTTCCCTGAATCTCCTGCGATACACCTCCTCGTTGATCTCATATTTGTTGAGAATGGCCTCCTTTACACGATCATAATCCATAGCATGCTCCATATCCATGGACACATAAGCGCTGCGGGCTTTGCCGGTGAGGTAGGGCACCAGATACACTGCCCAGTCTTCTCTTGGCCACCTGTAAGCAGTGGCTAGCCGCTCATAGGTGAGAAGATACTGCTCGATGTCATCACCGTCCAGCAACTTGGGGATCGCCGATCTGGACCAGGCTACTGGTGCCGCTGGTCCGCCTGGACCTGGTGCCGATCCTACACGCAGGGGTAACAGTGCTGCTGCTGCCGGTGGTGCTGCTGCTGCACCTGCTGCCGGTGGTGCTGCTGCTGCCGGCGCTGGTGGTGGTACTGGTGCTGCTGCTGCTGCTGGTGGTGGTGCTGCTGCTGCTGCTGCTGGTGGTGGTACTGGTGCTGCTGCTGCTGGTGGAACGGAGACATCCCCTGGGGCCGTAACTGGTCCACGTTGGCCCACTGGTGGCAGCCTCTCTGCATCGACGTCCTCCCGGAGTTGATTCAGTTGGATCTGCACACTCCTCCAACGTTGCTCCTGCTTGAAGGCCTGTGTGTCCTGGTTCTTCAGTGCCTTCTCCAGGAGGCGCTGTAACGTTGCCAAGTCAGCCACTCCGGACTCACCCTCCTTGGCTACAGAGGCCCCATCAGTTTCTGCTGGTGGGTCTTCTTCCTCTTCCTCCTCCACCTCTGGCTTGTCTTTGGCCAGCCTCCGGTACGACATGGTTCTGCGGGTCCGTCTTCCCCTTCCCCTTGCCAGTGTCTCAGTCAGCGTATCGTCCCGCCGCTGCCACCAAATGTCAGGGACCGCCGCGGTCACTGGGCTTTAGATGTTTAAAGGGGAAGAACTGGAGCCAAAATTCAGGAGTGATTTTCCAGGAAAAATATCCATTGATTTATTTTTACCAAAATGCCCAAAAATAAATGAAAAACAAAAATAAAGAAAATAATTCAAATATCAAAAAGAATACTTAACTTAACAAGCAAAATTAAATTCGCAACTTCAAATGCATAAGACAAGGCATTTCAGTGCATAGCCTCACAGCAAGCCAGCACACCTACCCCCATTCAACCCCAATGCAGAATGAGGCACAGTTTAAATAGACATATCAATGAACCCAAATTGGCCCAATCAGAGCTAGCTAGGAAATACCATTACGAAAGGGGAATAGCACACACCATTTCCATAAATAACATTTCATAAATATCATTTTTCCATACCAATTTGACATGATATTAAAATACAAATGTTATCTCGCAATAATTACATGTTATAATAGATGCATATACTTCACACAGCTCAAACAGCAATATACAAAATATCAAGGTTACCCGCGACACCCCTAGTGGATTAACCTGCGCCCTCCGTCCCAGGACAGGTAGAAATACAACCCCATAGCGGCGCGCGCTTCCGCATAGGAGCAGGGCGCTGGGTCAGAGAAGCAGGAAGTGTGAGTATGTGTATGTGTTTGTTAACCAAAGATTTAAACAGTAACTGGGCGAAAATGGGACATGAGATAGTGGGTACCGCACTACATGTCATAGATGTGATGTTGGGAAACATTATTAACAGGGAGAAATGCGTTGTGAATGTTATACATGAACCCGCGGTAAAACCGCATTTCAAACAAAGGCGCTATGACGCCGACCACTCGCCAAACACAGTTGACAAACCCCCAGCCCAAATGTTCACAAACATACAATCAACACACATAATTCACGAAGCATAATATATTTAAAGAGTCCACTTTCATGTCAATGTCATGTACGAGTGCCGGTGTGTGTGTGAGCGTGTGTGTGCGTGTGTGACTGTTCAAAAGTCTCTCTCCCTCTCACTCCCGCTACCGCGGGTAGCGTCTTATAAACGCTATTTATTTAGCGCTATTCATTCAAGTCTTTCAGTTCTGGAAGACAGTGAGAAGGAGGGGAGGTTCGCCTTCTCACAGGGAGTTTAACCCCACCACATCTCTATGTTGCTGGATCCTACCTACTTGAGTTTAACCCCACCACATCTCTATGGTGTTGGGCCCTAGCTATGGGAGTTTAGCCCCATTAAAATGTCTATGATGCTGGGCCCTACTGTACCTGTAGGAGTTTCCCCCATTACATCTCTATGGTGCTGAGCCATAGCTGTGGGAGTTCAACCCATTAAATCTCTATGGTGCTGGGCCCTACCTGTGGGAATTTAAACCCACCACAAGTCAAGAGTGCTGGGCCCTACCTGTGTGAGTTTAACCCCATGAAAATTCGATGGTGCTGGGCCCGACCTGTGGGAGTTTAATCGTCCCACATCTCTATGGTGCTGGGCCCTATCTGTACCTGTGGGAGTCTAACTCCAGCCACGCTGATGCCATTGTAAGTCCTCTCCAGGATCTGCCACACACGGTCATAGAAGCCAAGTGGAGTGCGGTTAAGAGAGCCATCAATTTGACGTCTGTGCAACCAGGACCTACAAAACACACACACACACACACACAAATTGTATTGAACAAAATGATTTTTTACTTAATGCAACACTTAAATGCAGCTAGGGTCCAGGGTGTGATTAGTTTACTTGTGTTTAAATCTTATAATTTCACACCACGTTCTGACCAATGAACTCCATCTTTATCCCAAATCAGTAACACTGATCTTACCTGTTGAGGTTGGTATTGGTAACCTGGTTACCTGCTTTGTGATAGGGATGGACCTGGTAACCAGGTTACCTGCTGTTCTGTTGAGGATGAATTTGGCTACCTAGTTACCTGCTGTTGTGTTGTAACTGGTGCCGGTTACCTGGTTACCTACTGTTGTGTTGGAACTGGCTCTGGTAACCTAGCTACCTGCTGTTGTGTTGGAACTGGCTTTGGTAACCTAGCTACCTGTTGTTATGTTGAGGCTGGAGCACATCCAAGAGCAGCTGTTTGACGTCACTGGGAGACAACTGGTAGATGTCCTGAACTTGCATGTCCCCAGCACGGATCTTCAACTCATGCTTCATGGCTTGGACAATCCACCTGGGACAAGATAAAATTACAGATAGTAATTTAACAGATATTTGGAGTCATGCTGTGGCACAGACTCAACCAAATCATACGGTCTGTGGCAATGCTACCAAACATACCTATGCTTCCTTCACATATGAAGATCCAATGGGTGCCTGCTTACCCAAAGTGGATCTTGAGCCCTGACCCAAAGTGGATGTTGAGCCCTTAATCTTGATCCCATACACAAAGTTGATCCTGAGCCCTTACCTAAAGTGGATCTTGAGCCCTTACCCGATGCGTGTCTTGAACCCTTACCCAAAGTGGATCTTGAGCCCTTACCCAAAGTGGATCTTGAGCCCTTACCCAAAGTGGATCTTGAGCCCTTACCCAAAGTGGATCTTGAGCCCTTACCCAAGGTGTCTCTTGAGCCCTTACCCAAGGTGTCTCTTGAGCCCTTACCCAAAGTGGATCTTGAGCCCTCACCCAAAGTGGATCTTGAGCACTTATCCAAAGTGTCTCTTGAGCACTTACCTAATGCGTATATTGAGCCCTTACTTAAAGTGGATCTTGAGCCCTTACCCAAGGTGTCTCTTGAGCCCTTACCCGATGCGTATCTTGAGCATGCCGCTGAAGAGTTCTGGGTTGTTGGAGATGATCCATCCGATGTGAATGACCAGCTCCTGCTGCAGCACGGCCTCACGCTCCTGGGAGCACTTGCTGTAGATAATCCCCTTGATGACCCCAGGGGACAACGGGTTGGAGATCACCTCCTCCTCCTGCCCAAACAGGCCCAGCGTGACCTAGCCAGAGGAGCCCCCCGCAAGAGCAGCACCCCACAAACAAACATCATCAAGTCTGAACTTCAGCAGAAACCTCCAACATCCTGGGCTGTTTTTTTTTCTGTTTTCTTTCCCTTCAATTGTGCTAGAGCTGTGACCCTAACAATCTCCCTGTGGCAATAAAGTCTCTCTCTCTCTCTCTCTCTCAATCTATGCTCACCCTTCAAAGTACTACAAGGGGCCTCAGGTTTGGCCAGTAATTATCCTGGTGGTATTTGGAGCCCCTCCCCCCCTTTTTTAGACTTGTCTAGACATCTACACCCCCTGTCTCCATCTCCAAACCTGCATCTTCTGCAACTACTGTAGACCAAATGAAGATATGGTAGCTCTATGGACATCTAGACTAGACCAGATTCTGAGATCTAGTGTGACAATGCAACTCAGAGTAGGTAGGCCTGAGGACACTGAAGATACTGACTGTGTAAAGAGACAATGCTGCTGTTTGGTGAGCAATTCTCAAAACTGTCACATCAAGAAAGGTTAAATAAAAGCACAAATCAAAACAACATAAGTTGCCTGATTATTGTTACTAGAAGGCTAGCTAAGGGCCTCTCAAACAACACAAGTGTTAGCAGTGCCAGAGATGAGAGATGGAGTAAGCAAAGCTTAGCTTAGCCGCAGGGATACAGCACAAATGGTGAGCTGTCATAAAAGGACGCATGCCATTGGCCAGAAATATCTCCTATTGACCAATAGGAAGAGGAGTGTGTCTGAAGCCACAGGGCTCAGTGGCTTCATGTACACTGTCTCTCAAGAGCATAGAAACATCTGCAGGTGGTTTGGATCAGTGAACATTAAAATACATCATCTCATGAAGCCCAATGGATTAAATGCATTTGATTTTGATTGAGGTCAATTGAAAGGTTTGCCCCAGATTGAGTGGTCACTTACCTGCTTGCTATGTACTAAAATGCTAGTAATACTGGGGGCAAGGCTGTCCACTAGTTTAGTTAAGAGACTGGCCGCCAATCGCACAACAGACCTGGTAAACAAACACATAAATAGGTACTCAAACATAGCAAACACACACACACACACACACACACACACACACACACACACACACACACACACACTTTTCCTAGTCACAAGGTCTTCAAATCATATCCAATAGTATTCATTTCTATACATCTCCTTGATGTATTTATTTCAAATGTGGAGAGCTTTAAGAATTAGGACTATCAGGGTTTATTCATATCGATTGATACAGTGTTTACTGGACTACGTAAGTGGTGGTGTTTGTGTGACACAAAGTCTAGTTATGTGTCTATTCACAAATCAAATTGAACATGTTGAGAAGAACATTGCTGTGGATTTTCACCCCACTAAATTTCTCAGAAATAGGAAGGAACATAGAAGGCCTGTGAACTTTCACACCTGCTTGGCCGTACAGAAAGAGGAACACAAACACAAAAAATCCCCCCGACAGTGATAGTGAGATATTTAATTGCAATACAGATCTAAATAAAGGCTATCACAGCCACATAGTGAGAGGGAGACGAGAACTCCACCCTGAGAGCTCATTTAAATGTAGATCTGAATACAGGCGGGGTGCAGATGAGTTCTGCAGTCCCTCCAGACTAGCACACGTCGTTAGTATTCCAGGTCCTCTCCCGAGAGGGTGCTGCGTTTATCAGGATGGGCTGACTCTCGGAATGACTAAAGTGCTTAGGGAATCCAAGAGCTGTCTCTCGGAATGACAAAAGTGCTTGGGGAATCCAAGAGCTGCAGTCGCCAGTCACTGTTCTTTAACTCGGGCAACTTTTTCCTTCCCCTTTCAAACACACTCCCTCTTAATTAGGTCTGTGGTGGACATATTTTAATGTTCACTAATTTGGGATCTGCATGGATGGTCTTCTGGAATTGTCTTTTGGTCACAAATAGAATCCTCAAAGAGAGAGAGAGAGAGAGAGAGAGAGAGAGAGAGAGAGAGAGACCAAGAGATAGAAAGACAGCAGAGAGAGAGAGAGAGAGAGAGGTAGATAGAAAGAGAAACACAGCCAGAGAGAGAGAGAGAGAGAGAGAGAGAGAGAGAGAAAGAAACCGTTAGAGAGAGAGGGAGAGAGAGAAGAGAGAGAGAGAGAGAGAGAAAGAAAGAGAGAGAGAGAGAGAGAGAGAGAGAGAGAGAGAGAGAGAGAGAGAGAGAGAGAGAGAGAGAGAGAGAGAGAGAGAATTGCTTGCTGCACATAAGTGAGAGCGACACAGAGGAGAGGAGAGGCAGAGCGGGAGTGAGAAGGTCAAAGGTCACAGCATTAACCCGACATGAAACGCTCATCAAACCAGTGTTGCTGGACCAATAGGATCTCTCATTCTCATGTCAATGTGACCCTAATCTCTTGGAATATGGCTGTCAAAAGGGAAGTCAGCAATATGAGAAAATGGGTCCCAAATGGAAGAGTTTTGAGTGCCGTCACAAAATTAATCATGGGAAGATTAAACCCTGTTTCCTTGTGTGCAACTACTGGACCAAAAGCACATGATGTAGAGAGATGGTAGCATAACCTAGCATAACTTAACATCAGTGTCTTCACAACCTAGCAAAAATACATTCAAAATAATCTATGGTCATGACTATCTCAAGTGCTGGAAGGCACGAAAGAGACTAATTCAGATTTAGGCATCTCCTAATTAGCAGAGGTAATTCTAAGTGTCCTCATCAGATGCTCCAGTAGTGTGCCACAGAAACAGGGTTAACACTGCCTGCCAGCCAAAGTCCCATATGATTCACTGGCCAAAATACAGTATTAATATTATGGGTATGATCCCAGTATTCATGACGCATTGTAAATGGTTATAATGCTAGGGTTATACAAGGGTTATAATGCATTCATATAAAGGCTTATAACTACTGACATTAGAATTCATAACTTCTTACATGTCCCCATGCCTGTACTCATAAAGCACTGCAATAATATCATAAACCTTTCCAAATTAAAGTGACTCAAAGCATTACAAGCTTCTTTGGCCTTTTGATTCTAGTATACATTCCACATTACTTGTCTGTAATGTGCCTTATTAATTTTAATGAGTAGCTATTGCCTGTTCTATCTTAGTTTACATAGAGTATACACTAAGTGCTTCTAACTCATCATAGTGTGGCATAAGTAATTGGACATATAAAATGATAATTATTAAAATGAAGCATTAATATACTTTGTGACACTTAAGGCTTAATAATTAACATTATTATGCTTTATGAGTACACTTATGAGAATGTATAAACAGTTATGAACACTAATGTAAGCTATAAGACTTTATTAATGTGTTATAACCCTTTTAGAATGTGCATATACAGTAATGCTTTATAGATACAGACTTTTAGTTAAGTGTTACTACTGATAACGTGATAATCTCTAAATAAATGATTTGACAGCCGCACTGCTCAATCCTCTAGTGCTGTCCTTTGGTCCATCAGCTCTCTGAGCGTTGAACATCGGACAGAAACACTGACAGACGAACACCGCGTGAATAACATAAGTTGCGCGAGCAGGAAAGGGGAGAAGGTGCAGGAGCTCCTCTAAGATGGCCCCTGCATGGCATGGATGAGGGAGATGAGCACTCGTCACTCGTCCAGTTAATGGCAAACCCAGCGTCTGTCCCAGAGACGTGTCCGCGTGTTAAGAGTGGCCAAGACATGCAGCGAGGCACACATGTACAGTAACACTGCCTAGTTACCTGCTTGGCATTGACCACTATAGTGGTGATATGGGGAGCTATAGAGCTGGCAAACTTCTCTGTTACGGCTGCAGCGTAACGCACCGCCAGCCTAAACAAGGGGGGGGGGGGGGGGGGGGTGTTAAGTATGAGTTCTAGAACATACCAGCATAACACAGACAATGCAATAGACGGATGTAAACACCATATATGGCACACACTACGGGGGAAATGCTTCATGGACTCAGTATGACTCCAAAGGTCTCAATGCATGTATGCAGATTAAATTAAATCTAGTACATATCAGGTATTCATCGCAAGTCATCTCAGATGTTACTAAGCCAATACACACATGGAAATATTTAGCAGAACTGAGGGAATGCTGTGTGTTGTGTGACAATGTGAAAGTGTCAGTGATTAGGTGAGGGGGTAGGGTGCAGGAGGGTGGGGTGCAACTCTGAGTGTGAGTGATCTGGGGCGGGTGGAAGGGTGGGGGCGGGAAAATGGGGTGCAACTCTGACCAAAGTTTCCTGCTGCCAGCTCTCCGGTAGATTCTCTCCAGCTCTTCCATCATGTTCTCTGTGAACACACAGGTCAGTGAGTTACTGAGACACTGCATATCCACTCATGGGGCAGAAGAACACTACTCACATGCACTATTCTAGAACACTATAGACTGGTAAACCAGCCTAAAAGTGAGATTGGATGTCTATTTAGTCTGGCCCCGATGAATGGATACAACGGGAGATTGTTGATGAGCACAACCCGTTGTCTTTCAAACCATATCTGTGTGTATAGGCTAACGCTCTGTCGTTTCTCCCTCAAAACCCCGCCCGCTTTGATTCAAAACACATCTCTGTGTTATGATTGGTTTTAAACCCTGCCCGCTTTGATTCAAAAAACATCTCTGCGTTATGATTGGTTTTGCCAGATTCCTGGCAATTCTGGCAGAATTGGAGAATGATGCGAGGCTAGACCCACTCGCAGACAAAAGATTTTGGCGTCCAGCGGGTGGTGCTAGCTTACTAGGCTAAGAACACTACTCACACTCACTATTGTAGAACACTACTCACACTCACTATTCTACAACACTACTCACACTCACTATTCTATCCTATCATGGGGCAGAAACACTACTCACACTCACTATTCTATCCTATCATGGGGCAGAAGAACACTACTCACACTCACTATTCTGGAACACTACTCACACTCACTATTCTATCCTATCATGGGGCAGAAGAACACTACTCACACTCACTATTCTATCCTATCATGGGGCAGAAGAACACTACTCACACTCACTATTCTACAACACTACTCACACTCACTATTCTATCCTATCATGGGGCAGAAGAACACTACTCACACTCACTATTCTGGAACACTACTCACACTCACTATTCTATCCTCTCACTACTCACACTCACTATTCTATCCTCTCACTACTCACACTCACTATTCTATCCTCTCTGTGTGACCTTTTTAAGTTCCACTTCATGATGTGGATATGAAGGGAGCAGACATGAACAGGACCTTTTCTGGCATTCATAAGGCTTTATAACCTGTATTCATCTTAATTAACCAATTAAATAATTAATTAATCCTGTATTCATTCACTAATCACGTCTGATGACTGTGTCAACGTTTGAGAAAATACTTGTGTGTGCTGCATGGAGACTTGAAGGGTAACAAATATTCAGATTCAGTAGCGTCACGTACCATCCTTTTCAAGGAATTGTGGGCCTTCTTTCTTGACCAGAATACTGGCCAGCTGGGCTTGACTGGTCAGACAGTCACAGTCCTGTCAGGAGCATTCCAAGCCAGAGAAATCATTAAGGGACGATGGAAAACACAACAGAAAATGAAATGAGGTAATTTTCTAATCCAACATTGAAAAGTCTCACTCTGTCATAATATCACCATTTTCTGTCAGTTTTAATACACCTTCTAACTACAGAAGAGTCAAGTTTAAATAGGGAAACATCGGAATAAGAATTGTTTGGACACTTAAGCAAGATGCTACTTAGATATACCTAGATATACCGGTACTTCCATACAAACACGCACGCACGCGCACGCACACACACACACACACACACACACACACACACACACACACACACACACACACACACACACACAC
>JAODXP020000019.1:5036332-5041332 GCA_027497455.2 Sardinella longiceps | reverse complement strand
GTGACTGGGCCTTAGTGATGAGGACACAGACTCCACACTGGCCCAGATGGCCCTTTAACTGTCTCTCCAACTCCCTGGAGCCAAACAAAGGCCATTCAGAACGCAGGGAGGAAATCTGACAGTCCCATATTGTGCCCATCCCTTGCAATTCTCCTCGTCTTCTCTCTCTCTCTCTCTCTCTCTCTCTCTCTCTCTCTCTCTCTCTCTCTCTCTCTCTCTCTCTCTCTCCCTCGCCATCTCTCTGTGACAGAGCGGGGGGTCCACCCGGTCTGTCCCTGCGTGGCTGTTCTCCATGTGAGGGTTTCTATCTGATGGAATAAAGCAGCGCCTTATAATACATCTAATGTTCTTGAAAGCGTCCAGGCTTTAGGAAGTAGCTGTCGCTGAAACACAATCTGCCCAGATTGTTCTAAATGTTAAGCTCCGCTGCCAGGCTCACCGCCTGCTCTTCTCTCCTCTTCTCTCATTTATTTGGGGGGAAAGATAGGGAGAGAGAGAGAGGGAGGGAGGGAGGAGGAGAGAGGAGAGAGAGAGGGAGGGAGGGAGGGAGGGAGAGAGAGAGAGAGAGAGAGAGAGAGAGAGAGAGTAATGCTTTTCTTCTTTTTGAGGCTCAAAAGTTTTATCTTTCAGCAGCTCTGGCTTTTATTTGATAACCGCCCCTGTAAGCCAAATCAAACAGCACAGAAGAGGGAGAGCGAGAGCGAGCAAGAGAGAGAGAGAGAGAGAGAGAGAGAGAGAGAGAGAGAGAGAGAGAGAGAGAGAGAGAGAGAGAGAGATGAAAAAGACAAGCCATCCCCAGGTAAGATGAGAAAAGTGCTGACTTCCTAAAGCTGCTACCTGAGGGACAGAGGTGTGTGTGTGTGCACCGGAGCAGAGCAACAAAATGAGTAGCAGGCACAGCAATCTCCTTACAGAAATGAGAAAAACTTGGCAAATCCAGTTTTCTATAGAGCGTGTGTGTGTGTGTGTAGTAGACATGCGGTATAAATGATGGCATATGGCGTGTGTATGTACACATATATGATGTGCGTTCACTTGTGTGTGTGTGTGTGTGTGTGTGTGTGTGTGTGTGTGTGTGTGTGTGTGTGTGTGTGTGTTTGACATAAATTTGTTACGCTTTGCCTTCTTGGGGAAGATGTATTAGATTTAGCCAACAACCCCTACAAGTGAAGACAGAGAGAGAGAGAGAGAGAGAGAGAGAGAGAGAGAGAGAGAGAGAGAGAGAGAGAGAGAGAATCGATGGATATCAAGGTGAGGCAAACAAGGGACTGGCAATGGTGTGTGTTTGTGTGTGTGTGTGTGTGTGTGTGTGTGTGTGTGTGTGTGTGTGTGTGTGTGTGTGTGTGTTTCTGTGTGATTGTGTGTGTATGTGTGTGTGTATGTGAGTATCTCTGTGCGTGTGTGTATGTCTGTGAGTGTGTGTGTGTGTGTGTGTGTGTGTGTGTGTGTGTGTGTGTGTGTGTCGAGCTGGAGAATAGGATATAATCCCACTGAGCCCAGCTCAGCAGGCAGGGCAGAGATGTACTGGCCTGATTACACAAGGGGCTGAGGACTGCCCCTCAGGACAGAGCTGTGAGAGGTGTGCACACACACACACACACATGCACACACACACACACACACACACACACACACACACACACACACACACACACACACACGTGTAACCATGGAGGAGTTAACACTATATATTTATTGTGTGTGTGTGTGTGTGTGTGTGTGTGTACGTGCGTGGTTGACTATTTGTTTGTGTATGTATGTGATGGACGACTAAGGGATGAGAGAAAGGAAATCTGTGTGTGTGTGTGTGTGTGTGTGTGTGTGTGTGTGTGTGTGTGTGTGTGTGTGTGCGTCGATGTGTATCTGTGTGTTTGTTAACGTGTGTGTGTGTGTGCATCAGGGGGTGGATAACTGATTTTCACTACATGATTGTTCTACCGAGCTTGACTTTCGTGTATGGGCCTGTGTGTGTGTGTGTGTGTGTGTGTGTGAGTGGGTGTGAGTGTGTGTGTGTGTGTGTGTGTGTGTGTGTGTGTGTGAGTGTGAGAGAGGGGGAGAGAGAGAGAGAGAGAGAGAGAGAGAGAGAGAGAGAGAGAGAGAGAGAGAGAGAGAATGTGCATGAGTATGTGAATGTGAATTACAATTTGCTCTGCTGGAAACAGACTGTTTGTGTGTGTGTGTGTGTGTGTGTGTGTGTGTGTGTGTGTGTGTGTGTGTGTGTGCTCAAAGGCTTGGCAACTACAGGGCAAGCTCTTCTTTTCTTGCCAAACTGATCACCGTCATGCCATGGTTCTGCTCCACTGACTGTAATGAAAGAGGCTTTAATTTAACATTAAACAGGGGATCGGACCCATTGGAGCGTGTGTGTGTGTGTGTGTGTGTGTGTGTGTGTGTGTGTGTGTGTGTGTGTGTGCTTCTGTGTGTGTGGGTGTGTGTATATATGTTTGTATGTGTGTGTGTATGTGTGTGTGCTTGTAGTGCCGAAGTCACATCATGTTTAGTTTTACATGTGTGTAACAGATGCATGTCTCTGTGTGCATGTGCTGAGTTTGTGTGTGTGTGTGTGTATGTGTTTGTGTTAGTGTGTGTGTGTGTGTGTGTGTGTGTGTGTGTGTGTGTGTGTGTGTGTGTGTGTGTGAGGAAAAGAAGGAGTGACAGATTGCATGACTTGTGTGCATGTGATGGCATGTCAGTGACTCTCTGTGTGAACTGTATGTGTGTGTGTGTGTGTGTGTGTGTGTGTGTGTGTGTGTGTGTGTGTGTGTGTGTGTGTGTATCTAAATGGGGACAAACTCATTGGGGTGTGGAGTATCAGAGACAGCTAACGGTCTCCTGCTGTTAGCACAGAGCTGCACTAATGGATGCTTGCTAGCGTAGCACTACAGCAAACATGCCAGTATGGAATACAGCCCTGCTGACACAACGCTCTGTGTGTGTGTGTGTGTGTGTGTGTGTGTGTGTGTGTGTGTGTGTGTGTGTGTGACTGTGCGCCTGCCATCAGGTGTGTGTGTCTAGCATTATGTTCCATGAAGACGTGCGTGCATGCCATAATGCTCCATAAAGACATCTATGTGTGTGTGTTTGCGTGTGTGTGTGTGTGTGTGTGCGTGCACATGCCATAGTGCTCCATAAAGACATCTGTGTGTGTGCGTGTGTGTGCCATCAGGCTCCATGAAGGCAGTGCAGATGAGCAAGACCCTGACAGGCATGATGACAGGCCCCTGTTCAGGTGTGTGTGTGTGTGTGTGTGTGTGTGTGTGTGTGTGTGTGTGTGTGTGTGTGTGTGACAGGCCCCAGTTGCTAGCAGATGGTCCCCAGGAGCACTCAGGTCTAATTAGCCCAGCTAACAGCAACAGCACATCTGAGAAGGGCCTGTCCTCTCTACATTTATAAGGGCCTGTCCTCTCTACATATAATCTGTAGTCTGCTACTGTACTGGCCCGCTGTAATCTGAGTTATGGATCGGACTGTACTGGCCAGCTGTAATCTGGGTTATGTATCGTACTATACTGGCCCTCTGCAATCTGGGTTATGTATCGTAGCATACTGGCCCTCTGTAATCTGGGTTAAGTATCGTAACATACTGGCCCTTTGTAATCTGGGTTATGTATCGTACTATACTGGCCCTTTAAAGTCTGGGTTATGTATCGTACTATACTGGCCCGCTGTAATCTGGGTAATGTATCGTTCTATAATGGCCCTCAATAATCTGGGTTATGTATCGTACTATACTGGCTCTCAATAATCTGGGTAATGTATCGTATTATACTGGCCCACTGTAATGTGTCTGAGGACCAGTCATCTCTATGTGTGTGGATAAAACAGAGATTAACAAAGACACACTCCAATGTCTCGGCAAGCCTCCACACTCCAAACTTCAAATAGCCCCTGCTGTACAGTAGGTCTCCATCCCCTCTACTCTAGGTCTCCATAACCTCTGGTTGAGGTCTTCATTCCCATCTGCACTGGCTCATGCCAGTGTTAGGGTCTTGAACATCCCTATGGACTCACCTACAAAGATGCTAGTCATCAAAACATGACCATGCACTAAGAATACACACATCATCAACTTAAGTTCTCATCAAAACAAAAACCTTTGGCTCTCATCTTCCTCTTCCCTGCCTGGGATCTGACCTCTGACCTCTCCTCCCAGCCTGGCCTTGTCCTGAGGTCTAGGTGTGCTAATGCGCGGAGCTAAAAGCATTAAGTAATCAAATGAAAAGCCCTGTGTGTCTATAAGCCTCAGGTGCCTCTTAAAGCCCCTGGATCGATGATTACTCTGTTCAAGGAGCCTCAACCTGCAGTTAGCAGCCCTGCAGCCACTCAAGCTGCTGCTGCTGATCTCAAATCAATGAGGCTTGACCTCAGATCGCTGAATTGACCTATGGCTAAGCCACGCCCCCTCCACTCACTCGGACAAACAATCGGACATTAGGGTGACGGGCGCTATGTCAAGTGTTACAGTCAGAGAGATTTCTCAGGAGGTAATTGATGGCTTTTGGAGACAGAAAGATAATATATCATCTCGAAGTAATCAAAAGGGCTTTAAT
Organism: Sardinella longiceps; assembly: GCA_027497455.2. Taxonomy (NCBI): domain Eukaryota; kingdom Metazoa; phylum Chordata; class Actinopteri; order Clupeiformes; family Clupeidae; genus Sardinella; species Sardinella longiceps. The sequence goes on along the minus strand of JAODXP020000019.1, from coordinate 5,036,782 downwards.
TATGCACTGGAGGATTATATTAATAATTTTGTTATTGAACAAGTCGATGAAAAGCTTAAGTTACATGCAACAATGTAAGGGTCCCAGTGTAAAAATGATAAACCTTATCTCGTTGCCATCACCATTTCGGACAAGATAGACGTTAATATTAGTTTAACAAGAGCCCTTTGGACAACCACAGTACTAAAACTAGAGTATAAGAGACCAATGAACTCCCAGCAAACAAAGTTACATGATGAACAACGCAGCTAGGAGATAAAGTCGGGCAGAGACGTTGGCTAGCGCTAGCTAACTCTCGCTAACGTTAACGTTAGTTACGTTGATGTTGATGTTGTGGTTAACGTTAGGGACGTTAAAATAACTTTGTTTCTTTCCAGCAAAGTGACAATATGTTGGCTCAAATACGATGTTGACTTGCCTTAGAACAGATGTAGACATCCTTGTTAATTT
>JAODXP020000019.1:5021332-5026332 GCA_027497455.2 Sardinella longiceps | reverse complement strand
GTGTGTCTGTGGGATTTTTTTTATTGCTGTTATTTTTAAATCATAGTATTGCAGGTGTCCCAGTAAGTTAGGGATTAACTAAGTTAACGACGAATAAATGTGTGTGCTGTTACACATAACAGAATGGCCGAGGCAAAGAACCTTCTGACACAGAGTTTCCTCCACCAAGTTATCATTGATAATTGATAAAAAATGGTGATTCAATCATAGATGTGCATTACACCAAATGAACACACGCCCTGTCAGCCAATCAGAAATCAGTATTCCATTTCTCCTGACGGTAATAGAAAGGACAGCATGTTGTCGATTAAAGAGCGAATATATTTGCATGTTCAGTAATGTTTAATTAAGTAAGAATATATTTGCATGTATATGTTTTAATAAACTAAGAATATATTTGCATGTATATTTACTGGTTCAGCCAACACTTTTGTTGAGTGTGACTTCAAACAGAATACTGCCTCTGTGAGGAATGCTGCTGTAGGCTTGGTGATGTGTTCAAAGCAGCACACATGGATCTGTCAGCCTGTTTCAGACAGCAGTGATTTGCTGCACAACGGCATCAGCAGAACTATATAGCCTGCCGCTGGCTACCTAGCATGCTAACCTGCGTGTGTATCTGGATGACTCAGAGGTTGCTGTTAGGCTAACTATACTTCTTTATTGGCTATTACTGTTGCTTTCAACCCAATCAATACCTAAAGAAAGACCTGTGCAGTGCTGTCGAAGAAAGCTCTCATATCCTTTTAGAGGCACACCATGTTTTGATCACAGGTCCTTGCAATCATACCACCATCAAATCACTTTGTGGATGCGTAGTGAGAATGTCAAGTGTCTGCTGAAGTATCCAGGAGAGTGCACTAGATGTGTGGAGAGTGCACTTTATTTTGACGCCACATGGCACTGGCGACGACACACACGTGTGTATGTGCTCCCTCAGCAAAAAAGGCAAGGCCAGAGAGGGGAAGAGTGGAATGAGGTGTGTGTGTGTATGTGAAAGTGCCGTTTCTGCTCTTTCAGTAGCAGTCTTTGTTTGTTGCTAGCTCGGACGATCGCAGAGATATGCTAGCGGTTTTGAACGATGTTTTCTCATGTCGTCTGCGCATTTATAACTTAGGATGGTTAATGCAAACAATTACGATAAGGCATGTTTATTGCTACATTTTTTGTGTTTGGGAGAGTATTGGCTACGGCCACTTCAACAACAAGGTTTAATAAAAAAAAATAATAATAAAAAAAAAAACTTAACCGTGAACGTAGATTGTAGGTTGATTAACAGACCGAAAATATGGATATCCAACTCCGGCTTCCTACAGGCTGCAGCGAGACGTACTTGGTTGAACAAGGCAAAGGGCAGAGGCGGAGCTCAGCTGAGGTGACGCGGGCTAACGTGAACTGAACCAGGTTTGAAGAACTCAACATTTTTAAGTGTGGTTAATACGAGTGCGGCTAATAAACAATTTTACTTTTCGCGTTTACATAAAAAATGGCTGGTACTACACAGTACGGTACTATATTATATTAATGATCTTTGGCCATACGCTTGTGATTGTCCCTTGCCTCCAGGGAAGGGTTGCCTAGGAGATGAGACGGATTATCCGTCAGAGGAACTCACCGTCAAACGACTGGAACATTATTGCCTCCAGGAGCTCCTGGTATTCCTTCACCTGAGCGGAATTTCCACGGAACACACCTGGCAGGAAGAGAGAGAGAGAGAGAGAGAGAGAGAGAGAGAGAGAGAGAGAGAGAGAGAGAGAGAGTCCGGTCTCTGAGGAGTAGGCCACTCATACACTCACTTGCTTTTCTATTCTAGTCCGAGTCTGAGTAAGGTGAGTGTGTGTGTGTGTGTGTGTGTGTGTGTGTGTGTGTGTGTGTGTGTGTGTGTGTGTGTGTGAGAGAGAGAAAGAAAACAACTTAGGCACCCCCCCCTTCCCAGTACTCACCATCAATCATCATGTAGATGAAAAAGATTGGGAACTCGCACTCGATGCCGTCAAAGTGCTGCCAGGGACACACACACACACACACACACACACACACACACACACACACACACACACACACACAATAGACACGCAGAATGTTAGTTTAGATTTGAAATCTCATACAATAACTGATTGGATTTGACATTCAATAGAACTTAAGAATAAATCTGCTCTCCAATTCACAGATCCCAGTCAGTGTGTGTGTGTGTGTGTGTGTGTGTGTGTGTGTGTGTGTGTGTGTGTGTACTCCCATTTATAGCTCCCAGAGTCCCAGAGTTCCTTCATATTTAGGCTGCATGAATTACTCAAGTTTACAAGGATAGCAACACCTACTGCAGTCTCTCACTGACTTTCACACTGACATAACATTACAATTTACATACAACATTCTGCTACAACCATATGCTACTCCTGAAAATGTAATAAATAAATACATAGCAAATAGGGATAAATAAAAAGTAAATTCATCTTATACTCTTTGCCAAAAAGCAAAAAAAATTATTGGCTAATACTAAGATTATGGGCTAAAACTCTGATGCTTCAACGTCACTGTTGTAACCCAAAACTTCCCACAAGCAAAAATGAATGCAAAGCTAATGAGGTCTCTCTTAAGTGTGTGTGTGTGTGTGTATCTGGCAGGCTGTGTGAGCAGGCTGCAGTGGGCCGCTGAGGGCTACCTAACAGGGCCGTCTGGAGCAAGCAGGGGGAGTGTGTGTGTGTGTGTGTGTGTGTGTGTGTGTGTGTGTGTGTGTGTGTGTATGTGTGTGTGTGTGTGTGTGTGTGTGTGTATGGTTGCAGTGAGCTGCTGAGGGCTACCTAACGGGCCTGTCTGGAGCAAGCAGGGTGTGTGTGTGTGTGTGTGTGTGTGTGTGTGTGTGTGTGTGTGTGTGTGTGTGTGTGTGTGTGTGTGTGAGGAGCAAGCGGGGGGAGAAAAGCTCTTTTCCGAAAGGAACAATGGAACTGACACAAAAACAATTACATCTGAGAGGGTATCAGCGCTCCAGCCAGGCAGAAACCCCATTAAGTAGTCTCTGACCACACACACACACACACACTCACACACACTCTCCCATTACCAAACACACACACACACACACACACACACACACACACACACACATATTCCCTCCAGCTCCCATCCACCCACATATATGCACCCACAAACATACTCCTTCTAGCACCCATGTAGATACACACACACACACACACACACACACACACACACACACACACACACGCACACACACACACACACACAAGCACAGATATAAATCACTTGAGTCTGAAATTAAACTCAACTGGCATGTAGAGATGTTTGCGAATGAGAAACAGCAACGTATTAATTTAAATTATGGGATGGCAAACTCATCTCGTGCACACACACACACACACACACACACACACACACACACACACACACACACACACACACACACACACACACACACACACACACAATGACTACTGAACAACTGGAGAGCTGCCAGAGTGCTTTGGTTTGGAAGTCACTCAGGATGACTGGGAGCAAAGGCATTAGGCCTGATTAGTCCAAACACGGCCACTGCTCTTCAGAAACCTGCTGGGACTCCTGGGTTCGAGATGACTGTGAGTCCTGTGTTTGGGATGAGTGAGTTCTATGTTTAGGATGACTGTGTCCTGTGTTTGGGATAACTAAAGCCTATGTTTAGGATGACTGTGTCCTGTGTTTGGGATAACTAAAGCCTATGTTTAGGATGACTGTGTCCTGTGTTTGGGATAACTAAAGCCTATGTCTAGGATGACTGTGTCCTGTGTTTGGGATAACTAAAGCCTATGTTTAGGATGACTGTGTCCTGTGTTTGGGATAACTAAAGCCTATGTCTAGGATAACTGTGTCCTGTGTTTGGAGTGACTGTGTGTCCTGTGTTTGTGATGGAGTAACTGGATTCCGTTGTGTAATGGATGCTAACTAGCCTGGGATAGCCAGCGGCAGTACGTGTAAATCCTCACAATTCTAATCTTTCAAGAATGCTTCTAACCACTGGGTTGGAAGCCAGGGCTTTTCAGCTCAGTGGTTAGAACCTTGGACTCCCATGCCGTGGGTTTGTTGTAGTTGACCGGGTGGGGGGTTCGAGACCAGAGTGTGGTGCGAGGCTACATTTGGGATAACCGAATCCTGTGTTTGGGGTGACTCTGTGTCCTGTGTTTGGAGTGACTCCGTGTCCTGTGTTTGGAGTGAGTCCGTGTCCTGTGTTTGGAGTGATATAACTGAGTCCTGTGTTTGGAGTGATATAACTGAGTCCTGTGTTTGGGGTGATATAACTGTGTGACTGAGTCGTGTGTTTGGGTAAGTGATAGCAATACATGTGTCACATGCATGTCAAAATCTGTCATCATTATTCTGCACATTTGAGACATACTATAAGTTTACTGTCGTAAAATCAAATCTTATCAGGAAAGTGATAAGACAATTCTGCACATGATGAGGGATGTGTTTGTTTGTGTGTGTTTTTCTGTGTGTGTGTGTGTGTGTGTGTGTGTGTGTGTGTGTGTGTGTGTGTGTGTGTGTATGCACACATAACAAGTGTGTCAGAAGGGTTGTGTATGTTATGAGTGTGTGCAGCCTGTGTGTGTGTATTTGTCTTCCCTTCTATTTCTGTAAGGCAAGAGGTATAAAAATCCGAGTACAAAGGTGCGAGAAATTGCGACTCGGAGTAAGAGCAGTGAGTGCTGTGATACTCTAGTTCTTCACAGAAAAGACAAGAGCAAAAAAAAAATGATTTCTAGCACTAAAGAAGAGAAGAAAAGAAGGAGAAACACAATAAATTATGAGTCCTTTCATCCTCCCTCTCAGTGACTCAACTTCAATTACAATAATCTCTTTCTCTCTACAAGCACAGAGCACACACACACACACACACACACACACACACACACACACACACACACACACACACAATAATCTCCTCTCTACAAGCACAGAGCTGCAGGCTTTTCGCTCTCTCGATCACACACACACACACACACACACACACA
>JAODXP020000019.1:5008832-5016332 GCA_027497455.2 Sardinella longiceps | reverse complement strand
CACACACACACACACACATCACAGCTCTATAGTTCACCATCCACTCCCTGCCTCCATAACCCCTCCCCCAGTTCTGAGCTGATGGAATTTGAAAGCACATTTGATTTTAACACACTGTCTGTCTGTCAATCTCCACCCATTAGTCTGTGAATAGACTACTTAGCCCATCTCTGAACCTCAAGCACATTCACCCTCTCTGTCTGACGCTCTTGGCCAGCCCCCCATAGAGATTCTATATAATATCTATGCTGCCCCCATACGCTTAGTGACCAGGATCAATGGCACCTCCTATAGTACACATTTCACTGTTCTTATCTATACATTTCACTGCTCTTTGTAACTACAAATATGCACGTGACAAATAAAATTCTTGAATTCTTGTGCCAATATGGGAGACTCATAACCACCAATGGCACCTCCTACAGTATATGCCAATGTGGGAGACTCATAACCACCAATGGCACCTCCTACAGTATATGCCAATATGGGAGACTCATAACCACCAATGGTACCTCCTACAGTACAGTATGCCAACACACAACCAGCCAATCAGAAGACAGAAACGCTGTCTCATCTGCAGGATGCTTTGGTTAATTCATTCAGTGCACAACTCTAAGTACGGTTTGGTTAATTAGTGCAGTATAAAGTGCACAATTCTAAGTATGGTTTGGTTAATTAGTGCAGTATAAAGTGCACAATTCTAAGTATGGTTTGGTTAATTAGTGCATCTACTGTAACTATGCTCCTCCTTCTGCCCTCTCGGAGGCAAACAGGGTGTGGAAGTCTGGGGCACCTCAGATCTGTTAGATACTGAATTACAAATATTATATCTTATCTAAAAGGCATATTTAAAAATGCAGAACATGAAAAGGTGTGTTTTGAACAGATACGCATATTGTAGTGTATATCAAACAGCTTGAATAGTGATGTTACTCAGGTGATACCTGGACTCTCTGGGCAGAATATTAATACAGTAGGTGTGCTCTGAATACACATACATACAGTAGTGTATAAAATAGCTTGAACTGTGATGTTTGAATAGTGATGTTACTCACGTGAGACCTGGACTCTCTGGGTAGAAGGGAACAGAGGGTCTGTCTGTTCCGATTGTGAGCATCCAGATCCACAAAGATGACTGACCAGGAGCAGCCCTAGAAAAAAAGACACACACACACACACACACACACACACACACACGCACACGCACACGCACACACACACAGTAAGTAAGCATGACATGACATCCTGACACCAATGTATTTTATTCAGCTGCCCGTTAGGTGTTGCCTAGGTCACTGTGGGTTCACTGTGGGGTCAAAGGGCACTTCAAGAGCCATGGCATGATCACAGTCACCCCCATTTCCCCAGCTCCATTTCAGTGTCTTTCCGAGGAATTGGATTATATCAGATTAGACCAGATTAGATTAGGGTAGATCAGATTAGATCAGGATTGTACTTGTCTGGATCCAGGGAAATCCACATGTTTGCAAACACAAAACCGTGAGCAATACAAAGGTGATACTAGGCCAAAATTTACAAATTTGGTGTGAATAAAACATTTGGTATGTGAGTGTGTGTGTGTGTGTGTGTGTGTGTGTGTGTGTGTGTGTGTGTGTGTGTATGTGTTGGGGGGTGGGGTCATGTTTTTTATTATCAGTATGAAATGTATTAGCGTGTGTTTAACTCCTAACAACTTCCAAAGGGAGACACCTTTAAAAATCTGTGTTATGTGTGTGTGTGTGTGTGTGTGTGTGTGTGTGTGTGTGTGTGTGTGCCAATGATGAGACCGCTAGCGCTAGCCTATCATGCATAATTCACAGAGAAATAAACACTATAGAGGATGGAAGCAGCATGTGCATCCGAGGTAAATAAATAAATAAAAAGGCCTTTTAACTCCATCCCAGGCTGCTTTGTAAACTCATCCATTTCCCAGCGCAGAGATCTGCGATCTGAGATGTGGCGATAAGTGTTCAGTCAGCAGTAACGCGCTCGCCGAAAAGTCCGAACAAAAGGCAAATGCCACTGAATCCACACAGCAATCTGGCACTGAGTGAAAGCCTTTGTGCCCACAGTGATCTACAATACCCTGGGGTGTGTGTGTGTGTGTGTGTGTGAGTGTGTGGAGGGGTGGGGGGTGGTGTGGGGGTTACAGTGGCAAGCAGCATGCCAGCGGCCACTTGGGCATGGAGTGGCTGGCATCACACAACAGCTGTCTAGAGCCACACACACACACACACACACACTTCTCTATGAAGCTCCCAGGCCCAGTTGCTGTGTGTGACACACACACACACACACACACACACACGCACACGCACACGCACACGGACACGCCCACCACACACACACACTTACTTACTTACTTACAGGCAAGCACAGGAACACACACTCACACAACTCTCTCAGTAGGCACACATTCCTCCATACTACTACACAAAGCACGCGGGCACACACTCACACAAATGTCCCCATATAGAGTCATATACTGTAAACACATAGAATACGAGATGCTCTTTTCCCTTTTCTCGAGTTTTTCTCATCATTCTTTTCTCCCAGTGGATGGAATGCAATTACTTCACTTTACATTTCCGACATAACAGCCATCACCCATTATTGTGCCGTAGCTATTCATATAAAGAAAGCCATTCTAACATATAAAAACAAGTCCACAGACTACACCCATTAGCATGCTGTAGCTTTTCATTTAAAGAAGGCCAATTCTAACGTATAGAGAAACAAGTCTCCAGACTGCATCCAGCTTTGTGCACATCCCTGCTTCAGAAGCATAGGGACCTTGGGATTATGGGTAAGAAATAAAGATAAGCCACTTCTGCAGTGGTGCAAACATAAAGTCACTGGCATCCCTATTTAAGCTGTCTGTGGCGGAGCGGAGATACGGGAGCAGTCGCTCGCTCGCTCGCCCAAGCGGACTCACGCTCAGCATGCAAACACACACAGGACCAAACCCAGCAGCATCACCAAGCCCCGCATCATCATCATCGCCATGGTAATACGCTACTAGCAAGCATCAGGCCTGGGGGAACCACGGCAAAGCTTTTGGTTTTTGATTAAATACATTCGGCCCACGGGGGGTTTACTCAAGAGAGGCTTTAAGAGAAGCCACACACACACACACACACACACACACACACACACACACACACACACACACACACACACACACACACACACACACATATTAATGTAGTGCTTGTACCAATCCGGCGGAACAAATAAAGGCGTGGGACTTTAAAGGCTGGAAGGGGAAAATAAGGAAACAAAGCGACGGAGGGAGATTGTCTAATTAAAACCTGAAACCTCCACCTAACAATACCGCCGCCTGCCTGCCTGCCACTCACCCCACTTACGCAACTACAACCGTTACGCAACTCGCCATTGTTTTCAGAGCATTTAAACTTCAGCAGAAGCCTTCCTTTTTCACAAAGCGGGGCGTGCTATAAAGAGCCGCTAAGTAGGATTAAACTTAAATTTGCATGTTTCCCTTGTATAATTTGCCTGCAAGTCATTGGGGTTGATAAATGGCATGTTGCAAGGTAAAATGTGCACCACACTGCCTCCTGGCTGAAGATCGAGTACTACACAGTAGAGTACAGAACACACTACATACATGTACATGTACAGAGACATGCAGTTTCACCAGCATGCTAATGCTAAGCTACAGAAGAGCATGTGAGTGCTGAAATAAAGCTGAAGATGTGACCCGATGTGCAGAAGGTGCTTGGAGGAAAAAAAAGGAGGAAAAAAAATGCTGCTCTGAAGTTTTTTCTCCTCTTTAATTGGCCTCTGTCAGCACTTGTGCAGCTGTAAGCAGATGTAAATGATTTATAAGCTCAAGTGCGCCCCCCTTCATCAATGCAGACAAATGCTTTTAGCCATCTGCCTCGCTATCAACCTCCCGTGGAGAGATGCATTTTACAGTGGGCTCACAAGAGAGCAGCACAAGGCTCTGTGACCTGTATGGTATCATGGGAGTGTGTGTGTGTGTGTGTGTGTGTGTGTGTGTGTGTGTGTGTGTGTGTGTGTGTGTGTGCTTATGCAGATTGGGGGGCTTGAAGCTTGTGGCTTAAGGGAAGAGCCCAGCATGGCATGGAATCATCTGTGTGGAAATAGAGTCAGAAATACAACAGATGTTTTGGGGTGTGAAGACGGACTGGGACAGTTTGTGTGTGTGTGTGTGTAACTAAGCCTATGTAATCTTGTGGAAAGAGGCAGGTAGATGTATGGGGGGTTTGAGGTCTGACTGGGACAGTATGTGTGTGTGTGTGTGTGTGTGTGTGTGTGTGTGTGTGTGTGTGTGTGTGTGTGTGTGTGTGTGTGATATGTGGGAGTGTGAAGACAGATTGGGACATTATCTGTGTGTTGTGAGTGAAGGCCACCTCTGACGCTGATGGAGAAAGAAGAATGTGCTTATTTATTTATGTATTTATTTATCTATTTATTCATTTATTTATTTATTTGACTGCAGTTTGTGATGCAGGTCCACTCCACACTACCACCTTGAACAACGTAGCGGAAAAATCCTGAAATCACAGACAACAAAGTCGGTGGTTTGATGATTTGAATCAACTATAGCCATTTTCTCCAGTTGTTAAATCATTTTTACTAAATATTGTTCCTGAACATGTAAGATATTTACATCTTTAATGAATCCAAACATTAATTCCTATTGTTCAACATCAGTTCCTCAACCTTAGCTCACACTGTTACTACTACGATGTAGGATACTACATCCTTTTTGAAAGGCTGTCATTTTATCATTTTAACCATTAATCATTTTATCATTTTAAAGTATCTGTACTTTCTTGCATTCTGGAAGATCTTCTAATCTGGTTCTTGTTCTAATCTGATCTGGTTTATCTTCTAATTTAGCCAATATCTTAAGCTATATGCTTCAGTATATGTTATGTCTAGTACAGTATAGTATATGTCTTTCCTCGAGTACTACTTATTGTCTGACTTTTAGTAGGACTCGGCAGCCTTTAACCAAAGAGAGTTCCTCGACTAGACTAAACTAGAACAGCTCCACAGTACTGATCAGGGAGGGATTGGTGTTTGGAGCAGATTCTGCTCCATAAAGCTCTCTCCCTGTGTGGCGCTATTCCCACGTCAGTCATCGAAATGCCCTCAGCGAAGTTTGCCATGCTGATCTATAGTGTGTGTGTGTGTGTGTGTGTGTGTGTGTGTGTGTGTGTGTGTGTGTGTGTCGCTATTCCCACGTCAGTCAAGGAAATGCGTTCACGAATGTGAAGTGTACCACACTGCTCTGTTTCTGCTCTGTGGTGTGTGTGTGTGTGTGTGTGTGCTGCTATTCCCATGTCAGTCATGGAAATGTGCTCAGGGAATGTGAAGTGTGCCATGCTGCTCTATCTCTTCTCTGTGAGGGAACACATGAAAAAGGATCTATTTTTAGCCAGTGCTGACACCTACACCTACTCATACTGTTACCTTTTTACCAATATACCACAGATCTTATCATACCACAGATCTTATCCTTCTTTTCTGACACTTTGTAAGCAGATCCATGTTTTAATGTGTCACTCATTAAAATGGGCTCCTGTTGAAAAGCGGAGGACTGTTTTGGCATTGACCTTTTAGAGCTCCTCTGGGTCCATCTTTTTTAGCTGACCAACGCTTTGATTCTCTGGTCCAGTCACTCAAGATAATCTCCAGTGAGAGCACTTCAGAGGGAGACCTGTGGCCTTGTGACCAGGACCGGTTTCTGGCATGGGCGATATGGGCGGTCGCCCAGGGCGGCATCGTCGGGAGGGCGGCATCACGGGCACTCCGAAGTTTTTTTTTTATTATTATTGCGCACGCGAGCGCCGAAAATTACAATCGCGGGTGATCCGGTTTTGCTTCATTGTCTTTTGGAAGCTTTGTTACTGCTATATCTGCGCCTACAATAGAAGTATTTGACGCATGCATTGGTGCCACTTGCAATGTACTTGCTTGAGAATGAGGGCGTTCAATGTCAGTGTAAAGATCGCCCCCCATTTTGAAATATCTTTATCTGGTGTTATAAACTTGGCTGCTGGAGTTCCATCTAATAACCAAGAGCTCAATAATAAAACTAAACCAAAACAATCACTACACATTATGATATAGACATATAATTTGAACAGAAGAGTTTTCTATCACCCATTTGCAGAAAATGAACACCCCACATCCCTAAAGGTTTGCCTGCTTTCAGATTTCAGTGCTGAAGTCTCACACACAAGAAAGGGGAGGGGTTTGGGGTTCAGATCCTCTCCTTTGCTGTAGAAGCTAGACATGCATATAGTAGAGTAAGTAACAGCTACCATAAGTACCATAAGAGAGAAAAATAGAAAAAATGGCTATATTATAACTTTGTTTTATTTTTATCCTCTTGTTCTAGACCATGAAAATATGATGAGGTGTGCTGCGTTACATTTGTATTATATTTTATAATAATAATAATAATTATTATGTTTTTTTTTTTTTTTGGGGGGGGGGGGGGCAGATAAGGTGTTCGCCCAGGGCACCATAGGGGGTAGGACCGCCCCTGCTTGTGACCTTGTGACCTTCAGAGGGAGACCTGTGGCCTTGTGGCCTTCAGAGGGAGACCTGTGGCCTTGTGGCCTTCAGAGGGAGCCCTGTGGCCTTTCCACAGGCTGCATACTGTGGCTGAGGAGAATGAACAAACATAGCCTTCATGTCCACCCCTGCCTCTGCTTCTACCCCCCCCCCCCTCCTCATCTCTCCATCTCTCTCTCCGTCATTTTCCCTCTACCTCTCTTCGCCAGGGCGAAGACTGGAGTCTAAGATGTAAGAGTGTGTGTGTGTGTGTGTGTGTGTGTGTGTGAACAGCTAGGGCGAAGGCTGGATGTGCTGTAGTGCCGATGGGTCCCATCAGAGAGAGAGTCCATTCTGAGGTCAGTAGACGCCTCTGACCCGTGCATTTATGGGGGTAATCATTTCTGAGGCTGGGGACACATTGGGCGAGGGGTGGGGTGGGGAGGGGGAGGGGCGGATGAGGGATAACGAGATTGCGAAGGTCAAACCTGGTGACCAGACGTAGCGAGGGGGATATTTGCTTTGGCAGGACACCACACTCGGAATTTGATTTGGGGGCGTCCTCCTAGGTGGGAATGGAGGTCGGTGCTACATTTAATACCCATTACCTGCATCAGCGAGCTCATTGTTTTTCTCCCCCCAAACGCACGCCCACTCCCCTCTGCTAAAAGTTTTTGTTTTCCGTGGGAGCGGCTCGGCTGCGGAGCGGAGCGGGTGTGTGTGTGTGTGTGTGTGTATGCGTGTGTGTGTGTGTGTGTGTGTGTGTGTGTGTGTGTGTGTGTGTGTGTGCGCGTGTGTGGATGTTTTGGCTTTTCCGATCCATTAGCACATGTAATGGATGTGGCCCAGTCCTGTCTTTACTTTCCCCCTCAACACCAAAACAAATTAATCCCTCTAATGACTGCTCCCAGGAACAAGCCAGCGGAAATCAGGGGAAAAGCAACA
>JAODXP020000019.1:4973832-4981332 GCA_027497455.2 Sardinella longiceps | reverse complement strand
ACACACACACACACACACACACACACACACACACACACACACACACACACACACACACACAAAACAACAGAACAGCAGGGCACACTGTCTGAGGCTAGAATTGTATTGGAATATGGACATCTTCTCAACAGATGCATAGTCAGGTGCTGTCACCGTTTCCTCTTTGAATCATCTGTTTGTTTAGAGATATTCTTAAAGCAGCCATTTTGAGAAATTGTGATTAGTACATCTGTGAAGTGGAGAGGAAGCACTAATCTAATTAAAAACACTGAATAATCAGGGAGATGCATTTCACGCTACCGCTATATTTGGATTATCATAGGCGTACACACACCACACATAATCCACACACACTTTTCATGGGCTGTTGAAAAAGAGGTCATGTATTGTTGGCTCGGCTTCCTTGCCATAATACGCCTTCAATAAGACGTGAAATCCTGCCGAATTAAAGCAGCTGGATGTTCCTCAGCAGCGATGACTAATTCCAGTTTCTCAGATTTGCTTTTTTTTTGTTTCTCTGTTTTAAAACTAAACTATCGGAGACTACTTCTCACAAACAAGAGGCGGATTGGCAGTAGTGAACTATTTTCAGCGTCAGACGCGAGACCTTTAAAGGCCTTTGGGTCTTTTGCGGTGTCTTTTCCGTTGTGGAGGACAGTATCTTCACATTCCAAGCAGGTAAATGTGAATCCTCTTGTTATAAACAACTTGAATAAAAACACATTAATCAAGTTTCCACTGCAGGACCCAGGCCCTTTACTCAGGTAACAGGGACATGTTCTGGGACCCCTTTTCAGCCCTTTATGGAAATTGGTTATTCACCCTCCTAACGTGGAGTTAAAAGCATTTTGGTCTCAGTGCATGCGTTTTCCTAGTCTGGCAACCCCAATTTTACCTGAAGCCTAGGCGCTGTAAAGTAGCTAGAGTTGCTATCTGGCAACTTTACATTCCAGTGCCTATGCTTAGCTACAGCTAAAATGAAGCTAAGATTGAAGTTGCCGGACAGAGAAAACACATGCACTGAGAACAAAATGTTTTTACCCACATATATATGTAACTGTAGGTAAGAGAGTGAATAACCAATTTTCATTAAAAGGTGGAATATTCCTTTAAAACTAATGGGGCTCCTCCACTGCTAACAGGAACTACAGGATCCATCATATGGTTCAATTCTCTCTTATCCTATCAATCAATCTTATCTTATCTTATCTCACATCCGCCCTGTCTACCTCTGCAGGTCTGGCTCTCTCAGCTGGAGCAACACTCACTACAGCTGCTAGTAAACCCGACAGAAACCCAGCCCGGCTCACAATAGCCTGTAGTATATGGAAATGAGAAATACCCACCTGAGGTGTAGGTTTAAAATATAAATATACAAAATACATATAGTACACCTATATACGATATATGGAAATGAAAAAAGCCCACCTGAAGTGTAGCTTCAAAATATAGTTACTGTATAAAAAATACATATATAGTACACCTATATACGGTATATAAAAGTGAGAAATGCCCACCTGAAGTGTAGTAACGCTCAAGCTTCTCCCACAGAGGCTCATCTTCACGATGGATGTGTGAGAGTTTCAGGGGTTCATAGATGGAGCCTAGGAGGAAAGATGGGCAAATTAAAATTAACACACACTCTGTGTGCAAGTTTAACACACACTCTGTGTGCAAGTTTAACACACACTCTGTGAATGTTTATTACATTCTGTGGGAGTTTAACAGTTTCTGTGGAAGTTTACTCTCAGTGGACTGAGTGACCAGTATAAAAACAGCATAATAACATTTTGAGCGGCCAGAGTCATCTTCATTTGCCTCCTCTTCAGTTGTGAGGCATTTTAATAGACTGATAAACTTTTGAGAGCAACACCAGTAGGCCTATGCATATACACATTCTTTATCTTCTGCAACAGTTATTCCCGCACCTGCATGTACAGTATACAATTTATTATTCTTTTATGTTTTTAGGTGACAAATCATTTTAATAGTTTAAATGTCATAAATGTATTTGTCTTGTACAATATAATTAAAGGCATTGTGGCGACTCTCTGAGTTCCTTTTGGAGTTTTTAACATTTCAATTTCCATACACTGCGAGCTGCTCAATCTACATTAACAGTTTCAAAATGAAGGGCTCTTTTTGGTTGCCATGACATTTAAAGCATCAAACCAGAGGTCAAGTCCCCGCTTCGGCAGCACACCACGCTGTTTCAAATTCAAGACATTGGCAAAGAGTTCCAACGAGTAATAGAACTTGCCACAACTAAATCTGGTCTTTCACTCAATGGCAGAGAGAGAAGCGAATTTCAGGGAAGCCCTGCCTGCGCGATCAACTACCATTTCAGACACATTTAACTTTGGAGTGATTTACATTTTAATGGGATCGACCCTGGGTCAATACCTCAGGTACAGAAAATTCACATTTCCAGGCAAATTAGCATAATTTCCATCAGCTTTTAAGTAGCTGGTACAAAGCCATCTATTTTAAAGATAACCGGGCGGGTGGGCATGTGCAGGGGAGGTTTTGAAGGCAAATGAAAGAGTCACGTCTTCAAATTTCTCTGAAACACAAATGGAACAAGTTGCTGTTTTCTTTTTTGATAGCTTTACTTGGATCAGGCCGTATGCTGTGAAAACTCTGCATACAGATTACTGTTAGAAAATTGCCTCTGCCGTACTTGAAAGAACACCATTGTAGATGGAAGGAAATCGCCTCCGAGGTACTCGAAGGAACACAATTGCATTAGAGAAGAGTCCTGATTGGCAATGATCTTGATTTTTCAGGATGTTCACAGAACTAACATGCATCAGCACAAGCCCAAAAACCATATCTCAAACATCCATATCACATTCATTTAAAATCAAGGCAAAAATTACAGACTGGTGGTGGCATATTAAACCTGACATGCTGTTAGACTACCAGAGTATTTCTTATTCATAGTGATTTTTTATCTCCCCAAAGACTTTCAGCAGAAGAAATTATGATTCAGATTCATCCATTTGGGTGCCCCTCTTATATTACTTGTACTACAATACTACCACTACCATATTAATGATACTACTATACCATATAAATTATACACTATATAAAATACTACTACTACACTACCAGCAGTAATTCTAAAAATAATAGTTTGATCACCTTGTTCTACATTTTTGTATGTATACACACAACCTAACCTTACAGTAATGGAACAGGCTGACATCTTTGTATCCTTGTGGCATGTACGTGTGGATTCTGTATGCTTGTGTGTCTAATGCAGGGGTAGGGAACCTATGGCTCGGGAGCCAGATGTGGCTCTTTTGATGGTTGCATCTGGCTCACAGACAAATCTTTAATAAAAAGAATAATAATGTTAAAAATATAAAACATTCTCATGTAGGCCTATTTCAATCCATTCATCTATCTATTTCAGTCCAAGGTGACTGGAATAGCAATTGTGAGAAATTCACAGTTGAGGAGTATGCCAAAACACTTTCTGAACAGTTTCTGAACTTTTTGATTACTTTTCGAATAAAGACAAGATAAATTAAGGAATAAAAGACATGCCTGTATATTGTATGGCTCTCATGGAAATAGATTTTAAAATATGTGCCGTTCATGGCTCTCTCAGCCAAAAAGGTTCCCGACCCCTGGTCTAATGTATGATGTGCATTATATTACTGGGACTTTGTTCCTTCTGAATGAAATAAAAAGTCTGTCTGTCTGTCTGTCTGTCTGTCTATTCTGGGGTTTTTCACCTGTTATCAAAGTGTAGCCTACAGCATCAATCCCTTTCCTGAGGACTCATAGGGACATCAGGCATGGTGGCTTACACTATGCTTCATCTGGGCCAACTTCGCAGGGTGTGTGTGTGTGTGTGTGTAAGAACCTGCTCATGTTTGAGAGGTAACTTTCACCCCTCTCAGAAGCACCCACTGACCACTTACCATGTCTGCGGAGTTTCCGCTGGGCGGTGGAATTTGTTGAGTTGGCCATGCTCAAAAGGTGAGTTTTAGGCCAATCGTCTTTCAGCTAAATTACACTACAGTAAGTCACAGAGGGTTTGAAAGGTTAGTACTGCACAACAAGGAAACAAATTACATGAAATTACACACGGAGCCCACACACCATGATTAGAAGATGCAAAACATGACAATTACACACATTAGCCTAAAATAAAATGTTGATATAATCAGTTCAAGATGACCTAGGCTGTCATGATGATTCATGGAGGCATGATGACTGTACTTGATTAATTTCTACACAGAGGCAATGAAAGCTTAGTAGAGGGAATCCAGGTATTAACTTCATTGACAACCCCCCACGCCCCTCTTCTTCTTGTTGTTCCTCTTCCTTTCTTTTTTTTTCCTTTTTACTTCAGCTGTCGAATTTCATACATGTAGGCAGTAAGCCCCAATATGACACTTTCACCAACCATCATGTCTGATTACTGTGGATTCAGGAAACATGAAGCTATTGAATTACTGGTGGTTACGCGTAATGAGAGAAAACACACAACTTGACAATTATGGACGAATGAGCACTAACGTTATGGGCCTTGACTAAATCCAGGCAGTAGGCTACGTTATCGTTAGTGACAATGTTCGCAATGATGACATTTGGAGTGATAAGGTACACAAATATTAAAGGCAAAGTATAAATGTGTTGCTTCGTGATCTTAAAATAGCGCCTCTGTAGCTGCCTGTTGCAAACTTTGAGATTGACCTTTCGATGTTCATGCTGCTTGCTTGCTGGACTTAGTTGTGACATGCAACAGCGCATACAGTTCAGTTCACCGCAGTTAGGAACAAGTGACAACATTGCTGTTTGCAACAGCGCACATTTAACAAACACATAAACATGTGCCATGCAAAATATTATGCCAAACCTGAGCGTTTAGATCTGGCTTTGAACTCCAACAGTTTCCAACCGATATCTGCCAAGCTAACATCTGCCATGTTTACTTCAGAATAACCGTGTGCGACAACGTCGTAAACGAGGAAGAGCGTGTCCCGTGATGTCATCTCAGTTATTATGTCATTTTAAAAATTGTCCCTTCCATCTATGTACGTTAATATGAGCCCTTTATTCTATGGATTTAATGAATGTCGGATTTATTTTTTTGCCAGAGGAAAATGACAACTGTAAAAAAAGAACGACATAATGAAATAGTTTGACAGCTCGTACTGCCGTAAAGCGAAGTGCAGTATTCCAGTTTCTGTGTTGCCTGAATCAATAGAGAATCAGGATGTGTCTGTCTTGTACACACATATTAACGCTTATTTTAGGGTTTCTGTGGCTAAATGTGGCATTTGCGCGACAAGATGTGACAACAGATTTGTTTGGAACAGAAAGATATGGCACTGTCGCAGCTTTTGGTGATTTCAACTCGGATAAACAGACTGACATTTTCATCATCAAGGAACGTGAGTAACTGACTTGGCTACATATTTAGTCTAACTCCTGTACCTAAACTCGCCAAATTTATTTATCAAGGACGAAATAATGTCCCTTGAAAATATCATTTTGTTTGGACCAGTGTCCTTCTCGGTGTTTTAAGAAAGAAGTCCTGTTAGTGTTAACATAAGGACTTGTAGGTGTGGCACAAGCTAACGTTAGCATTTCGAGACATGCAGACGAGATACAACTGTAACATTTTTGTTTCAAGTAACACAGTTTTGTTTTGCCTTGTCATTGAATATTGGAAAGTGCTCTTTCCAGCTGTCTTGAGAAGAGTGTCGTTCTGATTGAGCCCTGTAACGTTAGCCTCAACGTTAATCACCTGTACAGTACATCAAACATGCTAGTTGACATGTTCATAGCTGACTGATATAAACACTTCGCCACTGCACTTTATATTTTGACAGAGTCTGAACTGGTGATCTTTCTGGCTGACCTGAAAGCACCTTACTTTAAGCCAAAAGTTCGTCTCGGCGAAGGTGACATCCCAAAGTAAGTGTTGTTTACTCCCTATGTGAAGTGGAAGGAACAGCCCATATCAAACCATAAGCGAATCCCATTCCACCATAAGCTTAATGGATAGCCCAGCCATTGAGAAGACAGTCAGCAGTTTACAAAATAATGTTAGTTTATGACTTCAGCAGTGAGTGTTCATAATATCTACTGAATCCATGATCATAATGATAGTGCTTATTCATGTTGGCTGCATATTAGGCTTCTTGATTAGTCTTTAGCTACAGTAGTAGGCTAGTCCTTACCAATTTGCCATATAATAAAGTGGTATATCCACACACACACACACACACACACACACACACACACACACACACACACACACACACATACACACACCTCCTCCTCCTCCTCCACACACACACACACACACACACACACACACACACACACACACACACACACACACACACACACACACACACTCAAACACCTTTGCCTCTGTGTGTGTGTCTTTTTCAGGGACATGGCTATTACCAGTGTTGTGCCTGGTGATTATGACGGTGATTCTCAGATGGATGTCTTGCTCACCATGTCCCCAAAAGGAAAAGAAACTTCTGACACCAGGGTGTTTGTGTTCTGGGGAAACAACCAGACCTTGGGTAATTCACATATCTATTCACCTACACAGTCACTCTTTTCTTTAATCTACCAGACATGCCAAGCACCAAACTGAATCTGTTAATTAGCCCAACTGCTTTTTTAACCAATGATGTTAAAGCCCCAATGTGTAGAAAATTAAGCGCAACGCATTTCAACAGCTACAGTAGCCTGCATGCGGATGTTGGTCTATTGTCTTTTCAGTATCCTTATTCTTTATTTGGATGAAGTTGAAGGTTTCTGTTCAGATTTTTTGGATTTTGAACAATCATGGTCTTCGATTTGTCTTCCTTCAAACCTGCCGACGCAGGTAAACAACGATAGCAATTAGCTGCACCTGCAAATTATGAGAGTGAAAATGCGAACGACATGAACGTTTTAGGCTTCCGTATTCCAAGATGGAGGCTGTACATGGAGCATCTACCCCAGTTAATGTACATGCATATGCAAAATTTCAAGCCAGTAGGGACACACAGAATTAATAGTGGTGGTTAATATTTATGAGAAAGGACAAGCTTGTCAACAGGTAAAGCAGATTTTGATATTGAACAATAAAAACGTTACACATTGGGGCTTTAAATCATCTGAGGTGCCGGAATATTATGTATGATAATATTATGTAAATGTATGTCCATGTCTCCTCCTGTACCCTGCTTTGCAGTGATATTGTTTATTCATTACCCCTGACTACTTCCTGTATTTATGCTAAATTGATGTGACTTTATTTTTTTGTAAAAATCATAAGTGTGTTCTTGTTTCGCATCAACAGATAAAACAAAGGTTGAGCTGAATAAGACCTTTGTGGATCAACCTCTGGTTATGGAGTAAGTACGCTGCATATTTATATATTTATCATTAATCAGTCTCTGGTTATGGAGTAAGTCTTTGCTGCATATATTTATCATTTATCAACCTGTGGTTATGGGGTAAGTCTTTGTTGCA
>JAODXP020000019.1:4966332-4968832 GCA_027497455.2 Sardinella longiceps | reverse complement strand
CACACACACACACACACACACACACACACACACACACACACACAGACTCCTGAGTCTGGCTCCAGCTTCCAAACCATCTGGAGAATCTCCCATCACTGCGGAAAAGGGCCTTCTGGGCTTTGGAGGAGAGAGTTTGAGAATTTGAGAGACAGAAGAAAGTGTGTGTGTGTGTGTGTGTGTGTGTGTGTGTGTGTGTGTGTGTGTGTGTGTGAGTGAAGAGGAGAGTATAAAGTCTTTAGTAGCCCTGCAGCTGCACAGGAAAGAGCTCCGAATCCAAGAGGAAAGAGGGGAGATGAATGGAGAGAGGAGAGAGGGAGGACAGAGAGGAGAGAAGAAAGACAAGAGAGAGTGGAGGGTTGAGGAGAGGGAGGGAGAGAGGGCGAGAGACAGAGAGAGAAGAGAGTGAGAGGTAGAGAGCAGAGGGTAGACGAGAGGGAGAGTGAGAGAGAGAGATGGAGAGAGAAGAGAGGGAGAAAGAGAGAGCGGAGGGTAGAGGAGTGGTAGAGGGAGAGAGAGAGCAAAGAGGGTGGAGAAGAGAGAGATGGAGAGAGTGGGGAGATGTGAGAGGGGGAGAGAGAGAGTTGGAGAGTAGAGAGGAGAAGAGAGCGGAACGATTGAGAGGGTTGGCAAGTTCACAAACCAGCAGATAGTGGAAATCAAAGAAAGAAGTCAAAAGTGTCCCTTCTGTGTGTGTGTGTGTGTGTGTGTGTCTCTGTGTGTGTCTCTGTGTGTGTCTCTGTCTGTGTCTGTGTCTGTGTCTGTGTCTGTGTGTGTGTGTGTGTGTGTGTGTGTGTGTGTGTGTGTGTGTGTGTCTACATTGATTCTGTATCAAAGATCATTTTGTTCCTTTTGACTGACCACATAGTCACTCTTATGTTATGAAGAAAATATCTCTCACATTTTTTACAGGTGATCACACTCTGTTTGGCAGGAGCACACACAGGAACACACACAAATGTCCATCAAAACATGTATTATTCTTAGAATAGTAGCATTAATAACAACAACAACAACAACACAATAACACAATAACAATAGCACTAGCTATTTTCAGCCTCAGATGGCCTCAGGGGTTGTTGTTTCTTTGTTTCTTGCGAACCTTGAGCAGTTTTGTTTGTGTGTGCGGCCCCAAAGTGATGCTTGACCTGAGAGACCCTGGTCTGTCTGTGTCATTGCCACTGCAGAGGGCCAGCCCCAATAGAATCACTTTTTATGACTGTATGATCATCACTATGGAAAGCCAAGGGCCACATCCATGTCACAACCTCAATCCTAGCCGTGTGTGTGTGTGTGTCTGTGTGTGTGTGTGTGCTTCTGTGTGTGTGCAGGGCATGTGCATGCGCGCACTTGTGTGTATAGTGTCCTGTATATGTGTGTAGCGTCCTCTGTGTGTCTTTGTGTGTGTATGTGCGTGCGTGCATGTGTGTGTGTGTGTGTGTGTGTGTGTGTGTGTGTGTGTGTGTGTGTGTGTGGGTGAGAGAGAGTGCACCTCTCTGCGTGTGTATGAAGAGGAGCAGTAAACATAGCTTGGCGTCCTCACACACAACTAGGCCATGTCCTTGGCTGGCTGGGAGCATGCGGTCCAGAATTGCATCCTGTGTGTGTCAGGCCCTCATTTATGCTGCTTGAAATTGGACTGTCCAGGTCACCCCTCAGCACAGGGGCCTATACATCAACCAGCAAGGGCAGAGAGAGAGAGAGAGAGAGAGAGAGAGAGGGAGAGATGAGGTCAGAGGAAAGTGAAAATTGAGAGCGAGTGACCTACGGAGATGGAGGGAGAGGGGGAGGGAGAGCGAGGGATAGAGATAGAGAGAGAGAGAGAAAGTGAGTGAACTAGGTATCTGGTGCCTGCAGGTTTGGTCTTAAGCTGGGTCAGTTCTTCCCGTATGCAGTAGTGGTTGTCCCGCTGTGTGACGACACCTGATCTTTCTTGAGCCCCGGACCAGAAGCTCCACAATGTGAATCTTTATTGGTGTTTGGTCAGAGTTGGGTCGGCATTGGGTCAAAGCTTGCTCAGAGTGTTGGGTCAAAACTTGCTCAGAGCGTTGGGTCAGAGCAGACTTAGAATGCTGGGTCATTGTGTTGGGTTAGAGTGGTGGGTCAGAGGGGTATCAGTGGTGGTTGGGTGCTGGGTCAGAGAGCTGGGTTAGAGCAGTCTTAGAGCGGTATTGGTGGTGGTTGGGTGCTGGGTTAGAGTGCTGGGTCAGAGCGTGCTTATAGAGGTATTGGTGGCGGTTGGGCGCTGGGTTGGAGAGGCTCATCAGAGGCCGACGGAGGCGGCTAGGCTACGCTCCGCTGAGCCCCTCTCCAGCGACTGCGGGATTACCCTGCCTCTGCCTCTGCCTCTTCCACACAAACACACAATCGATTCCCAACTATCAAATGAGCTCTGCGCCTAAGCCAGCAGCTTCAAATACATTACTCTCAGGGACTCATATTTACTCCTCTTCTCTCATACACTCATAGCCCCCCCCCTCTCTCTCTCTCTCTCTCTCTCTCT
>JAODXP020000019.1:4956332-4958832 GCA_027497455.2 Sardinella longiceps | reverse complement strand
GTGTGTGTGTGTGTGTGTGTGTGTGTGTGTGTGTTGTATAGCGGCATTGCCATACAAGACTGAATGTTTCTGTTGCTGGAGGTTGGTATGTTAACAGGCCACCACCACTAACTCCAGACTCCCAGGTTTCTATGGATATGTGTGTGTGTGTGTGTGTGTGTGTGTGTGTGTGTGTGTGTGTGTGTGTGTGTGTGTGTGTGCGTGTGTGTATGTGCGCTGTATAATGGGATTTTGTGCTAAGCAGGATTGCAACAGGAGGGATCCACGGGTTTCTATGCATTTGTGTGTGTGTGTGTGTGTGTGTGTGTGTGTGTGTGTGTGTGTGTGTGTGTGTGTGTGTGTGCTGCTGTATAACAGGATTGGAAATCCAAACCAGCACCTTTACACTGCTGAGGCTGCCAATACTGTACTGTACCAATGTTAGATTCAGGAGCATCATGGACTAATGGTACTAAGGAAATATGCAGAGAGAGAGAGAGAGAGAGAGAGAGGGAGAAGAGAGAGAAATGGAGGATGATATGAAGAGATGGATAGAGAGAGGGGGAGAGGGACAAAGTGAGGGATGGAGAGAGATGGAGAAATGCAGGAATGGAGAGATGAAGAGGGCAAAAAAGAAAGGGTACAACCCAGTGTGGATGAGTCTGTAGCCCAGCATACTGTAACCCCCCTCCACTGTTGTCCCCCGCCCCCGTCACACACACACACACACACACACACACACACACACACACACACACACACACACACACTGTACCCCTCCCCCCATCCCTGTAACCTCCTCTGATTCCCACAGGATTGGGAGTCATGCCTAGTTGACCTTCTGGGAGCCTAACAAATAACCTGCCCACCACAATTACTGCTCTAAGGGACTGTGTGTGTGTGTGTGTGTGTGTGTGTGTGTGTGTGTGTGTGTGGCAGATACCTCTTTGCTCTTTCAGCAGTGTGTTTTTCCTGTCCCAGATACCGGCAACCCCCATATAGACCCAAAGTATATTGCAACATGATAAAAAGTTTGAACCTTTGCCAGGGAGAAGACCACAGGTTAGGGTTGGGTTAAGGGACGGGAATGCTGTGCTGTTTGGGACGTGCTGTTGAGGGCAAAAACCCCCTTGGAACGTATGCAGTGTCACTCATCCAATCTGCCAGCTTGTGTGTGTGTGTGTGTGTGTGTGTGTGTGTGTGTGTGCTGAAGCGGAGTTGGCTGGAATGTGTGAGGGATAATGGAGATCAGTATGTGTGTGTGTGGTTGTCGTTGTTTGAGAGTAATGAGTGAGC
This sequence comes from Sardinella longiceps, assembly GCA_027497455.2. NCBI lineage: Eukaryota > Metazoa > Chordata > Actinopteri > Clupeiformes > Clupeidae > Sardinella > Sardinella longiceps. Next base: position 4,957,557 of record JAODXP020000019.1, on the reverse strand, counting down.
TGTGTGTGTGTGTGTGTGTGTGGTTGGCGTTGTTTGTAAGTAATGAGTGAGCTGAGGCTGTGAATGTGGCGTAATTAACCGCCAATCTGCACCTCTGCTCGCACTCGTTTGTCATTCATAGATGCCACTCACTCTATCTCTCTTTCTCCCTCTCTCTCTCTCTCTCTCTCTTCTCTCTATCTATCTCTCTCTCTCTCTCTCTCTCTCTCTCTCTCTCTCTCTCTCTCTCTCTCTCTCTCTCTCTCCCTCTCCCTCTCATCACTTGTCAGTCCCTGCAGCTTCCATCTCTGGCATGTACAACTTTTTCTTTTTTTTTTCTTTCTCTCTGTCTTTCTTTCTTTCTTCCTTTCTTTCTTTCTGTCTATCTTTCTTTTCTTGTTTCTTTCGTTCTTGCTTCTGTCCATATTCATGTCCTTGTCTATTTTGTATCACTTCCTTGTTCCTAAATCTGTGTGTGTGTGTGTGTGTGTGTGTGTGTGTGTGTGTGTGTGTGTGTGTGTGTGTGTGTGTGTGTGTGTTTGTGTTGCTAACTTAGCCTCAGCTCTTTATGAGCTTGTACTTGTAAATGTGCTTAAATATACACACACTCCATGACCCACTGAAGCCCTCTTTTACTGCACACACACACACACACACACACACACATAGAACACTACAGAGCATCACAGAGGGGAGTCTAAGAGAGAAGGCTTGGAGCGAGAGGACAGAAAAAAAAAAAATGTCCCTTACATACACACACACACACACACACACACACACACACACACACACACACACACAGCACACACTGTGAGATTGTGTGCAAATTTGGGTTCCCGTATCTTTATTGAGAGTCTAATGGAGTGAAGTGTAGGAGCTGCCTTTTCTCTCTCTCTCTCTCTCCATCTCTATGCAGAGACCCCCGATGCACCAAATTGCTTCTCAGCTCCCAGAAAGGATTTGATGGATTAGTGGTGAAACACTCAAACGCTGCACTTGCCTCCCGTGTCGCCCCCGACAACCAAAAAAAGAAAGAGAGAGAAAGCAGAGAAGAGAGACAGAGAAGAGTGTTCAGGGAGAGAGAGAGAGAGAGAGAGGATGGAGAGGAGAGAGAGAGAGAGAGAGAGAGAGAGAGAGAGAGAGAGAGAGAGAGAGAGAGAGAGAGAGAGAGAGAGAAATGGAAAGACGAAAGAGCAGGAGTGCCCATATCCCACTGCAGGGTGCTCCCTTCAGTAGCCTTAGCTGG
>JAODXP020000019.1:4926332-4936332 GCA_027497455.2 Sardinella longiceps | reverse complement strand
TCGAAAGCTTTATGAAAATCAACAAAGCAGGCAAATACTTTTGAGTTTTTTTGGTTTACATATTTGTCAATTATAGTTTGTAATGTGAAAATGTGGTCTGATGTTCTATGATTTGGAAGGAATCCGATTTGACTTTTGCTTAAGATGTTATGTTCCATTAGATAATTTGTGATTCTTGTGTTGATGATGCTACAAAAAACCTTACCTAGGTTGCTACTAACACAAATGCCTCTATAATTGTTTGGGTCTGTTTTTTCTCCATTCTTGAAAATAGGCGTTATTAGTCCTCTATTCCAAATGTCAGGGAAATAACCAACATCTAAAATTAAATTAAAAAGTTTTAGTATGGCTAATCTTAGTCTTTGGTGAGTATGTTTTAGCATTTCGTTTAAAATTCTATCTGGTCCACATGCTTTTTTTGGTTTCAGGGCCTCTAATTTGTCTGATAGTTCTTTTTCTGTGATGGGGTAGTCTAGTTGATTTTGGTATTTTCCTATTGTGTTTTCCATATCTGTCATTTTTTCAAATATTTGTTTTTGTTTTTGGTTTATGGCTGATTTGCCATATAAGTCTTCAAAGTATTCTTTCCATACACTGCCATTTTGAATGGCTGGTTCTCTGATTTGCTTTTTGTTTAGTGAGTTCCAATTGTCCCAAAAGGAATTGGTGTCAAGAGACTCTTCAATTGTTTGTAGTTGTTTTTGCAAATACAGCTCTTTCTTCTTTTTGAGTGTGTTTTTATATTGTTTGAGGTCCTCATGGTATTTAATTCGTAATTCAGCACTGTCTGGTTGTCTGTGTTTTTTGTTTGATAATTGTCTTAGATTTTTTCTCATAATTTTGCAGTCAAGGTCAAACCATTTTTCATCAGATTCTTTGTCATATTTTCTTTTTTTGCCAGTTTTAAGAGCAGATATCTCTGCCAAATAATCGAAAATGTGATTTACACTTTCTACTGCTTTATTTACACCCTCTGCATTACAATGATAGCTACTGGAAAGAAAATTGTCTATTAATAGGGGCACCTTAGGGTGGGAGAGGGCTGTGACATAGTTTTCTTTGCTTTTTTTGGACCATCTGTAGTTCTCCCTGATGTTGTATAGCTCACTGGGTTGTTTTTTAGGGGGTGTGTCTGTTCTTTTGAGATATAGAATAATTTGGCTGTGATCCGATAAAGGGGTAATTGGTTTAACTGTAAATGCCCTGAAAGTAGATGGGTCTAAATCTGTAATTGAATAGTCAACTGTTGAACAGCCAAGAAGTGAACTGCAAGTGTGTCTTCCTAGAGAGTCCCCTCTCACCCTGCCATTAATGATGTATAGGCCCTCTGTCAAACTTAAAGCACACACCCAATCAACACACAAGTGTGTGGGAATGAATGCTATTTAGAGGAGGAGTGGTGGAAAATAAAGAGAAAGAGAGTGGAGAGAGAGAGAGGGGGGGTGGGGGTGGAGAGCGAGAGAGAGAGAGAGAGAGAGAGAGTATGGTTTGGTAATTACTGAAAAATAAAATCCTGAAAAGGAAAAGCAAGGAAAAGTAGCAAAGGCCAAGAGTGAAGAAGATGGAAGAAATAGGAAGAGGAGAGTGTGTGAGAGACAGAGACAAATGAGAGGGAGAGAGAAGAGAGAGAAAGAAAGAGAGAAAGGGGGAGAGGGAGAGAGGGAGAGGAGTCAGACAGACGTGTCTTGTGTGAGTTGTGGAGATTAATGACTATGGGTCTGGAATTAGACACGGAAGACTGTTAGAGCCTTGCTCTGTGTCACAAACACCCTGCCTCATCAAATCACTTGCTGCACACACACACACACACACACACACACACACACACACACACACACACATCTATCTCTCGCACACTCTCACATTCACTAATGCACACAGATTTACACATGCACATACTGTACATACATGCATACATACATACTTGCATACATGTAGTTATACACACACACACACACACACACACACACACACAGCACATGTAAACACACAACGTCTTACGTTGTGTGTGTGTGTGTTGTTGTGTGTGTGTGTGTGTGTGTGTGTGTGTGTGTGTGTGTGTGTGTGTGTGTGTGTGAGTGTATGTGTATATGTGCGTGCACTGTGTATGTGTGAGAGAGTAGTGAGTGTGGTGCCCAGTGCCCATCATATAAGCAGCAGGAAATCACTGTCTCATTTACAGCACTGTGATCTCCCAGCGTCTCTCTCTCTCTCTCTCTCTCTCTCTCTCTCTCTCTCTCTCTCTCTCTCTCTCTCTCTCTCTCTCTCTCTCTCTCTCGTCCTTCACTCTTCACTTCATCTAGTCCACCAGACTGTTCTCCCGCTTCCTTTTTCATTTCACACCTTCGCTCGCTCTTTCTCTCTCCCTCTCTCTCTCTCCATCTCTTTGTCTCTGCCACTCTGATGGACACATGCGGACACACACACTCACACACACACACACACACACACACACACACACACACACACACACACACACACACACACACACACACACACACATCTCTCTCTCTCACACACGACAGCACAAACACACACACAAATTCATGATGTCTTTCTTCCAGGGTGTGGAACTTTTTTCCCTCTCTCTCTCCTCTCTCTTTCGACCCCTCCCTCTTCCCCTCCCTCTCTCCCTCCCTCCCTCTCTCTCTCTCTCTCTCTTGCTTTCCCTCCCTCCCTCCCTCTCCTCCCTCCCTCCCTCCCTCCCTCCCTCCCTCTCCTCCCTCTCCCTCTCTCTCTCTATCTGTCTGAGCTAATAAAGAGTGGTGTGTGTTTTAGTGTCTTAGGCTTGCTGATTATCAGCTGGATGGAGCAGAGCTCCCTGCTCCCGCTCTCTGTGGGAGATTGCCTCTGACAGGCCCTGAGTGCACTCACACACACACAGACACACACACACACATGCGCGCGCACACACACACACACACACACACACACACACACACACACACACACACACACACCGACACTCACAATGACACACACTCTCTCTCTCACACACACACACACACACACACACACACACACACACACACACACACACACACACAATCAAAGAACTGCATAAGTATGCACACATACACACTCTCATTCGTACACACACACACACACACACACACACAATTGGATGCATAGATACACAAACACACAATCGGATAGATACACGCATGAGTGCACACACACACACACACACACACACACACAGACACGAGCACACACCCCACACACAATTATATATAAGTACACACATAGCACACATACATACACACATACAGAGACACCACACAGAAACACACACACAGCCACAGCATGAGTGCACAAAGTAGAGTAGCAGTCCTAAGAAGGCCTACAGCTGTTTGTGGTGTGGAGTGTGCAGTAATGGGGCAGCCATGGTCTGAGGAAATATCTCACACACACACACACACACACACACACACACACACACCTTTTCTACACAAACTCTTACCTTTTTGTGTAGCTACACTACCTACACTTTTACTTTTTCCACAAACACACACAGACTCCTGGCTAACAGTCTTACCACACACACACACACACACACACACACACACACACACCTACAACGTGTGTGTGTGTAAGACATAGTGTAATGAATATTAAGGCAGGCAGAGGGCTGGTATCTGTGTGTGTGTGTGTGTGTGTGTGTGTGTGTGTGTGTGTGTGTGTGTGTGTGTGTGTGTGTGAGTGACGTGAATGTAAAGTGCGGTGAGAGCTGGGAGTGTGTGTGTGTGTGTGTGTGTGTGTGTGTGTGTGTGTGTGTGTGTGTGTGTGTGTGTGTGTGTGTGTGTGAAATGAATATAAAGGCAGGTAGAGTGCTGGGATCTGTGTAAGACGTGGTGGAAGGACAGAAGTGAAAAGCGAGGGAGACGGAGGGAGGGAGAAAAAAGAGAGATGAAAGAGAGGATTGAGAAGGGAGGGCAGGAGGGAGTCACCGACAGCAAGAACAGAAAGTGAGGAGAGAAGGATGAAAGGAGAGAGAGAGAGAGAGAGAGAGAGAGAGAGAGAGAGAGAGAGAGGAGGAGAGATGGAGTTACATCCTGACAGACGGAGAGATAGGGAAGGAGATAAGAGGGAATGTCAGAGGAAGAGCGTGTGTGTGTGTGTGTGTGTGTGTGTGTGTGTATGGTGGCAGTTATTCTGATCACACCCCGAGCTGTCAGGTTTAGGTTGTGCTCCTCCTTCCCTCTGCTGTGCACTGGCAGATCACAGATACGGAGTGGTGACCTTCCTCTGACAGACTCACACACACACACACACTCACACACATGCGACAAACACATACATTAAACACATATTTTACAGACATACACAGATAGGCAGACAACTAATTCACACACTCTGACATGCACACACGTATGCTTACAGTAGTCATTACACACACACACACACACACACACACACACACACACACACACACACACACTCAAACTGCACACAGAATCACACACAAATAGGGGTATTTGAAAGGACAATGGTTGTAACTTGGCGTGAACAACTGCATGCATACACACACACTACACACAAACCCGCATGCATACACACATACACACAAAGCATGCAAACACATGCATATACACACAAAGACATGTACACACACACACACACACACACACACACACACACACACACACACACACACACACACACACACACACACACACACTCAAACTGCACACAGAATCACACACAAATAGGGGTATTTGAAAGGACAATGGTTGTAACTTGGCGTGAACAACTGCATGCATACACACACACTACACACAAAAAATGCCCACCCGCATGCATACACACATACACAAACGCGTGCAAACACATGTATATACACACAAAGACATGTACACACACACACACACACACACACACACACACACACACACACACACACACACACATTCAGACCAATCCAGTTTGAGAACAATTTCTATACAATTGAAAGCATGCAATTATGGAGACAATGAACAACTATTCAGTGACATTTACTACCATGTGTTCACAAGCTGGCTAATGAAAGCACACACACACACACACACACACACACACACACACACACACACACACACACACACACACACACACACACACATGCTTATGCACATGTACACATAAATGTTTCATGTTTGTGTGCAAGTATGAGTGCGTGTGTGTGGTCGTATGTGTGTGTGTGTGTGTGTGTGTGTGTGTGTGTGTGTGCGTGTGTGTGCGTGTGCATCTGATTATCCGGTTCCCCTGGCGGTACAGACATCAGAGCAGATTGTTGTGGGTGACCTGGTCCCCACGGGGTCCCTAAGGTGCCACCACAAAAGTGTGTGTGAATTTTTAAACACACGCACACACACACGCACACGCGCACACACACACACACACACACACACACACACACACACACACACACACACACACACACATAAAGCGTCCCTTTGAGTCAAAGCTGTCCAGTGTTTTTAAACTCGCACACAGTAACAAACAGTACACACACACACACACACACACACACACACACACACACACACACACACACACACACACACACACACACACACACACTTACTCTGGGCTATTCTGTTTTAGTGTGAGCCACATTGAGTCATCAGACAGAATAAGGATCATTGTTCCCCATAGTATAACACACGTAGCGTTTAAATACATGAATTTCTCTCATAGCATAGCGCACATAACGTTTAAATTTATTAATTTCTCCTGTCTCATAGCATAACGCACTTAACATTTAAATATAATAATTTCTCTCATAGCTTAACGCACATAATGTGTAAATATAGTAATTTCTCTCATAGTATAACACACATAACGTTTAAATATATTAATTTGTCCTGTCTCATAGCAAAACTCACATAACGTTTAAAGGAGACATAGAATGGAAAACCAGGTTTGCATTGGCTTTGATGAATTAAGAGAGGTTGTGCATGGTCAAAGAGCTATCATGAACATGAGGCATGGTTCTGCCCTCTTTCATATGGAAATCCTACATTTAGATAAAGCCACTAAATTATGGGCGAATCAAAACACACATGATGTTTAGATATTTGGCTACTTTGTCTTATCCCCATAACATTCAAATCAACGAAGTAATGCGCACATCGGAGCTCCCTTTTACCGTTTTATTTTTTTGTTATGTTCCGTTTCGGACATTCCGTCCTTTCTCAGCCAGCAAACGGGAGGTCTGAGGATGTTAACCATGTCATAATGGCAAAATTCTTGGATGTTTGAAATCATCTTTAAAGGGCAATTCAGACTGAAGATCCGCGACGAGACGAGACGGTTTTAGAACGGAGTTGCGGTGGTGTGAACGAATCGTCGCAGGTTGTTGCAGGCAGTTGCAAGCCGTCGCAAAAGATTTAACATGTCAAATCGCAGTTTCAGAGTTTTAGAACGTCCAGGTTTATAGAACGTCGCAGACCGTCTCATCGCGGATCTTTGGTCTGGAGCTACCTTAAGGAAGTGGAGTGTTCCAGAAGGAACTGGAGGATGTAGAGTTCAGGGTGAATCCATCACTGCCATCTCTTCTGACCTTGGCTGCTGAAGCATGAAGGTCAAACTCCAGGCCAGTGCTGCTGGAGCATTGGGTTCACCAGCTGGGCCCCTCCATCAGCACTGGATCAGCACTTTCACCCCTCTCACCCCTCACCCCGTTGGCCCCTTTTCTAGATTGTCTGTTGTTTGATTTCATATACATACATGTTACAGCATTAAAGGAAAAATCCGGAGTGAATCAACACGTAGCCCTACTGTTTTATAGTGCCAAGCGCTACTGATAGCCACTTCAATCACTCGATTTCATGCAACGCAGACTGAGATAGCGAAACGGCAGCTAACGGTAACAGAATGGGGCATTTCAAAACGAAAGCAAATCGATTAGGGTTCGTTTTTGACATGCCTCATTCAGTTATTGTTAGCTGCGGTTTTGCAAACTTGGTCTACAATGCACAAAATTCAATCACTGAAGTGGCTTTCAGTAGTGCTTAGCAGTATAAAACAGCAGGGCTATCTGTTGATTCACTCCGGGCTATACCTTTAAACCCTTTAGCACACGGCTGACACACACTTAGAGGGCCACAATGCATTCACTATAGAATATGTGTGAGTGATTCACTCCCCACACATACACACACACACACACACACACACACACACAGTGCATCCACTATATGTGTGAGTGATTCACTCCACACACACACACACACACACACACACACACACACACACACACACACATTGAGTGCCACTGCATGTGTGAGTGATTTACTCATCTCTGTTGTGTTGTAGTTGATGTTTACTGCTGTCATCTTCTCAGCAAGTCCCAGCTGAGTTGAGTTGAACCCGCCGCTCAACCCCTCTCTGTCTCCGTCTCTACCGCACCATCCTATGTGTCGCTCTCTCTCCGCAATCTTTGTGTCGTTCTCTCTCTACCTCTCTCTCTCTCTCCCACTCACACACACACACACACACACACACACACACACACACACACACACACACACACACACACACCATTCCATGTGTCGCTGTCTCTCCGCAGAGACGGCCTAATGGATACGCAGCATATGCCAGACAAAACACCTCCATCTGTCTTACTGTGCCAATAACGCACCCGATGCCCCTCACATTCTCTCTCTCTCTCTCTCTCTCTCTCTCTCTCTCTCTCTCTCTCTCTCTCTCTCTCTCTCTCTCTCTCTCTCTCTCTCTCTCTCTCTCTATCCATCAATGTGTGAATATGACAGAGGGACAAGCATGCTAGTGCAGTTGGTAGCAAATGTTCTTCTCAATCTCTCTCTTTCTCTCGTTCTCCCTTTCTCCATCCCTCCCTCTCTCTCTCTCTCTCTCTCTCTGCCCCTCCCTCTCTCTCTCTTCTGTCCTGATGCATTATTCATTAACAGGCACATGAGCGACAGAGTACTGCTGTGTGCTGTCAGGAGAAATGTATGAAGGGATGCATATATTTATTTATTTATTTCATTCTTTTTTTTATTTTTTCCAGCCCCCATCAAACATAATGAGATGTGACGCGTGTAACCTGTAACTCCAACTGCCGCACAGTTTCCCTCATCTTTTTTTTCTCTCCTCTATCACGAAGAGGCGTCATGACTAGAAAGAAACGAAGGCTGAGGAAAAGTGTGTGTGTGTGTGTGTGTGTGTGTGTGTGTGTGTGTGTGTGTGTGTTTGTGTGTATGACAGTGGTGTTACTCTGTCTAATCACACTAGTGGAGTTGATATCTCTAATGACACTAGTGGTGGTTTGCAGTGGTGTGTGTGTGTGTGTGTGTGTGTGTGTGTGTGTGTGTGTGTGTGTGACAGTGGTGTTAAGGGGTCCCCACACTGGCTCGGACACAGTGCTGAGCACTCCGCTTCTAACATTCTATTCCATTGTTTTCTATGCAACCCCACACACCAGGGCCGAACTCTTCTGCCGTCAATTGTGGATTACGGTTGAAGTCTATTTTGTCGGAGCCGTTTAGAAGATCCATTGTTGATTCCATAGGCTACTATGAAATGCTCGTTGCCGGTGTGCGGGGGCAAATGAAAAGAATTCCAAAGTGCTCCGCAATGTGTACTCTCTGACTCGAGTGGTGTTACACTCTCTAATAACACTAGTGGTGGTGGATTGTAGTGGTGTGTGTGTGTGTGTGTGTGTGTGCATGTGTACACACACAGAGTATGCAGATATTCAACATTCTTCTTTTGCTCATTCTCATTTTCTTGCGACCACTTTGTTTGACCATGCCTGTGTCCATGTAGTTATGTCTTTTGGCAAGCAATTTGTCACCCCCACCACTTTGCACACACACACACACACACACACACACACACACACACACACACACACACACACACCTACACACTTAAATCTGCTGTAGCTGAAATTGTTGCAGTGCGGGTGGACAGGCTTATCTGAACCGCAGTGGCAGAGTCTGGAAATGTGATATAACCGCAAGCTGTGTGTGTGTGTGTGTGTGTGTGTGTGTGTGTGTGTGTACGATGTAATGGCGTGCACTGCATGCATTCTGAGAGTGAGTGTGTGATTTTCCTCAGTGTCTGTATGGCTGAGGTCTCTTATTTGCATTGTTACTGAGGCCTGAACATGCCCCTGACACACACACACACACACACACACACAAACTAAATAGGCCGTGTGCTCTGCATCCCAATAGGGACATCACCATGCCATCACCTCTTTGCCTGACACCACTGCTCCTATCTCTTCCTCCCTCTCCCTCATTCATTCTCTCTCTCCCTCCTTCCATCCCTCGCTCCCTGTCCCGCTCTTTTCACTCTCTTTTTTTCCCTCTTCCCTTCCCTACACACACACACACACACACACACACACACACACACACACACACACACACACACACACACACACACACACACACACACAGACACCTCCACTCCCTACTCCTGCGAATTTGGAACTCAGTCTGAATCATAATGTGCCTCATCAGTAGGAGCTTCACTCAGTAAACAGCAGCGTGTGTGTGTGTGTGTGTGTCTGTGTCTGTCTGTGTGTCTGTGTGTCTGTCTGTGTGTCTGTGTGTGTGTCTGTGTGTCTGTGACTGATGTGGTTACCGGGGCTGCTATAGGCTGCTAATTTTTCTTTATTTTTTCTCTATAGTCTTCTATCTCTCCTTTTTTCTTTCCTCTAGATTATAATGTATCCCATCTCTTCATCTTGTAGATGAGCCTAGTGAGGGTTAGGGCTGAGTGCACTATTATTCCACACTACCATCAGAATGTGTACACTATTATTCCACACTACTATTAGTCTGAGTGCACTATTACTCCACACTACTATTAGTCTGAGTGCACTATTACTCCACACTACTATTAGTCTGAGTGCACTATTATTCCATACTACTAATGCCATCAGTCTGTGTGCACTATTTTTCCACACTACAAATGCCATCAGTCTGAGTACACTATTATTCCACATTACTATTAGTCTGAGTGCACTATTATTCCACACTACTAA
>JAODXP020000019.1:4906332-4913832 GCA_027497455.2 Sardinella longiceps | reverse complement strand
AATCCTCATTACATCACTTCCTCTAGCCATTGGCAGCCTTGGGCCCATTTCAGACCTAACCTAAGCATAAGCGGTGCGGATGTGGTTTTGGTCCATTTTCGTTTAGAATGCATGTTAACACTGAATGCATGTTCTGTGCGGCCCCTGTCCACTTTCTGAGCGGTGAACCGTGCAGCTCCCACACAGCTTTTTTTAAATAGAAAGGAGTTCTATTTTTCAAAGCTTTTTCAGTGGGGAAAGCGTGCCTTGCACGGTGTCCATGGATTTTAAATGCAGCGTTCGAGCAGCCGGTTCGTGCAGAACACCACAGAGACAATTTCTGGTGTGAATGTACAAACCCCCAGGCAACAGACAGCTCACGGGCAGCACAGCGCCCGCACTGCCAACACACAGTTTGTGTGTGAATCAGGCCTTGCACCAGATTGGTCAGTGGTCAGATGCAATTGAGGCCTACCTCTTAATGTTCCTAAAAGGCATCATTTGTCCTGCGACTTGATTGTATGTGGGTGCGTGTGTGTGTGTGTGTGTGTGTGTGTGTGTGTTGAGAGAGACAGAGAGAGAGAGAGAGAGAGAGAGAGAGAGAGAGAGAGAGAGATCACTTCCTCATCCCAGCCATCCTCCCCTCTCCTCCCCCTGCCATCTCCTAATAAAGTGAAAGAACCATAATTACAGTCACCATGAGTCACTGCTACACTTCCATGCTCACACACACACACACACACACACACACACACACACACACACACACACACACACACACACACACACACACAGACGCACACACACAGTCACTGATATACTTCCAGTCTCACCAGCTAAACAAATTACAGAGGGCCACATTACCCCTCATGACTTTGATTGCCTTCCGCCTCACCCCTGAGCTTGATTACCAAGACTTCAGTGTGTGTGTGTGTGTGTGTGTGTGTGTGTGTGTGTGTGTGTGTGTGTGTGTGTGTGTGTGTGTGTGTGTGTGTGTGGGTGTGTTAGGAGCATGTCCCCCCCCCCACACCACCACCACCACCACCACCGAGCTTGATTACCAGGACTTCAGTTTTAGCAAGTTTGTGTGTGTGTGTGTGTGTGTGTGTGTGTGTGTGTGTGTGTGTGTGTGTGTGTGTGTGTGTGTGTGTGTGTGTGTGTGAGACAGTAGTGCATATTCATTGGGTTAATCAGGAAAGGGTTTGTAATGTGCGGGTGGGGGGTGTCTTGTGTATGTGATCAAAGTGGACGCACTTACTGTAGAACTCAGGCACGTGTGCACCAGAGACTAAACCAGAGACTGCTGCCCAAATGCCTTTCCTGGTGAATAGCCATACAAGCCATGTCTACTGTGAAGCAATCTGACCATTTTATCTCCAGTTTTGAAGTGTTCCTCCACCCACGCTATTTGTTAGTGCGTGCGCGCGCACACACACACACACACACACACACACACACTAGTCTAAAAGCAGGCCTAGTTTTGAAGTGTTCCTCCACCCGCGCTATTTGTTAGTGTATCTCTGGTGCAGTTAGCTAACTTAAGTCTGCTAATGCTATCTCACACACACACACACACACACACACACACACACACACACACACACACACACACTAGTCTAAAAGCAGGCCTAGTTTTCAAGTGGTCCTCCACCGGCACTATTTGTTAGTGTATCGCTGGTGCAGTTAGTAAAGTTTAGTTTGCAAATGCTATCATAGCTTCCATGCAAAACATCCGTGAATAAGTGTTTTATTTCAGATCAGCAGTATATCAACAGCTTGTCATGACTGTCTATGTTTTTGCTATTAAATCATAGTTAACCTGTAGTTCAGTGACGACTAACGTTAGTTTATGGAATATTTGGACTGATTTATCTATACACTATGCTGTACATAATCCAGCCACTTTAAATACATAAGTCAGGGTTCCCACGGGTCAGGGAATTTCTGGAATATCAGGGAATTTCATTTTGCATGAAAAGTCAGGGAATTTCAGGGGAATTTGTTAGTGTCTATCTCCGCACCCTCGTTTCTCAATTTATTTCCTTTGTTACCCAAAACCTCTCTCGCTCTAAAAAAGGTGAAACATTGCAATAACCCATGTGAAACTTCGAGCTCGTTTTACCTTGGCTAAGGCGAGTTGTTAGGACCAGAGTTAGATCCCCTTAGTCATGATCAAACAAATATAATTCACAGATTAGGCCTATAGTGTGTTATTGGGCTTCTAAAACTGTTAACACATTAACCTGGTAGGCCTATGATTTCATTAAAGGAAGACAAAATGATAAATCAATCTAGCATATAGATAATTCCTTTTAATTTGATTAAAAGTAATACATGATCATAAGATAAGTGACTTTGCATAGCCAGAACTGGTTTAAATTCGAATTTTGGAAATGCGGACCATACAATAAATCAAAAATTGTCCGGCACGCAACAAACAAAACCATTTCAGGCAACATGTCAAAAAGCTTGCCATCTAAGATGGACAGTTTGGTGCAGTTTGGCAGAGGCTCTTTCTTTAATAGTCTAAACATCTAAACATCAACATGCTGGTACATCCCAACATGAATCTTGACTAATGGCGATTCCGTTCTTTTCTCTTTAAAACTATGTTGAAATTGCACGTTCCATCGGCCCATTTTTCAAATTTTCTCGGGGGTGATACCCCCAATGCCCCACAGAAATATTACTAACTTCTGCCTAGATCCCTGAATGTTTTGCATTGCTAGCGACGCCCCACATATGTCTGAGGCCTTTACTAGAAGTGAACTTCAGAGCCTCATCTAAATTTAGTAAATAGTATGCCTACATTTCTGCTCAGAGTACAGCTTGCTTGGGTACAGATCCTTAAAAATGAAACAAAAATTTACCTATTGAACTTTGGCAATTCATGTCAACTGAGTGTTAGGAGGTAGATTACATTCAAGGGACGACATCAGGATTGCTTTGACCAGTTGAAATTACCTTTCCTGCTCAGCGCCCAACACTTTTATTGAAAATTTCATTAACGGGGCGGTCATGGAAATTTAGCTTTTTGGTCAGGGAAGGTCATGGAAAAGTCAGGGAATTTTATGTCTAATGTAGAGTGGGAACCCTGATAAGTGCTGAACACTAAAAGTGTGTATGAGGATGTATGACATCTTTAAGCTGTAGCTCATTTTTTCTGCTAGAAAGTATGAAAGCTGTAGAGACCCTTTTGCCTAAAACAAAATCAATGTGATTTTGGTGGAAGGCTGCAAGAACAAATGGAACATTTATCTGTGATGTTATTAGGAGGTGTCTATTGTATTTGATGACAAGAGTTCAGGGTTCTATTCTAATATACTATTCAAGCATACACACGCACACAAGGACACACACACACACACACACATATATACACACAGATATAGTATTAAGTTCTAAGTCTAAAAAATAAAATATCCCGTCTATAGCCTAGACACACCTATAGACACACACATACAATTAAATTTGTGTCTGTGGCTGTCCCTTCCTTTAAGGCAAAGCGTTTCTCTCTATCTGTCTGTCTGTCTGTCTGTCTGTCTCTCTCTCTCTCTCTCTCTCTAGCAACTCCTCTGTCTGTTCATCTATCCATCATACTTTCTCTTTTTTCATACACACACACACACACACACACAGTAGTTTAGCGTAGGTGTTGTGTGTATTGCGGGAGAGCACATACATGTATAGACACACACACAGTAGTTTAGTGTAGGTGTTGTGTGTATTATAGGAGAGAACATACTTCACTCTGTGATTCAGACAGCTGATTGATGACCAGGCCTGAGTGCAGTGCAAATAAAGGGTCTGTGTGTGTGTGTGTGTGTGTGTGTGTGTGTGTGTGTGTGTGTGTATGTGTGTGTGTGTGTGTGTGTGTGTGTGTGTGTATGTGTGTGTGTGCTGTGGGCTCCCTTGAGTCACTGATGTATGATGTGTTTCATTCATCTGAAATTTCACTGAAACGACCTTCACTCACAGGCGCGCGCGCACACACACACACACACACACACACACACACACACACACACACACACACACACACACACACACACACACACACTCATACACACACTCATACACATATGCTGTTGTTTTTGTTTTGGCCTAAACTCACCCCCCACAACTACATTGAATGTCATGACATCACACATACACACACACACACACACACAATACACACACACATGACTAAACCCCACACATTTTTTTTTTTTTGCTCTGTTTGTTCCCATCATTCTTTTGGATGAGGGGATTTTGGCTGCGTAGCTCAGTCTGAGTCACTCTCTCTCTCTCTCTCTCTCTCTCTCTCTCTCTCTCTCTCTCTCTCTCTCTCTCTCTCTCTCTGTCTCAAACTGTGGCTTCCATCAGCTTGTATTGCTTCAAACTCTCAGGCGGAGGTTGACATACGGTTGTGAGGTGTCAGAAAAAATAGATCCACAGTTGAGAATGAAGAGTGAAAAGCCCTGTTGGAAACCCTGCTTTGCGACCATTTTGTGTGATTTTTGCGTATCGGTGACCAGTGCTGACCAGTCAGTGAGTTTCATGTCTTTTGAAAGTTTAATGGTTGAAGAACTGCACCTATGCAGCCATTCTGTAGGTGGATGAGTGTTATGCAGTGACCAAACATTCTCAGAACAGAGGCATCCATTGAAAAAAAAATAACTTTAACCTTTTTATTTGGTCAGAACCAATCAATAAACAAGGCTCTGCTTTAATTGTAAACTAAACAAACCCTTTAAAACCCATCTTCCATTAACCTTGGCCAGTCTCTCTCACTCACACACACACACACACACACACACACACACACACACACACACACACACACACACACACACACACACACACACCACCATGGGCCAGTCTGCCTGGCAAATGGGGCCTTTTACAGCCACATTCACACACACAGACACATGCACACACACACACACACACACACACACACACACACACACACACACACACACACACACACACACATACACACACCATGAGCCAGTCCTGGCACACAGAGCCTTTTACAGCTGCCAGGGTTATTTTTAAATATTGGACGCATGTTTTAGAGATGGCAGAATGTCCAAAAATATGTAAAACACATACACACACACTCACACACTCATACACACTCATACACACACAGCTGCTCTCCATCGAGGAATCTTTTTTTCTTTAAAACTGACAACCTTCCAGTTTTTTTGCAGGATATTTGCATAAGTAGTGCATTCAGTGACACCCCCTCCTCTCCTTCTGTGTGTGTGTGTGTGTGTGTGTGTGTGTGTGTGTGTGTGTGTGTGTGTGTGTGTGTGGGCTGAGGGTTGTACATCTGCAGTAGTCTCCAGTCTCAGTGCTGCATCAATCAGAATTTCTCTAACAGATGGAAGGGCATGGGGCGCAACAGTGCTATGTGTGTGTGTGTGTGTGTGTGTGTGTGAGTGTGCTGTGTGTGCTGTGTGTATGTGTGTGTGAAAGGGAGAGGGAGAGAGCTCCTTCATCATCCATCCTTCACATACATACATACACACACACACACACACACACACACACACACACACACCTGTCTTCTACTGCCGCCTCCTCTCGCTCCATCTTCTGTTCCTTTTTCTTTTGATGGTTGTTCTATCCATCTTTCTAACTTTCGCTCTCTATCCCTCTTTCTATCCTCCCTCTCCATCATTCAGCCTGTCCAAATGCGTCACATAGTGTTGGACCTGAGTGGCACCACTCTCACAAAGGTCGAAGGTCAACACACACAACGTGTGGTCTCTCTCTCTCTCTCTCTCTCTCTCTCTCTCTCTCTCTCTCTCTCTCTCTCTCTCTCTCTCTCTCTCACACACACACACTTTCTCTCATTATCTTGCTCTCTCCCCTCTCTCTTTGGAGTCACACACAAACACACACATACACACACATACACACACACACACACACACACACACACACACACACACACACACACACACACACACACACACAAGGCTCTGTCATGTATACTTGTTGGCTTTGACATGTTGTCACACACATCATTGGGTATGACTGCTTGGGCCTCTCAAAAGTGTGTGTGTGTGTGTGTGTGTGTGTGTGTGTGTGTGTGTGTGTGTGTGTGTGTGTGTGTGTGTGTGTATGTTTTTGTTACAGTCCAGTGGACTCTCTCTAAGCCTTTTAGTTATATAGATATCCACCAGTGGAGTTTTGTGCTTGTGTTCCCTCAAGAGTGCATGTCTAATAGTGTGTTTGCCATGTTACTTCAGAAGGATGCAGAAGAGCGAGGATGTTAGGGGTGAAAAAGACCATGAAAAAGGGTGTTATGTTCATTTAATTTGCGGCACTGAACGACCATTATAGCATCTGCAGCTTGTGCTGAGGCAGTCAATGACCAGTACAGCCGTATCTTGTGTGTGTGTGTGTGTGTGTGTGTGTGTGTGTGTGCGTGCGTGTGTGTGTCAGTGTGTGTGTCTGTGTGTGTGTGTGTGTGTGTGTGTGTGTGTGTGTGTGTGTGTGTGTGGTGATCAGACTGTTGAGGCTGTCAGTGACCAGTCCCGCTGTATCACCTGTGATGGCCGACAGACTCCTATTCAATCTAAAACCATTAGCGTAATCATGGCCGTCAACTTGGTCATCACGGTGCAGAGAACACGCGCACACACACACACACACACACACACACACATGCACACACATAATCAGACAAAATTAATCCACTCACTTCTCTGGCAGCGATGGGCCGCACCGTCTGTGGCAGACGTCTAAAAGGGCCTCATCATCAGTACGCATACACACACTCTCTCTCTCACACACACTCACAGTCTCACACATACACACACACACGCACACACCAGCCACCAGGGAGAGCTGCGAGTTACCCGGGTCCAGCCGGCTGTGACCAGTCTTCTCTCCTCAATCACACACACACACACACACACACACACACACACACACACACACACACACACAGACACACACACACACACGTAGACACACTCACACACACTTCATCTCATCTGTCCCATCATCCGCTGGGGTCTAGAGGGAGAGAGCAGCAGTCCAGTCGTGGAGGAGGAACCAATGGAGCGACACTTCATTAGCTCAAGTCCCCGCCGGAGACAGAGGAGGGAGGGGACTGAAATGTTTGAGAGAGAGAGAAAGAGAGAGGGGGGGGAGGGATGAGAGAGGGAGGGGAAAAGAGACTGAAATGTTTGAAAGAGAGAGATAAAGAGAGAGAGTGAGAGAGAGAGAGAGAGAGAGAGAGAGAGAGAGAGAGAGAGAGAGAGAGAGTGTGTGTGTGTGTGTGCACAAGATAGAGCGTGCGTGTGAGTGAGTTGTGTGTACTGTATGTGGGAGAGAGAGAAGGGGGAGGGGCTAGGACAGGGAAATAGAGAGATAAGGAGAAAAAAATGATTTGAGAGGGATGGAGGGATGAATAATGAAAAGGGAGATGAAAAGGATAAGAGGAACAGAGAAAAAGAGAAAGAGAAAGAAAATGAAGGGGTGATGAAGAGAAATGTTGAAGGAGAAAGAGAATGA
>JAODXP020000019.1:4873832-4878832 GCA_027497455.2 Sardinella longiceps | reverse complement strand
TGTTGTGAATGTTGTCATTCATATTAATTAGAGCAATATTTATTTGTCGTTACAGTTGTCGTCGTTATAGTTATCGTTCCAGGTCTTAACAGCCCTTTGGTCTTATTTTGGACTAGAGGCTGGTTCTGGACCATTGGAGCCTCTCTCTCTCTCTCTCTCTCTCTCTCTCTCTCTCTCTCTCTCTCTCTCTCTCTCTCTCTCTCTCTCTCTCTCTCTCTCTCTCTCTCTCTCTCTCTCTCTTTCTTTCTTTCTTTCTTTCTTTCTCTCTCTTTCTCTCTCTCTCCTTTCTTTCTCTCTTTCTCTTTCTCTCTTTCCCTCTCTTCTATTCTCTCTCTCTGTTCTGGCCACCCAGACATGCAGTGAGTTTGATTGACATCCAGCAGGAAAGTGTTCCTCATTGTCCAGTGCTTTGCAGGGATTAGGGAGATATATGGCATGTCTCGCACACACACACACACACACACACACACACACACACACACACACACACACACACACACACACACACACACACACACACGCACACACAGCGCTAAGTCTCAAAGTGCCCACCAACTGCTTCCCATCTGCCAATCAAGAGGAAGTTCACTTTTACCCCAAAACACAATGCTTATCTGCTCTGCTGACAAACACACACACACACACACACACACACACTCACACACACACACACACACACACACACACACACACACACACAGACACATGCACACTGTATAGCATAATCCCCTTGCAGAATGGGGCTGAATGGACAGGCAAGTGGACAGGAAACTATGTATTACACTATGTATGGATAATGAACGACAAGCCATATGTATATAGGACAATAATGCACGCTCGAGGTGGTAACAAGGCTCTGAGGCAAAGCTGATGTCATGGAGGATCCCCCTTATACCACTGTTGCCATGTTAACAGTATGAACATACTGTGTGATGATTAATAACAGCCTCAATGGAGGATTCTGCAGTATTGTAAAGGCAATGTAATAACAGACTTATAACAGACTAATAACAGCCCCAATGGAGCATTCTACAGCATTGTAAATAGCCATGTAATAACAGAGTAATAACAAACTTCGGCTCTGCGTCACCTCAACGCAGAGGCACAGGATTTAGGAGCTGCCCGCAAGGGTACACAGGGGCTATGCGAGTATGTGTGTGTTTTTGTGAATCATTAAATTGCGCTAGCCAAAAAGCGAGTGTGTGTGTGTGTGTGTGTGTGTGTGTGTGTGTGTGTGTGTGTTGTGTGTGTGGCAGAGAAATGTGTAGACCAAAGAGAGCTGCAGCAGGAGGAGAGTGTGTTGTCAAGGTCAGCTGAGCTGTACCTTTAGTGCTGCCATCTGGAAACATGCGCTTGTGATGTGGAGATTTATTTGGTGTGCCGTGTGTGTGTGTGTGTGTGCGTGCGTGTGTGTGTGTGTGTGTGTGTGTGTGTGTGTGTGTGTGTGTGTGTGTGTGTGTGTGTGTGTGTGTGCATCAGCACATGTAAGGGAAAGTGAAAGACACAGAGTGGAGGGGGATGATGTATTCTGAAGATGGTTTCTACCTTTTGTAGTTTCACTGTCTTCCTGTTGTGTGGAGAATAACAATGGATCTCTCTCTCTCTCTCTCTCTCTCTCTCTCTCTCTCTCTCTCTCTCTCTCTCTCTCTCTCTCTCTCACTCTCTCTCCTCTGTGGGATGTAGTTTACTCTTCCTAAATCAGGCGTGCTGTTGGCCTTAGTAAACACTGCTCTGACATGCGTGTGCATATTTTGTCTGCAAATTCACCTCGGATGAAAGTGTGTTGCCTCATTGAAAAACACAGGGAAACACACACACACACACACACACACACACACACACACACACGGTATAGAGTGCCAGTGGTGATGATATCCATGTGATGCTCTCCTCCATGCTTGGCTCATCTGCCAAGCAAAAGACAAAGAGGGGTGTGTGTGTGTGTGTGTGTGTGTGTGTGTGTGTTGAGGCGGGGGTGGGGGGGAATGAAAAGACAGACCGACAGGAGGAGACGGAAGAAGAGGAGAGAAAAAAGCAAACCTGAACACCGTTTCTATTTATAGTCTCCCTTATCAGATCAAAACACAGGGGAGAGAGAGGGAGAGAGAGGGGGAGAGGGAGAGAGAAAAAAAAGAGACAGAGAGGCCTGAAACAGTGAGAGAGAGAGAGAGAGAGAGAGAGAGAGAGAGAGAGAGAATGTGCAAGACAATAAGTGAGAGGTGTGATCTAAGGAGGTGTGTGTGTGTGTGTGTGTGTGTGTGTGTGTGTGTGTGTGTGTGTGTGTGTGTGTGTGTGTGTGTGTGGACAAGCGTCTCAACAGGAGAGGGGCGAATAAAATCCATGCAGAGGGGCAGGCGGGGCGAGGAGAAAAAGAACAAGGGAAGGGCTGGAGCCGGAGCCAAGGATTTCATCACACACATATAGATATACACACACACACACACACACACACACACACACACACACACACACACACACACACACAGTGATACAGCTTAGACACACTCACAAAACTCACTACACATGATTGGCTGGGATCAGGGACT
The DNA here is from genome assembly GCA_027497455.2 of Sardinella longiceps. Lineage (NCBI taxonomy): Eukaryota > Metazoa > Chordata > Actinopteri > Clupeiformes > Clupeidae > Sardinella > Sardinella longiceps. The sequence goes on along the minus strand of JAODXP020000019.1, from coordinate 4,876,286 downwards.
GTGTTTTTTTCTTACATACACATATACACACAAATACAGACGTTCAGACATGTGCACTCACACACACTCAGACACACTCGCAGATGTGAGATGCAGTCATTTCTCTGTTTTTGTGGTTCCGCCTTTAACTTAAGTAATGAAACAAAAGATAAAAATAAGACTGTAGTTTGTGGTTGTGAATCTGAATCTCTCTCTCTCTCTCTCTCTCTCTCTCTCTCTCTCTCTCTCTCTCTCTCTCTCTCTCTCTCTGTCTCTGTCTCTGTCTCTGTCTCTCTGCAGTGGGCAGCAGCAGGCGTTCCTACTCTTGAATGTTCCGTGTGAGGGCTGCCCGGGTCAGAGTCGGTCGTTCCATCTGGACCTCCAGCCGGACCTCAAGGCAATTCCACAGGCTCGCCTCGCCACCTTCTTCGACATCTACGAGGACGTGAGTCACACACACACACACACACACACACACACACACACACACACATATATTTGATGGAATCGAATCTATGAAAACCCGTCAGATGTCGTAAAGAACGCTTTTCAATACAGTGGAAAAATAGGTTGAAAGTGAATAATTTTCATTAAAATATTATTGTACAACATCTTTTCTATTATTCCTGGAAATATCTTGAATTTGCTGATTTATTGTTTGAAAATCAAGAACTGCACCCAAGATTGTCTGCTCTCCCTTCATTTGAAAACACGAACAGCAGAGTTGCATGAATTTTCCTATGAAGACAGTTCAAACCACAATCATTGGTTCAACGAGTTAAACACATTAAATGAAATAGCCTATTCTCTTAATGCACATTTTCCCACTAGTCAGTGTGAGCTACGTGACAAAGTTTTTAGTCAGATAGATCTGCGAAAGCCGAGAGGGCACGTCAGATGCTACAGCTAGCTAGACCGGAGAAGAGAAAGCGAGATAGCTGCGCAGCGAAATGAATTTAGAGTTAACCTATTGAATGAAATCCTTAAAGGAGGTTATATTGGACTATTTCACACCAAGAAATGAGGATGATGGTGAAGTTGACAATGAAGTTGACGGTGAAGATGAGGAGTTTAGGAAAGTGATTGGCATTATTTTCTGCAACTTTACTGTTTCAATTTTGAATCCTCGTCTTGTAAGTGGCTTTTCTCAAAATTCCATAACAAAAAATCCAACTGCTCAGCTGACTCTGAGCAACTATAACATTTGAAAGAGACAAGGCATGTAAAGAGCAGAATATAGGCTTTCAGATGGTATTATAATCTCAAAAAAGTCAAGCCATCACATATAGACAGTGCAAGCGAGTTTTGACCTGGTTTGGGAAGTGAAAATGCCAGTCATTTTCGCCATTGAAAAATCGATTATTACCCACGCTGTCTTAATCACACAACGTAGATTTTCAACTAGCTACGGCAGAACAAAAGGATTGCCTCTGATCATAACAATGCCACAGATTCATAATGGCATCATCCTTGATTTAAAGTATAAGTCCGGAGTAAGTTTAAGCATAGCCCTGCTGCACGGGCCTTCTAACAGCAATATATTTCGTATGAAATGAAAGAATTTCCTCAGATCTTACTTTCGGTTTCCAACAGTCAGGTCCCATTGATTCAGTGTAAAGTGCCTGTTTGCTTCTGCGTTCGCGTTCGGTCTGTGCTGTATCAAATTATTTTGTTCCACTCGCTAATTAGCGCATTTAGCAAGCTCTTTCAACAGGGCTATGCTTGAATTCACTCCGGTATTTTCCTTTAATAAAAATGTATATTAATTGTGATATCACAAGAAACCTCTACACTACCCGTCATCCCGCAGTGTAATGCGGCGCCTTCCATTCGAGGAGATTCCCGCCACTAGGGAATCTGTTGTAACAATGCAGCAATCCCATAACTTCACGCGGGTTTAGAGAACATGGCTCCAGGAATGTGGAATTTGTTTTGTGAAATGTTTTCCACGTATTTTAATGGGAATGTACTCGCAGTAAACTGTAGGAAGTAAGTCACAGATGTACTCAACTGATTAAGAGGCTCAGTGACCTACTGTTATGTCATAAACTTAAGAAATGTTATCACTCACAATGACTTGGGGGACAGGTAGTTCCTTCACTTGGAGCCACAAATTTTTACAAACATTTGTAACTATCGACTTTTTTCCATTTTTCGCTCACTTTTTTATCAGAACGGAAGGTTACACAGTCATCACCTATCCCATAGCTGGTTAGACCCAGTGAAGGTTTTAAGGGCTTTAAGCGCTTTCTGATTCTGTATTTCGAGGGGGGGGGGGGGGAACAGGGCGGGGCTTCCATGGTCTATCTATACACACACACACACACACACACACACACACACACACACACACACACACACACACACTTTTTCTTCCTGTCCTCCCTCCCAGCATTCTCTCCCTGTCTGTTAATCTCCCACTGAGACACTCAGCAGTACAGCTGTACACTGGATCTGCCACAGAGTCTTTCAAAC
>JAODXP020000019.1:4861332-4863832 GCA_027497455.2 Sardinella longiceps | reverse complement strand
GTGTCTCCTTCAGTGTGTCTGTTTCAGTGTGTCTGCTTCAGTGCTCCCTTCCCAGTGTGTGTGTGTGTGTGTGTCTGCTTCAGTGCTTCAGTCTCACTTCAGCCCTTTGCTCTCTGGCTGTCGCTCATCTGCTGATCAACACAAACCTCCAGTATGCCATGCTATCCACAGTCGACGTGTGTGTGTGTGTGTGTGTGTGTGTGTGTGTGTGTGTGTGTGTGTGTGTGTGTGTGTGTGTGTGTGTGTGTGTGTGTGTGTGTGTGTGTGTGTGTGTGTGATTTGAGCACTGTTCCCCTGTTTAGTCTGTCTTTGTTGCAGTGTTTGATTGACAGTCAGGACTTTGTTACTGTTTGTGTGTGTGTGTTTGTGTGTGTGTGTCTGTTTGTGTGTGTGTGTGTGTGTGTGTGTGTGTGTGTGTGTGTGTGTGGTCTCTGCGGCTGTGTTTGAGTGACAGTCGGGGCTCAGACGCAGGTAAGCTGATTGACGCTGGTGCAGGGGAGGGGGGTGGGGTTCCAACGTCGGCTTCTGGAAAGATCCATCTTGTCTGGTAGTCAAGACAGCTGTTGGCACAGCCTTCTAGTCACGCACGGGCAAGCACATGGAAAGGAACACACACACACACACACACTCACACACACAGACACACTCACAGTGGAAACACACAAACATGTTGACAGTATGCTACAGCTATTGATTACAGATGCTTTAATATGTATGGTTTCTGTCTTCCATATCTCTCTCTCTCACACACACACACACACACACACACACAGAAAGAGAGAGAGAAACAGAAATTCATGCATATGGTACAGACATTAATTATGCGTATGCATTAACATATAGTTTCTTGCTCTGCCTGTATTCACATATGAGCACACGCATACACACACACACACACACACACACACACACACACACACACACACACACACACGTGCATCCACGCTGTATGTATGTATAAATGAATGAGGCATGATGTATGCCACCCACACGCGGGTAAAGAGACATGTTATACAGTACATACACTCATATATATCTGTTTATATCTGTTTCCCACACATATGAACACATGCACACACACACACACACACACACACACACACACACACACACACACACACACACACACACACACACACACACACATTTATGCTGTATGTACTGTATGTGCTGTATGTATGTATGTTAGTGCTGTCAAACGATTAAAAAAATCAATCTAATTAATCACAAAATTTTTCAAAGATTAATCGTGATTAATCACTTTTAATCGCAACTCATTTCCTCCAGTAAGAATTTGGATGCTAGGGTATATTGATCCTTATTTTGCCTTGTAAAGGCCCTGATACTGAATAGTTGGCTTTGTTGCCTCAAATGGGGCAATTCACACCTGTCCCCTACCCCAAAGGATTCCCCAAACATGTTGTTGGACAGTCAGGAGCTAGGCCATAATCTTTGTATAGTTTGACTTGATAACCGTTCCATTTTCTATCTGAAATTTAACATAATACATGCCATGAAAGTGGAACCATATCCATCAGGATTAATCTGAGTTAATTTTTTTAATCCGAGTTAAATTTTTTGGATTAATCACGTGATTAATCAGTTAATTTTGCCTGCACTAATGTATGTATGTATGTATGTATGTTATGTATAGATGACTGTATAGATGAATGAGGCGGGGTGTATGCCACCTACATGTGTAAAGAGACATGCATACACTCATATATCTGCATCTATTTCCAAAGCATACATCAACTTCTGAAGACATTCTATACAGTCAAGCTTATCATACATACACGCACACACACATGCACCCACACACTCTCACACACACACTCACACACACACTCACACTCACACACACACTCATGTAGGGCATACAGAGCTATTGACAATTCTCTCAACCTACTCCACCACAAATCCAAACTCATACTGGCATGCATACAGAGCTTTTGCACACACACACACACACACACACACACACACACACACACACACACACACACACACAGCTGGGTGAGAGGTTGCGAGTCAGCGCATGCATTAATATTTAAGGCCAGCTGTCGGATTCAGACAGAGCTGGAGAGCAGAGACTTCCATCATCTCCAGGAATCCCCCTCCTCCTCTTCCCCCTCTTCCTCTTCTCCTCCTCTTCCCCCTCTTCCTTTCCTCCTCCTCCTCATCTCCTCCTCCTCTTCCCCCTCCTCCTCCTCCCCCTCTTCTTCTCCTCCTCCTCTCTCTTCTTCTCTATCCCTCTCTTCCTCTTCCTCTCCTCCTCCTCCCTCTCCCGTTCTCTATCCCTCCATCTGCCTCTCCTCCTCCTCCTCCCCCTCTTCCTCTCCTCCTCTCTCTCTTCTTCTCTATCCCTCCATTCCCACATCAGCCTCTCATCCTCCTTCATCCCTCTTTCCTCCCCTCTGCTCTGCTCTCCCCCCTCAGTCCGCGCACACACACACACACACACACACACACACACACACACACACACACACTGCTCGGG
>JAODXP020000019.1:4838336-4856232 GCA_027497455.2 Sardinella longiceps | reverse complement strand
ACCCTTTGCAGACTGAGCGGAACATTCCATTTTTTCACTCTTGATGACCTCGCGACACAAAAACGCTTACTGTGTGGCCATAGTAGATGGCAGAGATAAAATATACCTACCACTGTAATCAGAAGAAAATGCTCTTTAAAATGATATATAACATTAATTATAATATGTAATGTACTTTAGAATATTTTTATAAATATCCTCAAAATTCAACCGAAAAAATCACAAAAATAACAATTTCTTGACATAAATGTTACTTTTCCCCTAATTTCTGTTATAGATAGAGAAAAACTTAGAGCGTATGAAAGATTAACAAAGTTGTCCTTTACTCAATGAAAAAAACAGAATCAATTTATCACTTTCTGCTCAAAAGTTATGGCCAATTTATTGCTTCCTGCATGTTGCAGCAACGTCTAGAATCTTTAACGAGTAGAACGTTTTCATTGCCCGATTTGATATTTGACCCCTAAATACAAAGCCACAATGGTCAAAATAGGTTGATATGGCCATATATGCATAAGGCAGAGCTAAATATGGAATGCTTTATAATACTTTGGGACAGGTAATGAAATATTTGTGGACGTGAAAGAGCTAAGTAAAGTCTTACTGATGGTGACCGCTTCTCTGTGTTCTCAATACACTATGATAACAAGACTAAAAATACAAAGAAAACATAAGTGTTAGGTTTTCTAAACAATATGTTTCAATTTATTTATAAACACAAATAAACAATGCAATTAAATAATCAAGAACAACAATATCAGATGGATAGACTTTCAGTCATTTACAAGACGCTGCAGCTCGACCTATATGAAATAGCCTACTATGATAAAATGACACAAATAGGCTACTTTCACATGGATAACAAAACAATATAAAGAACAGACGTTAAGCCAAATCAAATAAACCTTTAAATTTAGTATTTAAATATTAAATGTTGTATTTTACACTTCACAAGCAATGCATGATACCACATAAGGTAATTAGTTTGGGTAATTAGCCTCCCTTACATGTGACCATACGCAAACTATGATGTGTACAATAAGGTGGTTTGTTTGAGAGGCGCCTCCCTGACATAAGAGTTGTCAGGGAATGGATAACAAACCGCCCCCCAAGAAATATCTACTGAAGGGTAAATGGTCATTTCTATTATTGTAATAAGCAATAACCTTGTTACGACCAGATATGTACATGTCTGCAGGTGTGCCGTTGCAGACATGGTTACCCGTCTATGCATGAATAGATCTCTCTGTCCTCTGTTCTGTTCACTTCTCTGTCCTCTGTTCTGACACTTCTCATCTTCATCCCCTTCAGCCAGAAACTCCAGGTTATTGTCTTCCTCTGAGTCCATCCCTTTATGGTCCAACATGTTTGTAGAAGTCATGGAGTTGATCAGTAGTCTGCTGGGTCCTCCCTCTCACGCCACCAGCTGCACATGTTTTCTCATCCTCCATCTAAAATCTAAAACAAAGACACACATCATTCAATGGGTAGAAATTAAAATGAGACACCAATCTACAATTACAGAAGTGCTGCTCTTCCAGAAATGTGCACATGCGCCAATTTCTGTGGTTGCCCACACACACTTACCCAGCTCAGGATAAAGGGAGATCCCTCGTCCTTTGCCTCTACACCATACTCATTCTCTTCCTCTTCACCGGTCAACTTCCAATTCAGGCCGTCATCTTCTTCTAAATCCTTCACATCATGGTTCATGAGGTTTGTAGATATTTCGATACCATGTTGTTGATCAGCAGTCCGCCGCTTCCAGCCGACACCATCAGCCGCGCACGCGCTGACTCTTCTCCCTCTCCATCTAAAATAATGAACAGATAAAAAGGAAGCCTAATGTTAAATTATCAAGTTGGGTTTTTTGGGGATATACATCACAACAACATCAGATGAATCACCATAAACCATGGCATATTTCACAATAAGCATGCAACACTGCTTGGCAGGCAGATGGAGAAACAGCCTATAAGATGGTCTTTCAAAACGTTTTGAATTGAGTTGAACTTATAGATAAACTACTTCTTACAAAGTAACAGCTTGAAAAGCAATGCCAATATATGAAATGATTGTTTGTATTAGCAGGACATATGACAATAAAATCATATTTTATGTTATACAATCAAAAACAGCTGACTATGTTTTCAACTTAGGCTACTATCACATTTGTCATTACCACTCTATCAAATTCGTTTGAAAGATAACTAGCAAGCTAAACAACTTGGTTAGAAATATCTGCAAACTATACAACTTATTTCAACAGATTTATTGGACAATACCTTCTGCATTACATGAATATGGCATAATAACTTCTAGGCTACATGAAACTAGCGACGAAACTCGGGTGACAATGCAGTGGCTGCATGCAGCTAGAACTAGCAGCTAACTTTACATGCTCCAAAAATAACATTATCTGACAGGCTATTTCAATCAAAACGGAAGAAATACTTCAGATACCCACACTGGAAGTTGTCTAATCTTGTTTGACATGTAGTAACACCCCCAAAAACACCGAAAATATTAATAGTTTATCAAGGTTTTCAGATCGCTAATATCAGCTGCTGCCAAATGTAAACACAAACCTGACGTGACTCGAGGCGTAACTTTTTCCCTGCTACACTTACTGGTTCAAAAACCCCAAAATACAGCGAATTTGAGGCTATAACTTGGATAAATGATAACAGTGTGAAATAATAAGCCTTTCTTACCTGATTTGATCCACCAGTTGTTCGTGTAGACATGGTTAACATTAGCGATGTATGATGTGTCCCGAGCCTGCTCCTCCACTAGTGACCGGCTGAAGTGACATTTCACTCTGCATTTTCTATCCGGGTAGTGAAGGAAATTCGCGCCACAAATGCCTTAACCAATCATATCATTGGAAAGCCTATGATGTGACGTTTATGAGGAAGTTTTCAGTCAAAAAATACATTGCAGTATGGCGGAGATATTAGACTGAATGTCGTCGGTACTCAAGTACCGATATTAGAACGGTCCGTCTGCAAAGGGTTGAAGGAATCCCAGAACTCCATGTGGAGCTGTGACTTTCTGCTTTGTCGTGAGCTGAACGCACCTCGAAAGAGTTGGAGGATTTTGGTCTAAACTAATAATGCATTAATGCGGTTATAACTGGTAATTTAGAAATTACTTAATGCTGAGCTATAAACTGAGCAACTCACTATATTTCTAGACGTCTACTTTCGTTGTCAACCAGTCAACATACAGACATGAAAAGAAACGGAACTTATCGATATTTGTCGGTTTTTTCTTGCCTTGCCGTTTGTGTTTTTTTGGTAGTCTTTTGGTTTTTTGTATTTTATTCAATGGTGTTGGCACCATAATGGCGTAGGATTGCCAGTAGCCTATGATAACGTTTTAGCCCAAAGACACAATCAATTTAGTGGAACTGTAGCCTACCATATCGGCAGTAGTAACGTTAATTTTGGTGTCAACATATGATTAGGTGCCACATTATTGCACTTAAACACTAAGCACATGTGCAGCAGCCTTTGCAGTGGGTGAAACCAGACGAATGAATGAACGAACACGCTAGCTAGTTAGGAAAACTTGCTAACGTTAGCACAATTTCATCGGACAACTTCAAGTCCGTGTGACGTGGTTCACCTTGTTCATCACTCTTTACCAGTCAAGGTACGATCATTTCAACACTATGGCAAGGTAACAAAACGAGTTGTTTTCTTTGAAGGTGGATACAGTTCGCTAGATAAACTGCTTGCTAATTTCAGGATGCATCACAGGGGATGCATTGACTTTGACGTCATTGCCTCTGGTGGATCACGTGCTTTGAACAAGGAAGTCAACGTTTTGGTGAGTGAGATTTGGATTTGTAATGATACTGTTTTTCCAAGACTATATGCCTGAATTACCGTAATTTTCAATCTCTGCACCATGAAGCAACGTCGATTTCTTGTGTTGGCCAACTGCAAAGCACCGATATGATTGGGATGTTGTTATTTCCTCCCATAGAATTTTATTTCAGGACTATTATCTTACCAAGTCGATACAACATCAGCCTTGTCACATGCAAACGAGTGTCACATGCAGAGGAACAACAGTCTGATGATGTTAGACTCACTTATCAGATGTGTTAGCAGTAACCTACAAGATGAACATTTTATTTGTGCAGTTGAATGTTACCACGTAGTCTGTGTGCTAGATTTGGTGGATTGTCTATTTGAATGTAATTCCCACGCTAAATCCATAAGGATTATTGTCAAACGAGAAGTGCGAAATTAGCGTAGAAGAAGACCACTATAGAAATTTACTGGGCTGGATTTAATACCTTAAAGAAAAGTTGAGTTTCCATTGAAGTGCCATTTTACTGTATAGCCTACTTGCTAAACTTGACACTTAAGAATGGAAATAAACTAGGCCTGTTCATTTAATTTCAGTTTAGTAATTACTGAAAAATCAAGCACAAAATTGTTGTTCAACATCATGGCATTCCAACCATTTGCTAAGATGATTTGTGACCCTAATGAAAAACCTCTCCTATTTTTCTATAGAATCTTACTGAACAGTGAGATAGACCCAGGCTCCAGAATGGCTGATGGCTCCACGGATAAGGGCCAGGGTACTGTAAAGTTGCAGTTTGCCCCGTTCTGCAGCGCTTTGGAGGCTGGATTCTGGCACCAGTTAACACAAAAGAAACTTAATGATTATCGCCTTGATGAAAGTCCTAAAAGCATCAAAGGATACTACTACAATGGCAAGTGAACAGTTATGAGATCTAATGGTTTAGAACAGCTGTGAGAAGTTATGCTTTAGAAAGCATGCTGTTTCTTCTAATTTGCTGGACTATGCCTTCTGTCTGACAGCTTGTTTGTCAAATTACACACTAAGGTGCAGTGGTAACACACCCTTTAAATTGTTTGACTTTCTCTTTACAAAGGCCTCAGTAAAAATGGCGGCCCTGCCCTACTCAGGTTATTGTCATTAATGACAAATGTGTTTACTGCATGCACATATACATCTGTACACCTACAGCAAAATACTTCCATCTAGAAAGTTGGCAGTGCTTATACAGACATAGAATTATGCAAAGAATTCACTAAGAGACACAGCATGTTAATGTGTGTGGGTGTTTTTGTGTGTTGTGATGCACAGGTGATCCAGTTGGCCTCCCTACACGCCTTACTCTGGAGTTCAGTGCATTTGAAGTGTAAGTATACATGTAACATGAATTATAAGAGTAATACTCTCTATCAATTTCAGGGTTATGTTCTAGTTAAGTTAAACAATATGGTCAACATTAGTATAGTTCCATATCATATTGCTTTAGAAAAATCACCACATTTCTTTTATTGTTGGTTTAAGTACATCTTCTCACTACACAAGAGTTAAGTTTTTAATGGGAAACTAGTGCATTGCCTGCGTAAACAATGTTTTCCAAGAAGATGGAATGTCTAAATGAACTTTTAGCCTATCTGTCATAGGTGACAGATATCCAGATACTCAAGGCAAAAGCATGTTTTGGAATGCTCATTTTAATGTACTTATATGGGTTTTAGCGTGTTGGCATGTTGTTGTGAGATCTATGAAGTTTAAGATATCAATTTGCTATGCCACCAACGTAATTCCTTTTAATTGTTAGACACCGCACAGAGTGTTTTTTTTTTCATCCAGCTAAGCGCTGCACCGGGAGTATGAAAGGGGGGGAGTGGCTACGGCTTAATTTAACAATATCTTTAGTATTTCTTATCCAAACATCACCAAATTTGGCACTGCACTCACTCGTACCAAGAGCTAGATGCATACAAAATCATGTGAGATCAGTTGGGCGAATGGTTTGTGAGTTATGTGTGGAACATACAGACAGATGTTCCTTGCATTAATAGATGTACCGCAATTCTATGGACACTTTTAAGCAAGATGCTATGGGTGAGATGCTAAGTAACTCCAAAGGACATACTGTATATGCTAACCTGAAGCTAAAACACTATTGCTAGACTGAGACTGCCCTTGAACGGCCAACATTTGTCCAAATTTGGGGGTCTGGCTGAAGAAGAGAGCATTTTTTTTAAACATAGATAAGCATGTAAAGGTCTACAAAGTGTTTTTGAAACATAGCAATATGGATATAAACATAGTTTATCCTTGCAACCAGAGACCATTGATTCAAACATGAACCACAGTAGATAAGCATTGTAAATAGGTTTTCAAACCACTCACTTTGTAACCTACTTGTTCTGCAGCTTCTTTCTTAAACCAGTCGTTTTTCTGCTGCGATATATTTTCTTTGCTTGATCTGATCTGACCTGATCTGATCTGATTGAATGGCTTTTATTTGATAGATTTACTGTAATCAAATTGTAACTATTTGTTTTTGCACAGTGATGGACCCACTCCAGCACGCTGTTGTCCAGCCACTGGCATACTCTACAACACTAACACCTTAGAGGCTTTCAGATCCATTGACAAGAAAGCACTCCTGGACAAGGAGGCGTCTGAGGTAAAGACAGATACATTCAGGCACCATTCTCTTCCGACTTTTTTGGGATTCAGTTGCCATTGTGCTTTAAATGTATGTCATGTTATGTCTCATGCATGTCATTGAAAAATTCCATATGTTTCTAATTTGGCTAAATAATGTTATCACACCTTTGGGATGTCATGGTCTATTTTCTGAAATATTCTAGCATTTTAGCCATGACATTTGAATTCTGTCTAGTTTTCAGTTTGAATGTACAATAAACCTATCTGACAGATTAATATGCTAGAAGTATGTAATCATAGTAAATGAATCAGTGACATTATATTAGACATACATTAAAAATAAAAATGGCTTAATTTAGTTTAAACACAGATAATTGAATTATACTGCTAGCATGTTTAAAGCTAAGCTAAAATTTGAAAATAATTTTCTTAATGACAAAAACAGTAGTGACACTTATCTGCATTTGGTGTTTGACTGGTTATCCCATCCATAATGATTCCTTTATTTTGAGGACACAGAGGATGATGCTGAAAATAATAACAGGTTTATAGCTGCTTATATCAAGTTTATATTGATTTCTCTCCACAGATATGGGAAGCAATCCAGTCCAATGCTGCTCTACAAAATCCCTCAATCCTCAACAAATTTATTTTGTTGACATTTGCCAGTAAGTACAAGGGCTTTGAGTTTTATATTGCCACTGGCATACTTGCTGTATTGTTTTGACATTGAATGTGTTCTTCCTTTTTTCAGGATTTGAAGAAGTATCACTTCTATTATTGGTTCTGCTTCCCAGTGCTTTGCTTCTCTGAAGGCATCTCAATTATCCAAGAGCCTGTCTCTCTAAGTCAGAAGTTCTCCCCCAAGCAGGTTTATATGTGCTCTTTTTAATGCACCCAAAAGAGAGAAAAATTAGGCCTCTCTCTCTCTCTCTCTCTCTCTCTCTCTCTCTCTCTCTCTCTCTCTCTCTCTCTCTCTCAAATCTAATGAGTAGAAATGTGTAATGTCATACTATCTACATAAGGCTAGACATTCTATAGCCTGCATCTGTCAGGATGAAGTGGTATTGCTCAAGCTCTCTGGGGCTGTCTATCTTCATAGATATCTGCCCTTGAGGAAGCCTATGACGGTCTCTGCACTACAAGCAACACTACAGCTGTCCCTTACTTCCTTGTCCAATACACAGAGGAGGATGTGAGGGTGGCTCCACTCCAAGAGTGGGAGGCTTTCTTTTCCGATCTCAAGAAGGTACAGAACAAACACAGCCACACAGTGCCTGACACTTTAATCACAACAACTTCCCAAAGTGTCTCTGTCAGCAGGTGCAGTGACATGACACAAACTTTGACTGCAAGTGTAAGTCAGTCAGACAAGACACTCGGTCTGACATATTCTTGTGACAAGGGCAAGTCAGTGACTCATGTTTGTGTGTGTGTGTGTGTGTGTGTGTGTGTGTGTGTGTGTGTGTGTGTGTTTTATTAGGTGACCGTTGGAGTCTATGACCCCTGCACACTTCCCCAGCATCCTGGCTGGCCTCTCCGAAATCTGCTCATTCTCATTGCAAACAAATGGTAGATATTCTTTAGACATTTGCCATTACAACAGAAGCTAAACTATAAACATAGTACATTCCATTTAGTTCACTAGTATTACTATTTCCCAAAGTGATATTTACAGTAGTATAGCTTAGGAGATGGTGAAATCATGGGGATTTTGTAAGATTGTGTGTCAGAGTTCATTGACCGTCTACTACATCCTGTATTTGGAGGTGGATGAAATGTCTACTCAGCCTGATGTTAGAACACAAAAATCATTGGGATGTTAAATGAGAATACTAAAGGTAGACTTTACTAGTATTTACTGGACAAGTGAAAGAACCATACAGTAGCAATAGCAGTAAGTCTTGTCTTTATTGTACAGATGCAAGTTAGGCGCTCTTGTGTTTTATAGATGGAGAGACTGCCTACAGATTGCAAGTAGTTACAGAATTGGTCTAAATCACACATAAACATCAGCAATAAATAATTGGTACATGATTGGTTAAATAGTACTGAGTAATTCTGCTGTAAAGTAAAAAATATATATATAGTATTAACAATAGTAATACATACATGCATGGCACAGAGCTGGTAAGGCACATTAAGGCAGTGTATAATAAGAAACACATCTACAAAGTTTAGCTGATTGAAAGCCACTCACTGTACAGTATGTTTTTTAGGGGAGCCCAGCTGGATGTGGTGGAGATATTGTGCTTCAGGGATAGGACGCTCCAAGGCACACGCTCAGTGCAGCACAGCATCATCTTTCAGGTCAAGCTTCCAGATCTTTCTGCCAGCACAGGTAATTTCCCCAGCAGGGTTTATCCGGCACTCTGGGCCAAATAAAAGCAACTCTCTCCTTTTATCTTATGGTGAGCAGGGGATGAAAGCTATTTAAATGTTAATATGGAAGCCAGCGCTTCTCAAGAGTGCTTCTTGTTGGAGCAAGCTTTTTGTTTCAGGTTTGATTAACCCCTCGGGGGCCTGAACCTTTTCTGTGTCCTTCTGTCAGTTTAAATAAAAAGAGAAAAATCAATTATATCCTAGCTGTAGGCGACTGTTGTGCATTTGAAATGTTTGTTAGCTTGCTATAGGCTTTAATGCCATTCTTGTGCAGTTCAAAGAACATCTTGTTTTTATCCCCTCTCTTTTTCCCGTTTTCAACAGCACATACTTCAGACAATTTCTAACCTTGTTCCTCTGTGCTGTCTGATAGAAGAGATTAGCAAATCACTTACATTTTCATAGCCTATGGTGTCGGCCAAACAACTAGGCTTACCTTCACAAATAGCATAAATACAACTAACTTTGATCACAGTGAGATGTATTTCAGTTCACAAACTGAAATAAAAAAATTTGGCCAGTTTGTTCTGAAGAAAACAATATTTTAATGTTTGTGGTTCTGGGTTCGTGAAGTTAAAGCACTGCTATTGTCACCACACCAGTTCAGAAATTTCCACATAAGGCAATATCATGACATAACAAAATGAAGGCCTCATTTCACTTCCAAATGGTCTATTGTTCCTGATAAGTTGAAATACAGACATAATGTCTCACACACACTATTGTTTGAGACTTATAATTGCAGCATGTTTGCACATTTAAATCCAAACAGTTTAATCAAACAAATTAATTGAAAAGAATACCTGAATATCATTGTTCTATGATGACCTCAGCAGAGAAATACATAAATCATCTTAACATTCTAACTCCCAAACATGAAAATGCGCACACACACACACAGACTTGTATAACAGGGAGTGCAATAACGTGCAATATGGATTTGCTGTATGAATATGGATAATGGCCTTGTAACAAAGGACATTCTCATTGAGCTTTAAAAATGCTGCTATTGAATTAGAATTTAATAGTCAAGTATTGGCCACTGTCAGGGACACAGCTCAAACAACAATATACAAAATATCAAGGTTACCCACGACACCCCTAGTGGATTAACCTGCGCCCTCCGTCCCAGGACAGGTAGAAATACAACCCCATAGCGGCGCGCGCTTCCGCATAGGAGCAGGGCGCTGGGTCAGAGAAGCAGGAAGTGTGAGTATGTGTATGTGTTTGTTAACCAAAGATTTAAACAGTAACTGGGCGAAAATGGGACATGAGATAGTGGGTACCGCACTACATGTCATAGATGTGATGTTGGGAAACATTATTAACAGGGAGAAATGCGTTGTGAATGTTATACATGGACCCGCGGTAAAACCGCATTTCAAACAAAGCGCTATGACGCCGACCACGCGCCAAACACAGTTGACAAGCCCCCAGCCCAAATGTTCACAAACATACAATCAACACACATAATTCACGAAGCATAATATATTTAAAGAGTCCACTTTCATGTCAATGTCATGTACGAGTGCCGGTGTGTGTGTGAGCGTGTGTGTGTGTGTGTGACTGTTCAAAAGTCTCTCTCCCTCTCACTCCCGCTACCGCGGGTAGCGTCTTATAAACGCTATTTATTTAGCGCCATTCATTCAAGTCTTTCAGTACTGGAAGACAGTGAGAAGGAGGGAGGTTCGCCTTCTCACATTTCCTTCCACCTCTGGAGTCTCGCAAACAGGGTTGCGAGACAAAAAGTCCGCTACTGCGTTCTGCTTTCCTGGCCTATACTGCACCGTGAACCGGTACGGCTGCAGTGCCAGAAACCAGCGTGTGATGCGGGAGTTGGAGTCTTTCATGCGCCCTAGCCATTGCAAGGCGCGATGATCTGTCTCTAGGGTGAAGTCTCTCCCAAGGAGATAGTATTTTAGGGAGTCCAGCGCCCATTTGACCGCCAAGCACTCCAGCTCGATGGCCGCATACCGGGTCTCCCTAGGAAACAGTTTGCGGCTTATGTAAGCCACCGGTTTCTGGTCCACACCCTCACCTTGTAGAAGCACGGCCCCGAGACCAACACCAGAAGCGTCGGTCTGGACCGTGAAAGGTTGTCCAAAGTCCGGGCTCTGGAGCACTGGGTCCTGACAAAGTGCCTGCTTTAAGTCCAGGAAGGCACTCTCTTGCTCCTCCTCCCATTGAAGCTGGGCAGAGCCTGACTTACGAGTCAGGTCAGACAGTGGGGCTGCACGCCGGGCAAAGTCTGGCACAAACCGGCGGTACCAGCCCACCAGACCCAGGAATGACGGACGTCCTTCTTTGTCCTGGGCCTTGGACAGTCCAGCACCGCCTGGACCTTGTCTTTCTGGGGCCGAATCACACCCCGGCCCAAGACATGGCCCAGGTATCTCACCTCCTCCTGGGCTATGGCACACTTTTGGGGATGTATGGTCAAGCCGGCCTGCTGGATACGCTGCAGCACCTCACCAAGGTGACGAAGGTGGTCTTCCCAGGTGGCGCTATAGATGACAATATCATCCAGGTAGGCTGCCGCGAACACCTCAGTGCCCGCCAAGACGACGTCCATAAGTCTTTGAAAAGTGGCCGGAGCCCCTGTAGGCCAAAGGGCATAACTGTAAATTGAAACAAGCCCTGAGGGGTACGGAAAGCTGTGCAGGGTCTGGCTTCTCGGACCAAGGGCACTTGCCAGTAACCCTTGCACAAATCAAGAGTGGTGATAAAAGACGCTTTCCCCAGGCGCTCGATCAAGTCCTCAAGCCGGGGCATGGGATAAGCGTCAAAACAGGACTGGGCGTTCACCCTCCGAAAGTCAATGCAAAAGCGCATAGTGCCGTCCTTTTTAGGTACCAGCACTACGGGGTTACTCCACTCACTTGCAGACCTCTCAATCACCCCCAGTGCAAGCATCTCCTCCACCTCGGCCTTCAGGGATGGCAGGAGGCGCTCTGGAACCCTGTACATACGCTGCCGCACTGGGGTAGTGTCTTTGAGAGGAATGGGGTGCTCCACCATCGAGGTGTAGCCTGGCCTCTCTTGAAAAAGGCCCGGGGGAATGATGGCCTCCAGCTCCTTCTGCTGGCGGGAAGTCAGGTGTGATAGATCCAAAGGAGCAGACGGCTGGCTGGAGGGGAAAAACTGCTCCGGTCGGTCCTCCTCCTCTGACACCGCCTGCACCCGGAGTTGTGGCTCGGGCTGCCTCTCATGCCACTCTTTCAAGAGGTTGACATGAAAGGTTTGCCTGGGCCGCCGCTTTCCAGGCATGTCGATCTCATAGGTGGCTGGGCCCATCTTCTGCCCCACCTCATAAGGACCCTGCCACCTGGCAAGCAGCTTGTTCTCTGAAGTGGGCAGAAGAAGCAAAACTTTCTGACCTGGCTGGAGACTCCTCTGCCTGGCAGCCTTGTCATACCAGGCCTTCTGCTGGGCCTGGGCCTGCTCCATGTTGGACTGCACAAGGTCAGCCATCTCCTCCATCTTATCCCTCATCTGAAGGACATGTGCCAGGATGCTGCAGGACTTCGGGGTGCGAGGCCCTTCCCAGGCCTCTCGTAGGACGTCCAGGGGCCCCCTCACCTGCCTGCCATAGAGCAACTCAAAAGGTGAGAAGCCCGTGGAGGCCTGGGGCACCTCACGGTAGGCGAACAGCAGGAAAGGCAGCCAACGGTCCCAATCCTTCCCATTGGCTGCAACAAACTTCCGCAGCATCCCCTTGAGTGTTTGATTGTAGCGTTCCACCAGCCCATCTGTCTGAGGATGGTAGGGAGTGGTACGGATGCCCTTAATGCCCAACAAACTATAGACCTGCTTTAAAGTCTTTGACAGGAAGGCAGTACCCTGGTCAGTGAGGACTTCCTGGGGAATCCCTACCCTAGAAATTAGCTGTAGTAGGGCCTGTGCAATGGGACGTGCACTAATCTTGCGTAAAGGGAAAGCCTCTGGGTAGCGAGTGGCGTAGTCACAGATGATCAGGATGTACCTAAAACCTGTTTGTGTTCTTTCAAGGGGGCCTACAATGTCCATGGCTATGCGAGTGAAGGGCACCTCAATGACAGGAAGTGGCTGTAAGGGATAGGGACTAGTTTTCCTCTTGCTAGTCAACTGGCACTCGGGACATGACCTGCAGTACTCCTGTACTTCTTTATAGAGCCCTGGCCAATAAAACTTTACTGCAATGCGTTCATAGGTCTTAAGATTGCTGAAGTGACCTGCCAACGGGATGTCATGTCCTATGGCTAACACTTGGCTTCGGAGCTGCTGGGGCACCACTAACCGCTCTTCCCTGCCCTCTCCTGGCTGGTGGTACAACAGACCACCCTTCAACCGGTAGCTATCTCCAGTCAAGGCAGGGGTAACTCCTGTGGGGACCTCATCTATGTGAGTGACTTTGTCATAGGCTGTCTGCAAAGTGGGATCCTCTCTCTGCAGCTGCTCCATATTATCTGGGACCTTACCCCAATCAACATCTTGTAGAGGCAATGCTAACTCCTCTAGCCTCTCCCCTGTTCCCACTAGCCTAGCCTGCCTACGCTGTTGGCGTGTCTTCTTCACTTTGACTTTGGCAGGGTGGGCTATTTCACAGTCTGCAAAAGGCAACTCAGACCAGCTACTACTCTCAGGGGACTCTTCCTCAGGGGCTTGTGCTTTGCTTTGGGACCTGGTGACCACTAGACAGACGGGCTTGCTGACTTGCACTAATTCAGGCAAGACAAGAATATCCTGGCCTAGCACTACAGGATGACTGAGCTTCTCCACCACCCCAACAACCATCTGGTAAGTTTGCCCTTTAACCTCTAGGTAGACTTCTGCCATAGGATATGCATGCTCATCCCCATTTACGCACAAAATTTTCAACTCTTTCCCCTGGACAACATCCCTTTTCTCCACTAGGTGGGGCTGTACTAGAGTCTGTGTGCTACCAGTGTCTAACAGGGCAGTAGTGCTAACACCATTAACTAGGACCGGAGTGGTTTGCAACCACCCCATAAAACCTGTGTCTCCCTCTACTGGACGTGGGATGCAACTACGGCCAGAATGCTTGGGCTTCCTATTGGGGCAATCAGGCTTTATGTGGCCCTCCTGACCACAATGATAGCAGAC
Source organism: Sardinella longiceps (assembly GCA_027497455.2). Lineage (NCBI taxonomy): Eukaryota > Metazoa > Chordata > Actinopteri > Clupeiformes > Clupeidae > Sardinella > Sardinella longiceps. Next base: position 4,842,285 of record JAODXP020000019.1, on the reverse strand, counting down.
CACTGGACCAATGGTTCTCTGCTCTGGGGGGTCTCTTGGTTTGGCTGGGGCATAGGAACTACGGGCAGGCATTGAATAGTCTCCAGTCTTTGTACCACTCCCCCGACTAAACCCCTCAGACCTACCTCGGGCTGCTGGTCTGGGCTGAGTCTCTAGCCGGAAGTTCTTCTGACCTCGCCGGGCCGACAGGAAGTTCTCCACCAGTTCCGCCGCCATCTGGCCACTCTCGGGATTGCGCTCCTTCACCCATATCCTAATGTCCGGGGCCAGAGTGCGGAGAAACTGCTCCAGGATCAATATTTCCGAAACCTCTTCAACCGACTTATTTGCCGGCCTAATCCACTTTTGGAACTGGTCTTTGAGACGGGTGTAGAGCTCACGGGGGATTCTGCAGGCCTCACGTCTGGTTCCCTGAATCTCCTGCGATGCACCTCCTCGTTGATCTCATATTTATTGAGAATGGCCTCCCTTTACACGATCATAATCCATAGCATGCTCCATATCCATGGACACATAAGCGCTGCGGGCTTTGCCGGTGAGGTAGGGCACCAGATACACTGCCCAGTCTTCTCTTGGCCACCTGTAAGCAGTGGCTAGCCGCTCATAGGTAAGAAGGTACTGCTCGATGTCATCACCGTCCAGCAACTTGGGAATCGCCGATCTGGACCAGGCTACTGGTGCCGCTGGTCCGCCTGGACCTGGTGCCGATCCTACACGCAGGGGTAACAGTGCTGCTGCTGCCGGTGGTGCTGCTGCTGCCGGCGCTGGTGGTGGCACTGGTGCTGCTGCTGGTGGTGGTACTGGTGCTGCTGCTGCTGGTGGTGGTGGTACCGGTGCTGCTGCTGCTGCTGCTGGTGGTGGTAGTGGTGCTGCTGCTGCTGGTGGTGGTGGTACTGGTGCTGCTGGTGGAACGGAGACGTCCCCTGGGGCCGTAACTGGTCCACGTTGGCCCACTGGTGGCAGCCTCTCTGCATCGACGTCCTCCCGGAGTTGATTCAGTTGGATCTGTACACTCCTCCAACGTTGCTCCTGCTTGAAGGCCTGTGTGTCCTGGTTCTTCAGTGCCTTCTCCAGGAGGCGCTGTAACGTTGCCAAGTCAGCCACTCCGGACTCACCCTCCTTGGCTGCAGAGGCCCCATCAGTTTCTGCTGGTGGGTCTTCTTCCTCTTCCTCCTCCACCTCTGGCTTGTCTTTGGCCAGCCTCCGGTACGACATGGTTCTGCGGGTCCGTCTTCCCCTTCCCCTTGCCAGTGTCTCAGTCAGCGTATCGTCCCGCCGCTGCCACCAAATGTCAGGGACCGCCGCGGTCACTGGTCTTTAGTTGTTTAAAGGGGAAGGACTGGAGCCAAAATACAGGAGTAATTTTCCTTAGCAAAAGCCGGAGATTTATTTTTACCCAAAAATACCAAAAATAAAGAAAAAACAAAAATAAAGAAAATAATTCAAATGTCAAAAATATTACTTAACTTAACAAGCAGAAATTAAGTTTGCATAAGAAAATGCAAAAGACAAGGCATTTTAGTGCATAGCCTCACAGCAAGCCAGCACACCTACCCCCATTCAACTCCAATGCAGAATGAGGCACAGTATAAATAGACCCATCAATGAAACCAAATTGGCCCAATCAGAGCTAGTTAGGCAAAACCATACGAAAGGGGAATAGCACACACCATTTCTATAAATAACATTTCATAAATATCATTTTTCCATATACAATCGCCATGATATTAAAATACAAATGTTATCTCGCAATAATTACATGTTATAATAGATGCATATACTTCACACAGCTCAAACAACAATATACAAAATATCAAGGTTACCCACGACACCCCTAGTGGATTAACCTGCGCCCTCCGTCCCAGGACAGGTAGAAATACAACCCCATAGCGGCGCGCGCTTCCGCATAGGAGCAGGGCGCTGGGTCAGAGAAGCAGGAAGTGTGAGTATGTGTATGTGTTTGTTAACCAAAGATTTAAACAGTAACTGGGCGAAGATGGGACATGAGATAGTGGGTACCGCACTACATGTCATAGATGTGATGTTGGGAAACATTATTAACAGGGAGAAATGCGTTGTGAATGTTATACATGGACCCGCGGTAAAACCGCATTTCAAACAAAGCGCTATGACGCCGACCACGCGCCAAACACAGTTGACAAGCCCCCAGCCCAAATGTTCACAAACATACAATCAACACACATAATTCACGAAGCATAATATATTTAAAGAGTCCACTTTCATGTCAATGTCATGTACGAGTGCCGGTGTGTGTGTGAGCGTGTGTGTGTGTGTGTGACTGTTCAAAAGTCTCTCTCCCTCTCACTCCCGCTACCGCGGGTAGCGTCTTATAAACGCTATTTATTTAGCGTCATTCATTCAAGTCTTTCAGTACTGGAAGACAGTGAGAAGGAGGGGAGGTTCGCCTTCTCACAGCCACCCTGCCCTTTTTGCAAGCAAGGTCTCTCTTTTTGTATGGTCTCTGCAAGCGGAGGAGCAAGGAGAAATCCGGTGTGAATCAGTCAATAGCCCTGTTGTTTCAGGTACCTGAATGCTGCATTTAAGAAAAAGAATGAGAAAATTTGATGCTACATAGATCGAATAACTAACAAATAATGCTGACTGAATGGGGCATAGTGAAATGAAACTGGAAATAAGTTCCTATGCCCCATTCACTGTGTTAGTTGCCTGTTCATTGCTCGGTCTATGTTGTATCAAATATTCTTATTCTTTTTCCTGCCTACAGCACTTGGTGACTTTGAACAACAGGGCTATGAATTGATTTACACTGGATTTCTAATTTAAATTGTTCTGTTGGAGAACATAAAAATATCAGTAAAGCCTCTATTTTTGGTTTGGTTCTGTGAATCCATGAATGGTCTCTTACATTGGCACTTACATTAGATTAGATTGTGACTTATAACTCATCTCTCGTTCTTAACACTTTTGCATTCTCTGTCCATGTAGGCTGTCCTAAAAGTGTTGGCTGGGAGAAGAACCAGAAGGGTGCCATGGGCCCTAGAAGTGTCAATCTAAGTGAATGTATGGACCCTAAAAGGTACTTGTGAAGTGGAGTGGAGACGCACTCACACTATCGCCTACTGATAAATCCAAGTATTTAACTGGGTGCTGAATCCCACATAAAGCATAAATGAATAAAAGAAGCGAAGGACAGTACTTTTCAGATTTTTCTATTGTTTATGTGCCTACGAACGCCTACCGAAACGTTAGTTGGCGAATAAACAATAGAAAAATCTGAAGAGTGCTGTCCTTCGCTTCTTTTATTCTCTAAAAGGTACTGCCATAGGAAACGCACTTCATCTTGGCACAATCCAAAACAAACTGAATCCTGGGCTGGCTTTTTTTCCAAAGGGTTGAGAGAAAGGATTGTTTTATACTTACTGAGGACTGATTAATCAATCTGCTGATTGCACCCATTTTTCCCTTCTGCAGGTTGTATTGGTCTATTAGTTTCCTTATGTTTGTATGTGTGTGTTGTCTCTAGACTGGCTGAGTCGTCTGTGGATCTGAATCTGAAGCTGATGCGCTGGAGACTGGTGCCCACTCTGGACCTGGACAAGGTCATCTCCATCAAGTGTCTCCTGCTGGGAGCAGGCACACTGGGCTGCAATGTGGCCCGGACGCTCATGGTCAGTCCAACCTCTTACTGCCACATCTTTTTTTTTTAATCCAATGTGATTATTGATCAAACAACAAATGGTAATACAGTGCAATAGAAATTGTCTAATCATAGGTTTGACATTTTTGCCCCCATGAATTTAAACAGAAATAAAACAACCCACCCCACCCATCCACCCCACCCCACCTCCTCCCACCACCCTTTCCCATCCCTTCTTACTGCCACATCTGACACTTTGTTTAACTGACTGCTCTGACCCAGAGCTTTGGAGCCTGATGTCATCCCAATGAAAAACGCTGCCAGCTCTCC
>JAODXP020000019.1:4830112-4838236 GCA_027497455.2 Sardinella longiceps | reverse complement strand
GTCACTGGGCTTTAGATGTTTAAAGGGGAAGAACTGGAGCCAAAATTCAGGAGTGATTTTCCAGGAAAAATATCCATTGATTTATTTTTACCAAAATGCCCAAAAATAAATGAAAAACAAAAATAAAGAAAATAATTCAAATATCAAAAAGAATACTTAACTTAACAAGCAAAATTAAATTCGCAACTTCAAATGCATAAGACAAGGCATTTCAGTGCATAGCCTCACAGCAAGCCAGCACACCTACCCCCATTCAACCCCAATGCAGAATGAGGCACAGTTTAAATAGAGCTATCAATGAAACCAAATTGGCCCAATCAGAGCTAGTTAGAAAATACCACATGAAAGGGGAATAGCACACACCATTTCCATAAATAACATTTCATAAATATCATTTTTCCATACCAATTTGACATGATATTAAAATACAAATGTTATCTCGCCCTAATAACATGCAATAGCAAATGCACACATTTAACACAGCCCAAACATTAATAGACAAAATATCAGGGTCACCCGCGACACCCCTAGTGGATTAACCTGCGCCCTCCGTCCCAGGACAGGTAGAAATACAACCCCATAGCGGCGCGCGCTTCCGCATAGGAGCAGGGCACTGGGTCAGAGAAGCAGGAAGTGTGAGTATGTGTATGTGTTTGTTAACCAAAGATTTAAACAGTAACTGGGCGAAAATGGGACATGAGATAGTGGGTACCGCACTACATGTCATAGATGTGATGTTGGGAAACATTATTAACAGGGAGAAATGCGTTGTGAATGTTTTACATGGACCCGCGGTAAAACCGCATGTCAAACAAAGGCGCTATGACGCCAACCACGCGCCAAACACTGTTAACAAACCCCAAGCCCAAATGTTCACAAACATACAATCAACACACATAATTCACGAAGCATAATATATTTAAAGAGTCCACTTTCATGTCAATGTCATGTACGAGTGCCGGTGTGTGTGTGAGCGTGTGTGTGCGTGTGTGACTGTTCAAAAGTCTCTCTCCCTCTCACTCCCGCTACCGCGGGTAGCGTCTTATAAACGCTATTTATTTAGCGCTATTCATTCAAGTCTTTCAGTTCTGGAAGACAGTGAGAAGGAGGGGAGGTTCGCCTTCTCACATTTCCTTCCCCCTCTGGAGTCTCGCAAACAGGGTTGCGAGACAGAAAGTCCGCTACTGCAGTTCTGCTTTCCTGGCCTATACTGCACCGTGAACCGGTACGGCTGCAGTGCCAGAAACCAGCGTGTGATGCGGGAGTTGGAGTCTTTCATGCGCCCTAGCCATTGCAAGGCGCGATGATCTGTCTCTAGGGTGAAGTCTCTCCCAAGGAGATAGTATTTTAGGGAGTCCAGCGCCCATTTGACCGCCAAGCACTCCAGCTCGATGGCCGCATACCGGGTCTCCCTAGGAAACAGTTTGCGGCTTATGTAAGCCACCGGTTTCTGGTCAACACCCTCACCTTGAAGAAGCACAGCCCCAAGACCAATACCAGAAGCGTCGGTCTGGACTGTGAAGGGTTGTCCAAAGTCAGGGCTCTGGAGCACTGGGTCCTGACAAAGTGCCTGCTTCAAGTCCAGGAAGGCACCCTCTTGCTCCTCCTCCCATTGAAGCTGGGCAGAGCCTGACTTACGAGTCAGGTCAGACAGTGGGGCTGCACGCCGGGCAAAGTCTGGCACAAACCGGCGGTACCAGCCCACCAGACCCAGGAATGATCGGACGTCCTTCTTTGTCCTGGGCCTTGGACAGTCCAGCACCGCCTGGACCTTGTCTTTCTGGGGCCGAATCACACCCCGGCCCAAGACATGGCCCAGGTATCTCACCTCCTCCTGGGCTATGGCACACTTTTGGGGATGTATGGTCAAGCCGGCCTGCTGGATACGCTGCAGCACCTCACCAAGGTGACGAAGGTGGTCTTCCCAGGTGGCGCTATAGATGACAATATCATCCAGGTAGGCTGCCGCGAACACCTCAGTGCCCGCCAAGACGACGTCCATAAGTCTTTGAAAAGTGGCCGGAGCCCCCTGTAGGCCAAAGGGCATAACTGTAAATTGAAACAAGCCCTGAGGGGTACGGAAAGCTGTGCAGGGTCTGGCTTCTCGGACCAAGGGCACTTGCCAGTAACCCTTGCACAAATCAAGAGTGGTGATAAAAGACGCTTTCCCCAGGCGCTCGATCAAGTCCTCAAGCCGGGGCATTGGATAAGCGTCAAAACAGGACTGGGCGTTCACCCTCCGAAAGTCAATGCAAAAGCGCATAGTGCCGTCCTTTTTAGGTACCAGCACTACGGGGTTACTCCACTCACTTGCAGACCTCTCAATCACCCCCAGTGCAAGCATCTCCTCCACCTCGGCCTTCAGGGATGGCAGGAGGCGCTCTGGAACCCTGTACATACGCTGCCGCACTGGGGTAGTGTCTTTGAGAGGAATGGGGTGCTCCACCATCGAGGTGTAGCCTGGCCTCTCTTGAAAAAGGCCCGGGGGAATGATGGCCTCCAGCTCCTTCTGCTGGCGGGAGGTCAGGTGTGATAGATCCAAAGGAGCAGACGGCTGGCTGGAGGGGAAAAACTGCTCCGGTCGGTCCTCCTCCTCTGACACCGCCTGCACCCGGAGTTGTGGCTCGGGCTGCCTCTCATGCCACTCTTTCAAGAGGTTGACATGAAAGGTTTGCCTGGGCCGCCGCTTTCCAGGCATGTCGATCTCATAGGTGGCTGGGCCCATCTTCTGCACCACCTCATAAGGACCCTGCCACCTGGCAAGCAGCTTGTTCTCTGAAGTGGGCAGAAGAAGCAAAACTTTCTGACCTGGCTGGAGACTCCTCTGCCTGGCAGCCTTGTCATACCAGGCCTTCTGCTGGGCCTGGGCCTGCTCCATGTTGGACTGCACAAGGTCAGTCATCTCCTCCATCTTATCCCTCATCTGAAGGACATGTGCCAGGATGCTGCAGGACTTCGGGGTGCGAGGCCCTTCCCAGGCCTCTCGTAGGACGTCCAGGGGCCCCCTCACCTGCCTGCCATAGAGCAACTCAAAAGGTGAGAAGCCCGTGGAGGCCTGGGGCACCTCACGGTAGGCGAAGAGCAGGAAAGGCAGCCAACGGTCCCAATCCTTCCCATTGGCTGCAACAAACTTCCGCAGCATGCCCTTGAGTGTTTGATTGTAGCGTTCCACCAGCCCATCTGTCTGAGGATGGTAGGGAGTGGTACGGATGCCCTTAATGCCCAACAAACTATAGACCTGCTTTAAAGTCTTTGACAGGAAGGCAGTGCCCTGGTCAGTGAGGACTTCCTGGGGAATCCCTACCCTAGAAATTAGCTGTAGTAGGGCCTGTGCAATGGGACGTGCACTAATCTTGCGTAAAGGGAAAGCCTCTGGGTAGCGAGTGGCGTAGTCACAGATGACCAGGATGTACCTAAAACCTGTTTGTGTTCTTTCAAGGGGGCCTACAATGTCCATGGCTATGCGAGTGAAGGGCACCTCAATGACAGGAAGTGGCTGTAAGGGATAGGGACTAGTTTTCCTCTTGCTAGTCAACTGGCACTCGGGACATGACCTGCAGTACTCCTGTACTTCTTTATAGAGCCCTGGCCAATAAAACTTTACTGCAATGCGTTCATAGGTCTTAAGATTGCTGAAGTGACCTGCCAATGGGATGTCATGTCCTATGGCTAACACTTGGCTTCGGAGCTGCTGGGGCACCACTAACCGCTCTTCCCTGCCCTCTCCTGGCTGGTGGTACAACAGACCACCCTTCAACCGGTAGCTATCTCCAGTCAAGGCAGGGGTAACTCCTGTGGGGACCTCATCTATGTGAGTGACTTTGTCATAGGCTGTCTGCAAAGTGGGATCCTCTCTCTGCAGCTGCTCCATATTATCTGGGACCTTACCCCAATCAACATCTTGTAGAGGCAATGCTAACTCCTCTAGCCTCTCCCCTGTTCCCACTAGCCTAGCCTGCCTACGCTGTTGGCGTGTCTTCTTCACTTTGACTTTGGCAGGGTGGGCTATTTCACAGTCTGCAAAAGGCAACTCAGACCAGTTACTACTCTCAGGGGACTCCTCCTCAGGGGCTTGTGCTTTGCTTTGGGACCTGGTGACCACTAGACAGACGGGCTTGCTGACCTGCACTAATTCAGGCAAGACAAGAATATCCTGGCCTAGCACTACGGGATGACTGAGTTTCTCCACTACCCCAACAACCATCTGGTAAGTTTGCCCTTTAACCTCTAGGTAGACTTCTGCCATAGGATATGCATGCTCATCCCCATTTACACACAAAATTTTCAACTCTTTCCCCTGGACAACATCCCTTTTCTCCACTAGGTGGGGCTGTACTAGAGTCTGTGTGCTACCAGTGTCTAACAGGGCAGTAGTGCTAACCCCATTAACTAGGACAGGAGTGGTTTGCAACCACCCCATAAAACCTGTGTCTCCCTCTACTGGACGTGGGATGCAACTACGGCCAGAATGCTTGGGCTTCCTATTGGGGCAATCAGGCTTTATGTGACCCTCCTGACCACAATGATAGCAGACCACTGGCCCACTAGTTCTCTGCTCTGGGGGATCTCTTGGTTTGGCTGGGGCATATGAACTACGGGCAGGCATTGAATAGTCTCCAGTCTTTGTACCACTCCCCCGACTAAACCCCTCAGACCTACCTCGGGCTGTTGGTCTGGGCTGAGTCTCTAGCCGGAAGTTCTTCTGACCTCGCCGGGCCGACAGGAAGTTCTCCACCAGTTCCGCCGCCATCTGGCCACTCTCGGGATTGCGCTCCTTCACCCATATCCTAATGTCCGGGGCCAGAGTGCGGAGAAACTGCTCCAGGATCAATATTTCCGAAACCTCTTCAACCGACTTATTTGCCGGCCTAATCCACTTTTGGAACTGGTCTTTGAGACGGGTGTAGAGCTCACGGTGGATTCGCCGTATCATTAAAAAAGTCTGGTTCCCTGAATCTCCTGCGATACACCTCCTCGTTGATCTCATATTTGTTGAGAATGGCCTCCTTTACACGATCATAATCCATAGCATGCTCCATATCCATGGACACATAAGCGCTGCGGAGCTTTGCCGGTGAGGTAGGGCACCAGATACACTGCCCAGTCTTCTCTTGGCCACCTGTAAGCAGTGGCTAGCCGCTCATAGGTGAGAAGATACTGCTCGATGTCATCACCGTCCAGCAACTTGGGGATCGCCGATCTGGACCAGGCTACTGGTGCCGCTGGTCCGCCTGGACCTGGTGCCGATCCTACACGCTGGGGTAACAGTGCTGCTGCTGCCGGTGGTGCTGCTGCTGCACCGCGCTGGTGCGCTGGCGCCGGTGGTGCTGGTGCTGCTGCTGCTGCTGGTGGTGGTGCTGCTGCTGCTGCTGCTGCTGGTGGTGGTGGTACTGGTGCTGCTGCTGCTGGTGGAGCGGAGACATCCACTGGGGCCGTAACTGGTCCACGTTGGCCCACTGGTGGCAGCCTCTCTGCATCGACGTCCTCCCGGAGTTGATTCAGTTGGATCTGCACACTCCTCCAACGTTGCTCCTGCTTGAAGGCCTGTGTGTCCTGGTTCTTCAGTGCCTTCTCCAGGAGGCGCTGTAACGTTGCCAAGTCAGCCACTCCGGACTCACCCTCCTTGGCTACAGAGGCCCCATCAGTTTCTGCTGGTGGGTCTTCTTCCTCTTCCTCCTCCACCTCTGGCTTGTCTTTGGCCAGCCTCCGGTACGACATGGTTCTGCGGGTCCGTCTTCCCCTTCCCCTTGCCAGTGTCTCAGTCAGCGTATCGTCCCGCCGCTGCCACCAAATGTCAGGGACCGCCGCGGTCACTGGGCTTTAGATGTTTAAAGGGGAAGAACTGGAGCCAAAATTCAGGAGTGATTTTCCAGGAAAAATATCCATTGATTTATTTTTACCAAAATGCCCAAAAATAAAGAAAAACAAAAATAAAGAAAATAATTCAAATATCAAAAAGAATACTTAACACGCAAAATTAAATTCGCAACTTCAAATGCATAAGACAAGGCATTTCAGTGCATGGCCTCACAGCAAGCCAGCACACCTACCCCCATTCAACCCTAATGCAGAATGAGGCACAGTTTAAATAGAGCTATCAATGAAACCAAATTGGCCCAATCAGAGCTAGTTAGAAAATACCACATGAAAGGGGAATAGCACACCCCATTTCCATAAATAACATTTCATAAATATCATTTTTCCATACCAATTTGACATGATATTAAAATACAAATGTTATCTCGCCCTAATAACATGCAATAGCAAATGCACACATTTAACACAGCCCAAACATTAATAGACAAAATATCAGGGTCACCCGCGACACCCCTAGTGGATTAACCTGCGCCCTCCGTCCCAGGACAGGTAGAAATACAACCCCATAGCGGCGCGCGCTTCCGCATAGGAGCAGGGCACTGGGTCAGAGAAGCAGGAAGTGTGAGTATGTGTATGTGTTTGTTAACCAAAGATTTAAACAGTAACTGGGCGAAAATGGGACATGAGATAGTGGGTACCGCACTACATGTCATAGATGTGATGTTGGGAAACATTATTAACAGGGAGAAATGCGTTGTGAATGTTATACATGGACCCGCGGTAAAACCGCATTTCAAACAAAGCGCTATGACGCCGACCACGCGCCAAACACAGTTGACAAGCCCCCAGCCCAAATGTTCACAAACATACAATCAACACACATAATTCACGAAGCATAATATATTTAAAGAGTCCACTTTCATGTCAATGTCATGTACGAGTGCCGGTGTGTGTGTGAGCGTGTGTGTGCGTGTGTGACTGTTCAAAAGTCTCTCTCCCTCTCACTCCCGCTACCGCGGGTAGCGTCTTATAAACGCTATTTATTTAGCGCTATTCATTCAAGTCTTTCAGTTCTGGAAGACAGTGAGAAGGAGGGGAGGTTCGCCTTTCTCACACACACACACACACACACACACACACACACACAGTACACACACACACACACACACACACACTTATACATTATATCTATGGGCATAAAACATATACTCAGTGTTGGGTAAGTTACTTTAAAAATGCAAAAAAAATAATATCATGATATACATCATAAGAATATGAGCCTTTCAATTTGTGTTATGGACGTGTGTGTGTGTGCGTGCGTGCGTGCGTGCGTGCTTGTGTGCGTGTGTGTGTGTGTGTGTGTATGTGTGTGTCCATGTATGCTCACCTGAGGTTGCTGGGGTTGTGTATTTTGGTGTTCCGAGAGGGGCGGGGCTCTGACAGGTTGATTGACACCAGATTGCTCTGAAACTCCGCCTCCACAGAACTCAGCGACAAGAACGCAGACTCTTCATAACTAACACACACACATACAAACACACACGCACACACACACACACACACATTAGGCCTCCACAGAACTCAGCGACAAGAACGCAGACTCTTCATAACACACACACACATACAAACACATACAAACACACACACACACACACACACACACACACACACACACATTAGGCCTCCACAGAACTCAGCGACAAGAACGCAGACTCTTCATAACTAACACACACACACACACACACACACACACACACACACACACACACACATTAGGCCTCCACAGAACTCAGCGACAAGAACGCAGACTCTTCATAACTAACACACACGCACATACAAACACACACACACATACAAACACACACACACACACATACAAACACACACACACATTAGGCCTCCACAGAACTCAGCGACAAGAACGCAGACTCTTCATAACTAACACACACACACACACACATTAGGACTAATATAAGGGATTATAGATTTTGAATTACACAAAGTACAATCTCAAAATATATCTTCAGTATACAGTATATCTTTCTAACGTTAGTGAGAGTGTGTGTGTGTGTGTGTACTTAGGGTAGCCTAGTTGATTGCAGGCCTGAGTGTGTGTGTGTGTGTGTGTGTGTGTGTGTGTGTGTGTGTGTGTGTGTGTGTGGGTGTGTGTGTACCTAGGGTAGCCTAGTTGACTGCAGGCCTGAGATGTTAAGTTGTGTTTCCAGCCGTCGGCACAAACCGTCCTCCAGACGCCCGCAGACAACAGCTGCAGCACCAGAGAATGCCCACTCACACGCACTGCAACAA
>JAODXP020000019.1:4820112-4825112 GCA_027497455.2 Sardinella longiceps | reverse complement strand
CATAACGCTAGCTAACTGATCTATTATCAGTGGAGCATAGCGCTAGCTAATATAGTTTATTATCAATGGAGCATAGCGCTAGCTAATATAGTCTATCATCAATGGAGCATAGCGCTAGCTAATATAGTCTATTATCAATGGAGCATAGCGCTAGCTAACTGATCTATTATCAATGGAGCATAACGCTAGCTAACTGATCTATTATCAATGGAGCATAGCGCTAGCTAATATAGTCTATTATCAATGGAGCATAGCGCTAGCTAATATAGTTTATTATCAATGGAGCATAGCGCTAGCTAATATAGTTTATTATCAATGGAGCATAGCGCTAGCTAATATAGTTTATTATCAATGGAGCATAGCGCTAGCTAATATAGTCTATTATCAATGGAGCATAACGCTAGCTAACTGATCTATTATCAATGGAGCATAGCGCTAGCTAACTGATCTATTATCAATGGAGCATAGCGCTAGCTAATATAGTCTATTATCAATGGAGCATAACGCTAGCTAACTGATCTATTATCAATGGAGCATAGCGCTAGCTAATATAGTCTATCATCAGTGGAGCATAGCGCTAGCTAATATAGTCTATCATCAGTGGAGCATAGCGCTAGCTAATATAGTCTATCATCAGTGGAGCATAGCGCTAGCTAATATAGTCTATCATCAATGGAGCATAGCGCTAGCTAATATAGTCTATTATCAATGGAGCATAACGCTAGCTAATATAGTTTATTATCAATGGAGCATAGCGCTAGCTAATATAGTTTATTATCAATGGAGCATAGCGCTAGCTAATATAGTCTATTATCAATGGAGCATAGCGCTAGCTAATATAGTCTATTATCAATGGAGCATAAGCTAGCTAACTGATCTATTATCAATGGAGCATAGCGCTAGCTAATATAGTCTATCATCAGTGGAGCATAGCGCTAGCTAATATAGTCTATTATCAATGGAGCATAGCGCTAGCTAATATAGTCTATTATCAATGGAGCATAGCGCTAGCTAATATAGTCTATTATCAATGGAGCATAGCGCTAGCTAATATAGTCTATCATCAATGGAGCATAGCGCTAGCTAATATAGTCTATCATCAATGGAGCATAGCGCTAGCTAACTGATCTATTATCAATGGAGCATAGCGCTAGCTAATATAGTCTATCATCAGTGGAGCATAGCGCTAGCTAATATAGTCTATCATCAGTGGAGCATAGCGCTAGCTAATATAGTCTATTATCAATGGAGCATAGCGCTAGCTAACTGATCTATTATCAATGGAGCATAGCGCTAGCTAATATAGTCTATTATCAATGGAGCATAGCGCTAGCTAATATAGTCTATCATCAGTGGAGCATAGCGCTAGCTAATATAGTCTATTATCAATGGAGCATAGCGCTAGCTAATATAGTTTATTATCAATGGAGCATAGCGCTAGCTAACTGTAGATTGTGTATGACACTAACTACTGTATGTACTCCGTGTAATTATGGTCTGGTAGGCTATAATACAGATGAACATTCTATAAATCCCAACTAGGCCTGCACGATTAATCGTTAAAAAATCGCGATCTCGATTCACTCATGTGCACGATTTCATTTTGAAATTACTTCGATTCGCCTTTAATTTTACGAGCTGACTGCATCACCAACTCGTTCTGATATGAGCACTCCAAAGCGCTGCCGATTACGTTAACCCTTGTTTTCAGGCAGAGCGGTAGAGATCAGGGGGTCAAGAACGCGCAGATTAGCGGCAGCACTTTAGCATCACCATATTTACGTATGGAGTCACAATCCGAACCATGCCAGCGCATGCACGAGAGTCATGCTGGGCACGAGCACTCATGCACTTACAAGTTGGTGGGCGGTTACATGCGAAATGTTATTTCTCCGGGGAGAGTAAAAGCAATATTTCATGATCTCTGGTTACTCTTTGCTTATTTCTTGAGGAGCTTGTTAAAAAAAAGTGTACTGTCATGAATGCTATAAAACTTCAGGCACATTCTCGACAGAACTTTCTTCCTCGTGTTGTATTTCAAACAAATTAGGTGCATTATCACCACCGTCTGGACTGAAGGACTACTGTTTTTGTAAAGAGATTCAACGTGAGTCCATGCGTCATTTCCAACTTTGGAACTTTGCGCATGGGCATGGCCTGGTCTGTTACCTCTAGTGTTCACAATGGCGTGGACTTAGCCTGACATAGCCCGACCATAATACTGCTGTTCATCCGTATTCATGGTCTGGGAACGGTCCTCTTGGGCGTGTTTATATCGGTAGAGAGTCTACCGGCCAATAAGCGACGCTGATTAGACGAGCTGTCCAATTGTTTCAAACCAAAAGTCAATGCCCTCCCCCCGCAGTATAATCGCGTAAGGTTAAAGAACCTCCAGACCATGAATACGGATGAACAGCAGTATTATGGTCGGGCTATGTCAGGCTAGTGTTGACTGTCAATTCGCTGCATTTACTAGCCTAGCCTCAGCCATTCAGTTCTATGGAGGGCGGGACTTAGTCGTTGTCTCCAGTTTATATATAACCTCCTTGGTAGAGATGGTTTCACCCTCAGCCAATGACAAGCGCCTTTAAGACACGTGTTTCACTCCTGTGGTGAGGGCGGGGAGTTGGGAAAGTGAGCAGGGTCGTATTCGGTGGTATAGATACAGACGGCAAGTCCGGGCACGCCCATAAAATCAGCTCCTCGTGTCCCCCATGTGGGGGAAAACAAACCCTAAATTAGTGAAGGAGTCAATGGCATGCTAAGCTACAAGTTACACTGAGCACCATCTACAAGGAGCCAGACACATTTTTGAGGGCAATGCCTGAAGGTAGTAATGATGGTCAGATGGTCCGATGTGAATTCTGAACTTGACACCCCTCCAAACGCGATACTGATGACAATTTAGATGATGTTTGTTAGCTTCATTAGCTTGCCAACTAGCCAACTTCATTGATCACCACAGTAAATGTAGCTAACTTTAGCTTGCTTAACTGAGCTAATCAGACTTGTGATTGAAAGTTGCTTTACTTTTGACAGGAGCAGAGACGGCTCATGACATTTCTGTTAGTGTAACTGCAATAAACTAATGATGGAAAAATTATTTTAGTCTAAACACAAGTAGGCAAACAGGTCATGATTAGACAAAACATATAATATGGACTTTGTTCAATTTTACTTAGCGATCTTTTATTGTTAAGTAACTTTCTCTACCTTGTCCATTCACCATAATGTTAAATTGGCCTCTGTTATCCCCCACGCTGACTCCACCCTCGCACTTTGGGGGCGTTAACCGTACTTGCCGTCTGTATCTATGGAATTGTCTACTTTGGTTTGAAGCGAGACAACAAGGATTTATAATTCTTTGCCGTCTTTGCAGCACCGCAAGGTAGCCTACAAATCTTTGCCAGCACCTCAAACGTCACTAACGTTAGGCTACAAAGTGCGGTATGATGAAGCCGAAAAAGGCAAGACATCCGAAAGTGGTCCAACAACGCACACTAATACAGACACCTTGCGCAACGCAAAGCCATAGTATACCCCGAAAATTCCAGTAGGAGTAAGCTTAGACCACAGGGCTTGACTACTATCGAACAAAAAGATATGGTTCCAATAAACTCAAACGTGATTTCGTAAAATAATCCATACATTGGACAAACGCTACTCAATTACGTTACCCTCCCGTAACTGTTTTTCATGATGTTGTACTGCCATCTATGTAGGCTACAATAGTGAGCTGAAGTCCGTTGACAGACTCCGTGCAGATCATGTGAGAGGCAGCTGTCCCAAAGAAAATATAATTTATACTGTTTTGTAAATGCCAAATTAATAAAATTTAATTAATTTAATTTTCTTTTGTCACTGACACCTTAGTAGGCATATTTGTGTTTTATTATACTGTATTGTAGAGCCTACTTGACGGGTAGAATGTTTTTTGTTTTTTCATTGAAGCCTTCATTGGCAGGCGTGTAGAGTTGGCTCAAGAAACATTAAACTAGTTACAAAAGACCAGCAATTTAAAGATGATAAAGGATTTTTTTTTGATAGGCCTACTGCATCATGGCCAGTAGCCTATGCATTTTATTTTATTTTATGTTCTTTGAAGCCTTTGTTTACAGGCTTGTGCCAATACAATACTGTCAATTTGTTTTGTCATGTGTGCAATTAACTTTACACTTAGTGAGGGAAAAAAATCGTGCCAGTGAATCGTGATATCAATTCTAAGCTAAAAAATCGTGATTCATATTTTTCCCTGAATCGTGCAGCCCTAATTCCAACCCTGTCAAACTCATTTTTATCACTCAGAGCACAAGAGCAGCATTCACACACACACACACACACACACACACACACACACACACACACACACACACACACACACACACACACCAGCCTCACGGGAGATTGATATTCCCTCACACACACACACACACACACACACCCACACACACACACACACACACACACACACCAGCCTCACGGGAGATTGATATTCCCTCACACACACACACACACACACACACACACACACATTCTGCTGTCTCACACAGACAGGATCACTACACCTCTGCAAGCCTCCATGTGTGAACAACACACACCGTCCTGTGGGGAACACACACACACACACACACCGTCCTGTGGGGAAAGCACACACACACACACTGACACACACCGTCCTGTGGGGAAAGCGCACACACACACACTGACACACACCGTCCTGTGGGGAAAGCGCACACACACACACTGACACACGCCGTCCTGTGGGGAAAGCACACACACACACACTGACACACGCCGTCCTGTGGGGAAAGCGCACACACACACACTGACACACGCCGTCCTGTGGGGAAAGCGCACACACACACACTGACACACACCGTCCTGTGGGGAAACGCGCACACACACACACTGACACACACCGTCCTGTGGGGAAAGCACACACACACACACTGACACACACCGTCCTGTGGGGAAAGCACACACACACACTGACACACAGC
>JAODXP020000019.1:4812612-4815112 GCA_027497455.2 Sardinella longiceps | reverse complement strand
AGTGAAAACTGGGACAAACATGATGTTAGCCTGACTTATGCACTTGTGATTATTTAGTTTGCGCGATAGCCAGGTAAACATCATGTTTATAAGCCCAGTAAATTAATTGTCTGGCTGACACATGTTTGTGATTATTTATTCACAAGTGATTATTTTGTCTGGAGACCCACCTATTGCTTTTCTTGGAATGTCTATCATAGTGTCTGTATTGTCTATCATAGCGTCTGTACTGTACGTAGTTCAGAGCCAATACCAGAGCCACCACGTGACGTAAAATGCAATGAAAAGCCGAGCTAGTCCCTTTTTGTCCTGTGATTGGATACCGAAAGCAGGCGAGAAAATCGGCCATGGTCACCATGCTGCTTTGCAGAGTGAAAAGAAATTGAGTGTGCAAAGGAGCATGGGAACTCCCAGGCTAACAAACATGCGGCAGCCAGGTAACTATTTTACTGGGTTTACAAACACATCTGTGGCACTACTATGTCTGCTTTGATAGGCTATCTCATCTATCATCATGAATCTAATGTAGGTGCGCCTGTACTGGGGTGCGTCTCCCAAACATTTACGAGCTATTTACGGGCTAACTGGGGCTTACCAACATCGTGGGAACCATGAAACTACGAGAGAGGTGTTCCCCAAAATGCTCGTCCATACTATGGAGGTAAAACCTCCATGTTACGATGTACGTAGCTACTATGTCCTTGTTTCTCGAAATCATGGTTCCTGCGCTATATCGTAAACAACATCGTAACTTGATCCGTACCTACGAGAGCTCTTCTCCTCCCGTAACAAGTTAGTATCTTACTACAACACTGTAGTCAACAGAGGGCGTTGAACATCCCATAGTTGGGTAAATTTGGAGACAACGAAATTGTTGATTAAAAACACTTCAATGATGAGAAAGACTTGGTTATATACTGACAATGTGATTTCCTGTTAATTATTATTATTATAGGCCAAGTTAGTCTCCTTGAGTATTTTTATGATTTAAATTAGGCAAGAGATGGAGATATTATTGAAATGACTGGTGGCGTAAATGGATAAGCCAGTGTGCCTTGGGGCGTATAATGGTGATTTCTGCGAGTTCAAAACCACCTCAGTGGACGTGTGTGGGAGCTGTTTCTGTTGTCCTCTCCTTTATTATTTAGGAAGGATTTTGATTTGGAGAAAGTTTCCAGGTGGTGATTATTGGTGATAACAGGTGTAATGGCAGGCCTATTCAATTAGGAAATTAGATGGTGTCGTTGTTAATGTGAGTGTTATCAATCGGTAGACTTTCAAATTCAAAGATAATATTGCATGGAACAAGCGGGAACAGGCGAATTGTTATAGGCACTAATGCGTAAAATATGCCCAAACAAAAATGATAATAATTTCAGTTTATTTATCTTGTATTGTTTTAAATATAATAAGAATTTAGACAAAGAGTAAGAATCTATTCTATGACAATCACCTGGCATTGAACCCCCGACTGCTCTAATGATTGTGAGTCTAAGCTGTGCGCTTAACCCACTAGGCCACCTGCTGCACGTACAACCAAGTTCCTCACATCTAATTAGACTACTTGCCAATATAATTTCCTGTCATTATTATTTCTTGTATTTTCACTCGAAGGTGAAGATAAACTAAACCACTTTTGGCATATGACTTAATTGAATCTTATATTGATCACAGGTCCATGTAACCGCCGTTATTAACTGACTATATCAACATGAATGTGTAAACGGACTTCCTACCGCGAATGCGCCCGAATGGTCTCCGAACACTTCCGAAAACATCTGCAAACATGGTCGTAGCCGTAGGAACTATGGTGGTACATACCAACATGGTAGAAACTTACATAGTAGCCTACCATTAGAAACATTAGAAACTGTTTTTAAAATTGAACAGCCAAAATTAAACTCGTTTCTGATCTACTGAAGTCAAAATTGGTAGATATATAGCCATTAATATCTTTTAAATAACACCGAACCAACTCATGAGCTTATCTAGATGTTCAAAGTCAAAGCGAACTTTATTGTCAATCAAGCACTGCAACAGTACATTGCACGCAGACTGAAACGGCGTTTCTCAAAGCTCCAAATGTGTTCAATTATAACAAAGAAAGGTCAACATGATTATGATCGCTAGGTTATAGGTCGGGGAGCGTGTCTATGTTCCCACAGCCCTATATTCTCACATTTCTAAGAGTTTTATTTTCTTTCTTTCTTCAGTCAGGTACTATAGTCCCACATTTCTACCCCTGCCTGGTAGACCCCCTATGTAAGTTCAAGCAAGATTCGATCTTTGGTATTATTTGCCCTCAATGGTGCCTTCCAGGTAGTGGGGTTAGGTTTAGGGTACAGGTAGGGTTCTTTTATGTTGTGCTGCCTAGATTTATATTTGCAATGAAAATGATCTTCATCCACTCCTGTTTTCAGAACATTTTGCATCCACATTCCACAACGATTTTATATTCATCCACCTCAGCGATCATTTTAGAAATCGACCACAGCAATCA
>JAODXP020000019.1:4797612-4807612 GCA_027497455.2 Sardinella longiceps | reverse complement strand
TTTGTCTCATTATGACCTGTTTGCCTGCTTGGGTTTAGACTAAAATAAATTTTCCATGATTTGATTATTCCAGTAATACTGACAGAAATGTCACGAGCTGTCTCTGCTCCTGTCAAAAGTGAAGCAACTTTCAATCACAAGTCTGATTAGCTCAGTTTAGCAAGCTAAAGTTAGCTACATTTACTGTGGTGATGAATGAAGTTGGCTAGTTAGCAAGCTCATTAGCTTACACACACACACACATATATAACAGGAAAAACACACACACACACACACACACACACACACACACACATACATACATATACACACACACACATAGAATGTTGTGTAGGGTCAAACAGGAACAGGAACACACACACACATGTATAACAAACACGTTTTTGTGTGCGTCATTGGAATCTCTTCCTGTTGAAGGTTAACTTAAGAAGGTTAACCTTAGGTGTGTGTGTGAGTGTGTGCCTGCGTGTGTGTGTGTGAGCGTGTGCCTGCGTGTGTGTGTGCATGCGTGAAGGTTACTGCAGAGATGAGTCTTTCCTGCTGAAGGTTTACTTTAGGTGTGTGTGTGTGTGTGTGTGTGTGTGTGTGTGTGTGTATGTGTGTGTGTGTGTGTGTGTGTTGGACAATTTTTTACGCCCAAATAATATGGGAGACGGCCCAGAACTGAAGCAGGGTAATAACGTCCCAGAACTGAAGCAGGGTAATAACGTCCCAGAACTGAAGCAGGGTAATAACGTCCCAGAACTGAAGCAGGGTAATAACACATAATACAGTATCTCTGGTAATAACGTCTTTGCCCCAGGTCATGATCCGCAGGCTCCGCACACGGCAGCTCCCCTGGGCTTCTCTCTCCAACGACACTTCTCCCCCTTGGGCTTCTCTTTATCTCTCCTTCTCTCCATCTCTCCATCTCTCCCCAACGACACTACTCCCCCTTAGGCTTCTGTCCATCTCTCCTTCTCTCCATCTCTCCTTCTCTCTCCAACGACACTTCTCCCCCTTGGGCTTCTCTTTATCTCTCCTTCTCTCCATCTCTCCATCTCTCCCCAACGACACTACTGTCCCTCTTTATCTGTCCATCTCTCCTTCTCTCCCCCTTGGGCTTCTCTTTATCTCTCCTTCTCTCCATCTCTCCATCTCTCCCCCTAGTGCTTCTCCCTGCTCCCTCCTCTCTGCCCAATAACCCACTAACTCTGCCCAATAACCCACTAACTCTGGGATCTTTAATAGTTACAATCTCTTGATGACTCTTATCTTGTCACATGTTTGTGGAGCAACAGAGAATCTGTGGAACTGACAGTTTTAAATTGCAACTGGAAGGACCTCAAAGTGTGATTAGGTCAACAGGTCAAGGGGTCACAGGTCACAGGTCATGAGGTTTTCTGTATATTGATTTTCCAGTCAGGTGACATGGAAGTTTGTTTGTAGGCCTATACAGTTAAAGGATAAAACCATCCATTCTAAATTTTTCACTATGTGTGTGTGTGCGTGCGTGTGTGTGTGTGTGTGTGTGTTGTAAGGTTACTGTAGAGAGATGAGTCTTTCCTGCTGAAGGTTAACCTTAGGTGTGTGTGTGTGTGTGTGTGTGTGTGTGTGTGTGTGTGTGTGTGTGTGTGTGTGTGTGTGCGTGTGTGTGTGTTGTAAGGTTACTGTAGAGAGATGAGTCTTTCCTGCTGAAGGTTAACCTTAGGTGTGTGTGTGTGTGCGTGGTGTGTGTGTGTGTGTGTGTGTGTGTGTGTGTGTGTGTGTGGTGCTAGGTTACTGTAGAGATGAGTCTTTCCTGCTGAAGGTTAACCTTAGGTGTGTGTGTGTGTGTGTGTGTATGTGGTGTGTGTGTGTGTGTGTGTGTGTGTGGTGCTAGGTTACTGTAGAGATGAGTCTTTCCTGCTGAAGGTTAACCTTAGGTGTGTGTGTGTGTGCGTGTGTGTGTGTGTGTGTGTGTGTGTGTGGTGCTAGGTTACTGTAGAGATGAGTCTTTCCTGCTGAAGGTTAACCTTAGGTGTGTGTGTGTGTGTATGTGGTGTGTGTGTGTGTGTGTGTGTGTGTGTGTGTGTGTGTGTGTTGCTAGGTTACTGTAGAGATGAGTCTTTCCTGCTGAAGGTTAACCTTAGGTGTGTGTGTGTGTGTGTGTGTGTGTGTGTGTGTGTGTGTGTGTGTGTGTGTGTGTGTTGCTAGGTTACTGTAGAGATGAGTCTTTCCTGCTGAAGGTGGTTGATATGATCCAGGAACTGAGGAAAATCAACCCCAAACTGGTGTACGGTGAGTAGGAACACACACACACACACACACCATCTCTCGTGCATACACTCTCTCTCTTCCTCATACACACACAAACAAACACTCACTGTCACTCTCTATCTCTCTCATACACACACACACACACACACACACACACACACACACTACATACGACTGTAAACATGAGTCTATTGGGACAGAAACCCACACAGACACTTACACACATTTATGTCTTTGTGTGTGTGTGTGTGTGTGTGTGTGTGTTTCTCTTGCAGTTTGTGACCCGGTAATGGGAGACCACGGCTCAATGGTGAGGCTCCAAATATACCATGATTTTTGTGTGTGCGTCTGTGTGTGCGCGTGTGTTTGGCGATATGGCCTAAAAAGTAATCACGATTTATTTTCCCATATTGAACGATCTCGAAAGAAAATAGTTAAAAAAAATAAAATAAAATGATAATAATTAATAAAAACAACACTATGATACAGGCTTTCCTACTGATCTTGTCATTACACTAGCTCATATGCAATAGCAATAGGCCTACAGATACTGCAATTTATTATTATTACCTCCGCCAAGGAGGTTATGTTTTGGCCAGCGTGTGTCTGTCTGTGTGTGAGTCTGTGTGTGTGTCTGTCTGTCTGTGTACAACATAACTCTGCGTTGGGACGAACTGAGGAAGGAAGAACTGATTTGATTTTGGTGCTGATCGGTGATCCAGAACACCCCCTGGAATGGATTTTGTCAAAAGTGACACTAACATTTCCGCTGTCCCATACTTTGTCTGATTCACACAAAACTTGGTACACATCATCTTTGGACCTTGTCTCACAAAACCTATCCGTTGTTTTGTTCGAAAGTCCAAGTGCTCGCCTTCTACGGCCAATGAAATTTGACGGCGAAGCCATCAAACAGGAAGTGACCTCATATCTTGGCCATGCTTTGATGGATCACATCCAGACTTGGTATATGGACTCTTCGCCCGGTTACACTCTTTAGCACTCCTAGTGGTCAAACATTATATCTCGGCTACGCTTTGACATAGTGCAACCAAGTTTGGTATATGGACTGACGCCGCCGTCCTGACTATGTAGAAAAAAAATATGTGAAACTCTCTAGCACTCTTGATGGTCAAACATTATATCTCGGTACTCTGTATAGACGAATCCGACGAGCGTTTTGTGTAGGCTGCCATCTTGTGACGACATCATTGTTGGACTGTCAACAAACTTTTTGGACAATGCATAGTCAATGACAGATTTTAATGATGAAATGATTTCATGTTAGACAAAGATAGTGTGTGTGTCTGCATAATTACTACAGGGGACGGATCGATGTCCAACACTTCTGGAGTTGAAGATGACAAAACGTTGAGAAAACTTTTATGTCTAGCGTAACGGTGAATGGGAACCGTAGCTATACGATACTACCGATAAATGTGCCCCACTATTTCTCCCTTCCTCGCCTGTTTTACCGTCAACAACACTCTACTTGCTCACTCGCAATTTCACGCAAGACTTTCACTTGTGGCTGTCCGTGTGCCAACATCTAACTATGAAATGCTCCCAGAATTTCCTAAAGACGATAGAAATGCATGTGTCTTCACAATTACTCGAAACGACAGGTAATTTCTCTCTGGTAAGGATAGGATGCTTTCCAACTGCATGTAACGCACGTGATCGAGAAAATATGCCCACAGCTGATCACCGTGATCAAACTGAATTTGATCGCGATCCCTAATCGAGATCGTATAATCGCCCAGCCCTAGTGTGTGCGTGTGTGTGCGCGTGCGTGTGTGTGCACGTGCTTGTGTGTGTGTGTGTGTGTGTGTGTGTGTGTGTGTGTGTGTGTGTGTGTCAGTATGTTCCAGAGGTTTTGTTGCCGGTCTATAAGGTGAAAGTCGTCCCCATCTGTAACAGATTGTGTGTGTGTGTGTGTGTGTGTGTGTGTGTGTGTGTGTGTGTGTCAGTATGTTCCAGAGGTGTTGTTACCGGTCTATAAGGAGAAAGTCGTCCCCATCTGTAACAGATTGTGTGTGTGTGTGTGTGTGTGTGTGTGTGTGTGTGTGTGTGTCAATATGTTCCAGAGGTGTTGTTGCCGGTCTATAAGGAGAAAGTCGTCCCCATCTGTAACAGATTGTGTGTGTGTGTGTGTGTGTGTGTGTCAGTATGTTCCAGAGGTGTTGTTGCCAGTCTATAAGGAGAAAGTCGTCCCCATTGCAGACATCCTCACGCCCAACCAGTTTGAAGCTGAGTAAGTATTTGTGTGTGTGTGTGTGTGTGTGTGTGTGTGTGTGTGTGTGAGTGTTGGTGTTGGGGAAATGTTAATGTAATAATTGCAAATAGCAGATGAAACTGTGTTGGTGTGTATGTGTGTGTGTGTGTGTGTGTGTGTGTGTGTGTGTGTGTGTGTGTGTGTGAGTGCTGGGAAATGTTAAATAAAAACTGTAGTGGCAAATTTGAGTTTGATCAAACATTACCTGCTGTTGCTTCCCTAGTTGACGTGTGTGTGTGTATTTGTACGTATTTGTGTGTGTGTGTGTTTGTATTACAGGTTGTTGACTGGCAGGAAAATAACTTCAGAACAGGATGCTCTGGAGGTCAGTTTCAACATGTGCGTTTCTGAGAATGTGTGTGTGTGTGTGTGTGAGAGAGAGAGAGAGAGAGAGAGAGAGTGTGTGTGTGTGTGAGTGTGAGAGAGAGAGAGAGAGAGAGAGAGAGAGAGAGAGTGTGTGTGTGAGTGAGAGAGAGAGAGAGAGAGAGTGCGTGTGTGTGCGTGTGTGAGAGAGAGCGAGAGAGAGAGTGTGTGTGTGTGTATGTGTGTGTGTGAGAGAGAGAGAGCGAGAGAGTGTGTGAGAGAGCGAGAGAGAGAGAGAGTGTGTGTGTGTGTGCGTGTGTGTGTGTGTGTGTGTGTGTGTGAGTGAGAGAGAGAGAGAGAGAGAGAGAGGGGGGTGGGGAGTATCTGTGGGGTGGGTCTATGTGTATCTGAATATGTGTGTGCAAGTCCTGGACATCATCAGCTCATCTGACCTGTGTGTGTGTGTGTGTGTGTGTGTGTGTGTGTGTGTGTGTGTGTGTGTGTGTGTGTGTGTATTGTAGGTGATGTCTATGCTGCATGACTGTGGTCCGAACACTGTAGCCATCAGCTCATCTGACCTGTGTGTGTGTGTGTGTGTGTGTGTGTGTGTGTGTGTGTGTGTGTGTGTGTGTGTGTTGTAGGTGATGTCTATGCTGCATGACTGTGGTCCGAACACTGTGGTCATCACCTCATCTGACCTGTCTTCCCCGAAGGGACCAGAATACCTAGTAGCACTGGGCAGCCAGAGAACAGGTGTGTGTGTGTGTGTGTGTGTGTGTGTGTGTGTGTGTGTGTGTGTGTGTGTGTGTGTGTGTGTGTGTGTGTGAGTGAGAGAGAGAGAGAGAGAGACGGTGTGTGTGAGTGTGTGCTTATGCATATCTGTGTGTGTCTGTGTGTATCTGTGTGTGTGTTTGTGTGTGTGTGAGAAAGAGAGAGACAGAGTATGTGTGTGTGTGTGTATCTCTGTGTGAGAGTATGTGTTTGTGTGTATGTCTGTGTGTTTGAGACAGTATGTGTGTGTATCTCTGTGTGAGAGTATGTGTCTGTGTGTTTGTCTGTGTGTGTGAGACAGTGTGTGTGTGTGTGTGTGTATCTCTGTGTGAGAGTATGTGTCTGTGTGTTTGTCTGTGTGTGTGAGACAGTGTGTGTGAGTGTGTGTGTATCTCTGTGTGAGAGTATGTGTCTGTGTGTATGTCTGTGTGTGTGAGACAGTATGTGTGTGTGTGTGTGTATCTCTGTGTGAGAGTATGTGTCTGTGTGTTTGTCTGTGTGTGTGAGACAGTGTGTGTGAGTGTGTGTGTGTGTGAGACAGTGTGTGTGAGTGTGTGTGTTTGTGTGTGTGTGAGAAAGAGAGAGACAGAGTATGTGTGTGTGTGTATCTCTGTGTGAGAGTATGTGTTTGTGTGTGTGAGACAGTGTGTGTGTGTGTGTGTGTGTATCTCTGTGTGAGAGTATGTGTTTGTGTGTGTGTCTGTGTGTGTGAGTGTGTGTGTGTGTGTGTGTGTGTGTGTGTGCCTGACGTGTCTCCTGTGTGCTAGTTTAGTCTGTAGAAGCGTTGTGAGTGGTGTGAAGACGGAAGGATGACTGCACTAAACTTAATCAAGGTTTTAAAAACGGTTCATCCGCACTTTAAGATGTTCATGCATTAGCTGAAGATAGAGTGATAGAGTTCTGTGTCAGATGGCAGAAGAGGGTGAAATAAGCTCTCATGCATCTCTGTTTAGTTGCCTATTCTTATGTTATGTGTGTGTGTGCCACATGCCGTTATGTTATGTTTGTGTGTGTGTGTGTGTGTGTGTGTGTGTTTAAATTGATGAGTTAGTGAGTGTGTGTGTAATGTTGTGTGACTGCGAATTTATTTGTATTTGTGTGTTCCGTTGTGTGTGTGTGTGTGTGTAGTGTGTGAGGATGGTTCCGTGCGAACTGAGCGTGTGCGTATGGACGTTCCTCGTGAAGATGCCGTGTTTGTGGGAACCGGAGATCTGTGTGCAGCTCTACTACTGGCCTGGACACACACACACCCCAACAACCTCAAGGTCTCTCACACACACACACTCACACACACACACACACACACACCCCAACAACCTCAAGGTCTCACACACACACACACACACACACACACACACACCCCAACAACATCAATGTCTTTCACACACACACACACACACACACCCCAACAACCTCAAGGTCTCACACACACACACACACACACACACACACACACACACACCCCAACAACCTCAAGGTCTCACACACACACACACACACACACACACACATCCCAACAACCTCAAGGTCTCTCACACACACACACACACACACACACACACACCCCAACAACCTCAAGGTCTCTCACACACACACACACACACACCCCAACAACCTCAAGGTCTCTCTCACACACACACACACACACACACACACACACACACACCAACAACCTCAAGGTCTCTCTCTCTCACACACACACACACACACACACACACACACACACACACATACATACAAATACACACACACGCACACACATTCTCACACACACACACACACACACACACACCCCAACAACCTCAAGGTCTCCCACACACACACACACACACACGCGCGCGCACACACACCCCAACAATCTCAAGGTTTTCACACACACACACACACACACACCCCAACAACCTCAAGGTC
Source organism: Sardinella longiceps (assembly GCA_027497455.2). Taxonomy (NCBI): domain Eukaryota; kingdom Metazoa; phylum Chordata; class Actinopteri; order Clupeiformes; family Clupeidae; genus Sardinella; species Sardinella longiceps. Next base: position 4,800,114 of record JAODXP020000019.1, on the reverse strand, counting down.
TCTCATACACACACACGCGCACACACACCCCAACAATCTCAAGGTTTCCACACACACACTCACACACACACACACACCCCAACAACCTCAAGGTCTCTCACACACACACACTCACACACTCAAGGTCTCACACGGATACAGGGCAATTCGTCCATTCGCGTTTCGTCCACGCCAGTTCGTCCACCATGCAGTCTTTTCGTCCAAAAAATTATTAAAAATGATAAAAATTCGGGCATTTCAGTTAATGAATAAAAATTTATAAAAGACCACCGGAGCTTTCCATTGGAGGTCAGACGTCTCCGTTCCACTAATTCAACGCATTACAAACCTAGCAGCATTAACGCCCAGAATTGTACCTCTCCTCACCCATCTTTAGGCTACAATAAGTTCCCTGCCTCTGTCCTGGTTAATTTTTTGATACCAACAGAAATACACAGCGTAAAGCTATAACTTCGTGTGAGTGTGACACCTTAAAGTAGCCAACATTGCTGTTTGGCACACCAAGCAGGATGCGCATGCATGACACAGGTGTAACACTTGGAATTACAAACCCATTCTCTTTCACTCATCTCAATTCGCGCATGTATTGCGCACACAGAAAACTGGAATCTGCATTGAAAAACAGCCGCTCAAAATTAACTCAATTAATTAAAAGCTTGAAGGTTATTAAATAATTCAGCATACAAATATATTCATGGAGACTGGCCGGTAGAGCTGATTTTATTTTAACGAATAATAATACAAATGGACGAAACGGCGATGGACGAAATGCCGGCGGACGAAATGGTTGGTCCCTTGGACGAAAAGACTGCATGGTGGACGAACTGGCGCGGACGAAACGCGGATGGACGAATCGCCCTGCCCCCTCTCACACACACACACACACACAAATACACACACACACACACACTCACACATATATACAAATACACACACACGCACACACATTCTCACACACACACACACACACACACACACACACACACACACACACACACTCACTCTCACACACACACACACACATACACACACTGACACTCGTATCTCCCCTCCAGGCGGCGTGTGAGAAGACCATCTCCACTATGCACCACGTCATCAAGAGAACCATGACCTACGCCCGCGGTGAGTGTGTGTGTGTGTGTGTGTGTGTGTGTGTGTGTGTGTGTGTTTTGAGATGTTTGATTGTGTCTTCCGTTTCTCAGTCTGTTAGTTTGGGTTCACCTGCAACAGGTGGTAGTTTGGGTTCACCTGCTACAGGTGGTAGTTTGGGTTCACCTGCTACAGGTCCTTAAATAACATCATTCGCCGGCTACAGGCGATTATAATACATAATTCTGTATGTTCGCCCGGCTATGTACCCTTATATAACAGAATTCTGTACGTTCACTTGGTTACAGGTCCTTATGTAACACAGAATTCTGTACGTTCACTTGGTTACAGGTCCTTATGTAACACAGAATTCTGTACGTTGGCCGAGAGGCCCTTCTAACACATCATTGTGTACTGGGCTCTGGAGAACTTAGACTGGACTAGAGCAAGGTTAGGGTAGACTGGTGTGGGGGGGGCTAGAGCAAGGTTAGGGTAGACTGGTGTGGGGGACTAGAGCAAGGTTAGGGTAGACTGGTGTGGGGGGCTAGGGCTAGGTTAGTGTAGACTGGTGTGGGGGACTAGAGCAAGGTTAGGGTAGACTGGTGTGGGGGGGCTAGAGCAAGGTTAGGGTAGACTGGTGTGGGGGCTAGGGCTAGGTTAGTGTAGACTGGTGTGGGGGGCTAGGGCTAGGTTAGGGTAGACTGGTGTGGGGGGGGCTAGAGCAAGGTTAGGGTAGACTGGTGTGGGGGCTAGAGCAAGGTTAGGGTAGACTGGGGGTGTGGGGGACTAGAGCTAGGTTAGGGTAGACTGGTGTGGGGGGCTAGAGCAAGGTTAGGGTAGACTGGGGGTGTGGGGGGCTAGAGCAAGGTTAGGGTAGACTGGTGTGGGGGGCTAGGGCAAGGTTAGGGTAGACTGGGGGTGTGGGGGGCTAGAGCAAGGTTAGGGTAGACTGGACTAGAGCAAGGTTAGTGTAGACTGGTGTGGGGGGCTAGGGCAAGGTTAGGGTAGACTGGTGTGGGGGGCTAGAGCAAGGTTAGGGTAGACTGGTGTGGGGGGGGGCTAGGGCTAGGTTAGGGTAGACTGGTGTGGGGGACTAGGGCAAGGTTAGGGTAGACTGGTGTGGGGGACTAGGGCTAGGTTAGGGTAGACTGGGGGTGTGTGGGGGACTAGAGCTAGGTTAGGGTAGACTGGGGGTGTGGGGGCTAGAGCAAGGTTAGGGTAGACTGGTGTGGGGGGGGCTAGAGCAAGGTTAGGGTAGACTGGTGTGGGGGACTAGAGCAAGGTTAGGGTAGACTGGTGTGGGGGGCTAGAGCAAGGTTAGGGTAGACTGGTGTGGGGGGGGGCTAGAGCAAGGTTAGGGTAGACTGGTGTGGGGGACTAGGGCTAGGTTAGGGTAGACTGGGGGTGTGGGGG
>JAODXP020000019.1:4796479-4797512 GCA_027497455.2 Sardinella longiceps | reverse complement strand
CACACACACACACACACACACACTCAGGGACACAGACACAGACATAGAAAGGTCCAACACAAGCACCCTTCCTGCTGGACAAATTATAGACCATGTTTTGAACAATCACAAGAATGATGCCAAAGGTCACATGGAAATGTGGTGTAATCCTTTGTAATTTGTTGTAGAGTCTCACAACGCGTTTGTTGAGATAGACCAAATACTTTCATCAAAAAGATGAGTTCATTTAATGATTTAATGAACACAGGAAAAACTCCATAATACACACTATATTTAGCAATATTTGTATTTGACCCTTAAAAGTTTTATCTCTCTGTGGTGAATGCTTGTCCATGGGAGCAGGGTGAGTGTCTTCAACTCCACATGATGTTAGCACATAACTTTAACAGTCTAGCAATGTTCTCTACCCACAAATGGCATTGCAGATAAAATTGCAGTGACATAATCAAAATGTTGACACTTAATAGACATCCGCCCCGTTGGTCTTGAGGGAAGATAGGCCTACCGCTAATGTTACAAGATATCAAAAGTTATCTGTCGGCTAATGTCTGCAATTGGAACTTTTAGTGACATGTTTCTTTAGCAGGTAATGGCACTTTTTATGACCGTTAACTCCCAGTTAAAGAGGGGGGCCCGGGGCTAAGAGCTGTCCTGGCGAGGACTGCTGTTTATGTGGCACTAGGCTACAGCAGTGTGAGTGTGCATGGGGATGATTCTCTAAGGTGTCCTCTGGTGGTAGCAGAATTAGCATAGGAAATTTCACGTCTCATTTAAATGCACCTGGAACCAGCCACGTTTCAAAAGACATGGAAATGAGAGGAGAGAGAGAGAGAGAGAGAGAGAGAGAGAGAGAGAGAGAGAGAGAGAGAGAGAGAGAGAGAGAGACTGGGGAATGGATGTGTGAGATAGTAAGAGAGAGGGAAGTGTGTGTGTGTGTGTGTGTGTGTGTGTGTGTGTGTGTGTGTGTGTGTATGTAAGCGGGAGGGAGGGTGTTATAATTATTATTTTCATCAGCATGCCGTTAGCATCAGGC
>JAODXP020000019.1:4776479-4791479 GCA_027497455.2 Sardinella longiceps | reverse complement strand
CACACACACATACACGCATGCACGCACACACACACGCCCACACACACACACACACACACACACACACACACACACACACACACACACACACACACACACACAGGCTTGAAAGCATGACCTTCCAGCAACAGAGTGACAGATCAGGAGTTGACTGAATGCTAGTCAGTCGACTGGAAAATGCAGGCTGCCAGTCATGTCTGCTGACTAGTATACTCTTAAAGGTCAAGTTCAGCTTTTTAATCTTAAAGCCATGTTTTTCTGATTGTTTAAGGTGAAATTCTATGGTAAAGACGACATTTTTGAGGAATTTTATATTTTTGTGTTAGCACTCCCAGTCCCAACATAATGGCTGCAAAGGTGCAATACTGCAATCTTTCCTAAAAAAAAAAAAAAAGACGTGACTCATTGAGTGGTCAGCAATGTCCTCTGACACAAAAAAGAGGCATTCTTTAACATTTTAATTGTAATATAATTTTTTTCCACCATAGGCTGCCATAGGAAATGGTAAGCAAAGGAAATGGCCCTTCTATGAAGCATGTTGTTGTGATTAACTAATTCTGAAATGATTTCATTCAGAGACGCCCACAAGGCCTGCTCCTGCCACCACACTTTTAGGGGGTCATCGCAGACTATATGCACCAAACACACACATGAACAAATAAATAGATAAACAAATAACAACCAGACAAAATAATCTCATTTGTATTACACACAAGACTGAACAGCTCTTACAGCACAGCACTTCTGTATCATTTCCCTCCACAACTTAAATGTATACAAAAAAATAAAATAAAAAATCAAGAATATGTAACAGTTCTTCATTTCTAATCTCCATTTTAGCAAACTGACAGCCATTACGGTACTAGAAATAGACACTACAGCAGCTTCCTGAGGCAAACTGCCTCCTGATAACCCATTGCCCTTGACACAAGTGGCATAGAACACAGTCCTCCAGTCCACTACTGATGATGTAACTGCCAAACTGTGACCAGTGTCTAGAACATTCCGATGCTGGGTGAGAGTGTGAGTGGCCTGAGCTGTCATACAGGCTGACCCAATTAATCTGCTTCATCTGGGCAGCCGTAACTCCTCGACGGACGGTCAGGCGGTTGGTTCCCTCGCTTGCCGGTGAGCTGATGCTGATGGCCAATCCCACGTTAAGCACTAAAATAAATGTGGTTTTCACACCAAGTGTCAGTCAAATTAATAACAGGCTTTTACTCCAGGCTTAAGTCATTTCCCAGGGTGTGGGTGCGCAAGTGATTACACCAGACTTTGACAGAATTGAAACGAGATGGGATTATGACAGTCACACAGTGTAGGCTAATATCCAAGGCCTCCTCATACAGAACCATCAGAAGCACCAGTAGGTATGAAGGTGTTGCATTATTTAATAGGATATGACATAATCAAACAAAGCATCATGTGAAATCTAATGGGTTTCACACCGTGTCACAGAATAGATAAATAGGCCTACCTGAGGCTGCAGGGAGGACATTGTTATTCATCACAGTGAGGCCGTATTGTCTGCCATATATAGGGAGAAGAAGTAAGCCTTGTTTGCTAAGCTAAGTCTTGTATGCTCATTAATGTCTGTTATTACACGGCTCTTTATAATGCTGTAGAATGCTCCATTCACTTCAATGGGACTCTCCAACGTTCTACCGGTCTGATAATTTTTAATAACGGACCGTTGCTAAGTATAACAGACCGCTGTCAAGCAAAAGTGAAAGAGAACGCGGCCTTAACCAATCAGCTGATCTGTAACAGTTAACAGAATGCCTTCTTTCTGTGGACGGTATTAGCTGTCTTAATCCAAGCTGTCTTAATCTTAGTTCTAAGTCTTGTATGCTCATTAATGTCTGATAATTGGACTATATGGTAAACGCTGGTGGCCGGGAATGACGTTGAAATCTCGCCGTTATGTCAGTTGCCTAGTAACAATGTCAAACGACCTACTTATAAATACCTCTAAACAACCTAAAAACATTTTTAAAACTCTTTTATTCTTAAATTGGGGGGAGGGATCCCCCAAATCTCCCCCTCTTCTATTGTTTTTATTTGGTTTTGTAAATGTAACAGTACCCGCAAGATTCTGTGAGAGCGTACGGTAAACGTTTACCCTTGAGTTTTTAATTAATTATAATTCTTTGACGGTTTAATTTCTACGACAGGTGTTGATTTGCTGACCTAATGCTTTGGTTTAATATACTGCAGGTGTTCATGTGCTGACTGACACCAATGGGTCTACAGTGAGTAGAGTTGGGAGAACTCATCCAAACCAGCAACCAGAGGCTTATACCAGAAACTTCAGAAACTTCAGAGAAATATGTCCAGCAAGTAATTTTCCCCCACAAAATATAATAACTTCCCATAGGTTTAACAAAAAAAAACACATTAAATTTCATGAGCTCCCCACGCTCCAGAAACTTCCTGACATTCAATCCGCTCAAACGAAAACTTTTGTGGTGTCCCCACCCCACCCCACCCCACCCCACCGCAGCGTAAGAGTTCCAGTACAGGGTGTCCATCCGCTGTTGTTTCCGAGCCAAAGCGCGCGGTCCCTCTGTGGACCAGAGACTCAGAGACACACGAGAGACTGGCTACGCTCGCTGCACAACAGCTGTCACACTTGGCACTGGCGCTGGCGTGGTACGGAAAAAAAAACAGCCCTGTTTGCCACAATGAAACAGCCTTATCTGCTTCTCAACTGCATATTTATTTTGCTCTGATGCCCTGCTGAGGCTGAGGACAGATGACCTCTTTTGAACCTTTTTTTTTTTTTATCACTATCTGTCTGTCTGTCTGCCTGTCTGCCAGTCTAACACTGGGGCTTGTGTGTGCCTTCATAGGTATATTGTCCTGTCTCTGAAACAAAGCACATAGATATACCTGCAGAGCAGGTTATCAGCACACACACACACACACACACACACACACACACATAGACACACACACACGCACACTTGTGCACACACACACACACACACACACGGTTTTGACTCAAGATCACATTTCGCATGTCACATTTTGGCTCTGGCTATATTTCTGCGTGAGTCATTGTTGTTATTAGTTTCCCATGACACACATACACGCACACACACACACACACACACACACACACACACACACACACACACACACACACACACACACACACACACACACAGGTGTGTAATCCATTCTATCAATCCAGATGACTTCCAGACCAGTCCCCTGAATCTCATGAGATAGCATAGTGTTAAATCTCATTAGATGCCTCACTTAGGTGTTAAATCGGAAAACAAAACAAAACAAAACAAAAAAAAAGTCAGGTTGTAGCTGCTGTGTTTTTCCTGGATTGCACATATAGCATGGCTTACTCTTTTAAATCAAATCAGTCTCAAAACAGTGAAAATTTATGAAAACGGAAACAGGAAGAAGATGAAAAGGAAACAAAACAAAAATAAAAAACATTACTCGACGAATAACTATGAGAGTGTGCAAAAGAGGAGAGCACTCAGGTAGAGGCACTCTAAGGTAGGCTACTCCCCCAAGGGCCGGCTTACACAAGCTGCTCTACAGTATGTGGCTCTGGACAACACAAGTCTCGCATTGAAGTGCACTAGTCTGCATAAAATACACAGATTACGCACCTCCATCAGAAACAAAAACACCATGCATGATAGCCTACCTATCATGGTGTCTAGCTTGTGTACACCATGAAAGAAACTTTAGTGAGCAAGCATTTTTTGTCACTGAACACTTGAAATAGACCTAGCCAGAGATGCTGCCTGTCTTTCAGACAGGGCTTTCAGGTTTTAGATGGATGGCACAATACTTTCAATTACACTTTTCCTGATGGGAGTGTGGGTACGATGGGAGATGATTTATGTTGGTGGTCACAGACTCTAAGGAGAGAGCTAGAAGTTTGCTTTGACTCACTTCTCTGCTGCAAGAAGAGGGTTGGGTTTGGATGAGAAGAGATGATGGACATCTCTGTCTCTCTCTCTCTCTCTCTGTATATGTCTGATGTGTGTGTGTGTGTGTGTGTGTGTGTGTGTGTGTGCGTGCCTCTATGTGAGTGTGTGTGTGTGTGTGTGTGTGTGTGTGTGTGTGTGTGTGTGTGTGTGTGGGAGAGAGAGAGAGAGAGAGAGAGAGAGAGAGAGAGAGAGAGAGAGAGAGAGAGAGAGAGAGAGAGACAGAGAGAGCTGTTACCACTTATTGCGTTTCAGAGTGAGGAATTTTTTATCTCCCTCTGTTAAGTTTTCTTGTTTTCTTCTATATGACCTTTAGTACCTGGTTCAACATTATGGTATGACATCATGTCCAAGTACATTATTATAGGATCTAAACCAACATGGTTTAAAGCCAAGACATACTCTATCCCTGTCTTTCGCCAGGACGAGAGGAAGGAGGCGTTTGAGTTGGCTGTAGCTTGAAGTTCTGTGTTGAAGACGTTATCTGTGAGGGAGAAGTTTTCCTTTTATATTCTGTAACCATATTAGACATCCATACATCCACAACTTACATGCAATCCTTTCCAGATAAACATTTATACTGGCCCAACTGTGAAAAATTACAGCATAAAATCAATTTATATATTTATTTATTTACAGCATAAAGTCAACTTATTAAACATAGTTTGTATTCCTGATAATAGTTAATATATTATGAACGAACACTGTAACACACAAAAAGAGAAGCCCCCTGGCTTTATAACCGCTATATACTTTGTTTGTTTTGTGAGCTTCTGTTGTTTAGCTTTACCGTTAATTGCATCCCTAGTCGACATGCATGCCCAACAGCGTGGCCAGTTAATGTAACTCCCAGTCCAGTCCAAACTCCGCAGCTCTTTTGGGTACAGTAAGCTATATAAGCTCCTGTCTGCAGCTCTGGCAGGCAGGCAGGCTGCATGGGCCCGGCTCGGTCTACTAACAGCAGTGCCAGCTTCAGTCGGTCCTGCTGCTTTATCTCTCTGGAGCACAGCGCAGCCATTCATCTTGAAAATTACACTGATCCTATAGGCTCTCGATCCGGGCCGCCAGGCAAGCAGGCAGGCAGGCAGGCAGGCAGGCTAGCTGTCTGGTGACGACAGACACAGCAGTCCATAACTTTATAACCGCAATATACAGTCCAATCTAATTTCTAATAACAGTCTGCCCCTAAGGCTGGAGTCATTGTGACTCAGACTAAGGTGTGATCTTGGCCATAGCCCATATTAAGAGCATTATTTCTGAAACAGCAAAGGACTGTCTGGTGTAACCCAATAGCAACACTTTGCTATTACTATATTGTTATTATTATTATTATTATTATTATTATTATTATTATTATTATTAGTAGTAGTAGTAGTAGTAGTAGTAATAGTAGTATAGTTGTTGTTATTATTATTATTATTATTATTATTATGATTATTATTATTATTTACTCACTCATTGAATAAGGATCATCAGGGTTTTTCTATTATGTCAGTGTTATGGGCTAAAGTCAGCCAAGGAACTAACACTAATCTGTGGTCCTTGGATGTAGTGTGTGAGTGTGTGTGTGTGTGTGTGTGTGTGTGTGTGTGTGTGTGTGTGTGTGTGTGTGTGTGTGTGTGTGTGTGAGTGTGTGTATGTAGTGTGTGTGTGTGTGTGTGTGTGTGTGTGTGTGTGTGTGTGTGTGTGTGCGTAGTGTGTGTGTGTGTGTGTGTGTGTGTGTGTTTGTGTGTATGGATAGGAGGTGAAAATGGTGTTTGAAAATGTGAGAGAGATCACTTAATCCCTTAAGTCACCTTGCAAGTTTGCGCGCACAACCATATTCCCCCAGGTGCCCAGAATAAAGAGCAGTGACTCGTGCGTTCTTCAATATGCTATTGCATGATGGGGGCCAATGTGGCACAAACCAGTGATCCTGCATAATCCCACGAAAACATCCTGGACCAAGATGTCTAATCTGAGCAGGCAGATTTCCACCGCCTTCTTTACAATGCTTTTGCAGCCCTCCGGCTCTACTTGACATTTTATTCATCCGCTTTCCCCATCCATCTCTCTCTCTCCCGAACATCCACTCCCCATGCCAATAAGGCACCGGCTCATCATCACATTACTTATCACGGCCAGGCTGTCGAGAGCATCGACTGGGAGAGAGAGAGAGAGCGCCTGTGTGTGTGTGTGTGTGTGTGTGTGTGATTCATTTCAAACCTAATAGGCCAGTAGAGAAATGACTAGCTTGATTTCACAGGGGTCAGGTGTCAGCCTGATGTTGGCTAGAATAACACTGAGGTCTTAATTAGGTGTTATTTTAATTGTTTAAAACTGCTTTTCATTTACTACACGTGACACGACTCTATTAGTGCAGAACTGGCTAGTAAATGGCCTGGCGGAATCTTTATTAGACTCGTGTCTTTTTTTTTCTTTCTTTTTTTTCCCAAGGAGCTGACAATAAATCAACTCAAGCTACTCATTACCTGATTGACTAGAGCTGAATGAAGACTGATGACCTGTTATGATTGCCCTTGAATAATGTAATATAGGCTGACAAAGTGTGAGGTTTATGCTGCTTAATTTGTTTTCCCTTAAGGGTATAAGCTGTCTACTAGGTAGACTGTAACACAGGAGAAAATGATTACTGAGCTGCACTTTTGACTAGGCTTTTGGTGCCAAGAAGAGTAAGAACCTGGGCATATATCAGCAGACATTAATAATCTCCTTTTTTTTTCTTCCAATCCAATCCAGTACTGTATGTGTTCCTATCTGAATGCCAATGCCTTGAAGATCCAAATATGAAGTAGACATCTTATCAGTGAGGGGCATGACATACTGTGAGAGTGCAAACAGGAAATAAAGCCACTATCCATTATTGCCTAACATCCTTGCTGTCAGAGGTGCCCCCATCAGGGAGTGAGTCTTTATCCTGCAGGTGGAGCGCAGAGCAGAGCAGAGCAGCGCAGGCATGTCTTCTCGGGCACCAGAACAGATGTATGGGAGAGCAGTCATCTCCTCATCCGTCATCAGTGGTTCTTACCTCACTGTGTAATGCGCCTTCCTCACCCCCAGCTGGCTCAATGCCACCAGCTCCATCCATTTTCTCTCTCTCTCTCTCTTTTTCTTTTTTTTTTGTTGCTCTTGGGCTTCGTCTGTCTTGGGCGCCGTCTGTTCATCTTCCTCCCATCCGTCGCCCTGACACCTTCCATTCTGCCTTTTTTTTCTTCATCTAGACATCCAGCTTTTCCTTTTCCCCTCTTTTTTTCTATCCTCCTTTCTTTTCCATCATCCCTCCCATATACTCTGCACTATTCCTCAATTTTCTTCTTCTGCAATTTTTTATTGCCTGAATAAAAATGACTCTACATTTGCATTCTCTGGGGAGAAATAGTGGGAAACAGAATATACAGATGCTTCTGCCCGTTATTGCTTGGGAAATGGAGAAGTTGGGAGGAAGAAAGAGAATTCAAATCACCAGCAATCAGCTTCTGATCAGAGTGTCTCCCTCAGTAAAAGATCAAAATGAAAACATCACTCTGAGGAAGTGACACACACACATACACACACACACACACACACACACACACACACACACACACACACACACACACACACACACACACACACTACACAGTACACACACACACACACACACACACACACACACACACACACACACACACACATGCACACTGTCTTCCTGTGATAATCATCACAAAAAAGAGAGGAGCCTCCGACTGCTAAACTCTGTCAATCACACCCAATTGGATCACATTCTAACTGGTCTGTTTACTGCTATTGTATGTGGTTTTAAAATTGAATAGGAGTTCCAGACAGTCAGTCTATGTGTGTATAGATCCAGTTAACGTGCCCTTGCATTCCAGAGCACATCTCCTTCCACTCTTTTGTGGATGCCACTCACACTAACTCTAAGATTCTCACTGATGCATCATCAATAGCACCTTCTCACCAGTGTGAAGCACAAGTTGTTGTTCAGGTTGTTCTCAGAGGCGCTGCTAGAAATTTTGGGCCCTATGACAAATTTTTTTTTTAGGCCTCTCAAATATTGATTTTAATATTAAAATTTCTCTGGGCCCCTCTGTCAGTGCCAAGACCCGGTTGTACAAAACACCTTAAGTTAAGATTTTCCCTTAAACTTAAGGGTTTATCCTCAATTGGTTAAGAATTCCTTAAAGTGTTGCACAAAGTACCTTAGCAATCAAATTAAGGGAATAAATGTAAGGGACCTCCAATTTCCCTTAACTTAAGGTGTTTTGTGCAACCGGGCCCAGGTCCTTAGAATCATCCTAACTTTTCCCCCACTAGCAGCGCCCCTGGTTCCAGTCTTGCACTGGTGAAGATTTACAACCCAGTGGAGCTCCATTGGCACATCCATGGAGGGCATTAACTGCAATGAAAGGCAATACCCTGACCATGCCATGCAATTGGCCAACAAAACAACAAAACTGGGCCAGAGCGTTGTGTAGGAGTCCATTAATGTGGGAAGCAAGGCAGCAATCCATTTCAGGTCGATCAATTAAAAGCCGGATGGAATGTTGAAGAGCAAACTTGGTGCTAATGGGGCTTATCACACCTCTTCGGTTTGTACAAGTAGCCTACACACACACATACGAACACACACACACACACACACACACACACACACACACACACACACACACACACACACACACACACACACACACACACACACACACACAGCCAACCCTCTCCCTGGTGAGTTAAGGACAATCCTGTCATAACACCCTCTTAAACAGAGGACAGATCTACCGATTTTTCTCAGTCTTTTATGATTGTGATTAAAAAGGTTAAGTGAGCCAAACCTACAGATTTGATGTGGGATGATTGGAAGTCGTTCATGGCCACAAATCTAATGACTTGAGTTGTCTGCGTTTTAAAGCCATAGTTGGTAGCACAGCAACCATAGAATGGACCAGTTAAAATAAAATCTATCATGTTTGATTCAGTATGACTTGTAATTGCATCAAAAATGGAAAGCATTGTTTCAAATCTGTCACCCAAAAACACAATAGGACTCTTGCTGCGACTGAACCCTGTGACTTCAGTTGATTACCTTAGATTACTCATGATTGGTCCCGATATACCAGAGTGTCAATATCAGCTAAATAATTGGTAAGTCTGTACCCAGCTTTCTGGGTTTTCCTGCAGTCATCCCTAGTGAACTGTTAAATAGCATGAATCATTGACAAAAGTTTGACATCTATAATCATATAACCAGAATCCTTCAGACGTTTGATGTGAAACTTCACTTGAAACTTAATTTCAAGCCTTTAATTTCTGTCAATGCATGCCAAGACATTTTTTGAAACACCATTCTTAATAGGTTGTTTTCATGAATATCTTTGAGTGCACAGATTGGATGTACTTGTAAAATGTTTATGCATTCGATAGCTGCTTATGCGTCTGTGCAAGCGCACCCAGTCATGTTTCAATGGCTTATGTCCTCTAATTCTGACAGATGTTGAATGTGAAGAGCACTGATGCATCAGGGCATGCATTAAATGCAAAACTGACAAACTCAGAATTTAGTAAGAGGAAAAGAAACTTTTGCGAAAAGAAAAAAAAGGGACAAAAAGCCAGATGTTTATCCTGTCGTATAAATCACTCAGATGTGATGAATCTACTTTAATTGGAAAAGTTTAGAACATTGGCTTCAGGCCATTTTAAGATGGAAACACAAACTTTTTTGTTGTACATAATACTTAACAACAACTTCAGTTATAATTCCCAGAGATTAGGTATGTGGTGAATGATGAGACTTCCTGGTTTGTGAACTGTTTTTTGTTGTTGTTGTTGTTGTTGTTGTTGGTTAAATCTGTTTCGCCCAAAAAACATTCAGTGTCATCCCTGCCTCTGTTATGTGTATGATTTTTTTTTTTTTTTTTTGAGTCTGTTTCGCCCCAAACCATTCCGTGTCATCCCTGCCTCTGTTCTATTTCCCATAATCCCCTGCAGCAGCAATTATCAGTCCTTCCCAACTCTACGCCTGTGGTGCAATATTATGATTAATTGAACTGAGAGTTTGTGGTTCATTGATCAGCATAATTGCCTTGCAAGCTACCATTACTTTTAAAAAACTATTTTGTTTACTCCTATCTGTTTATTTATTTACTTAAGGAATTATGCTGATGACAGATTCACCACTCTTCACTGCCTCACTTGCCCAAGTGAACAAAACCGTATCCAGAAGAGTGTTAAGTTGGCAATAAAAAATGGAGTCCCGATCTCATGTCCTCACTATTCCATATTAATGCAGGCTAAAGGGTTATTCAACCAATTAGGATTTTCCACTGTCAGTTTTCCCTGTGAGAGTGACAGAGAGCATTCTGATATCCCTCATTATAAATCAGTGACTCCCTCACCTTTGACCCCTAGTGGGGGGATTACCATGTTACCCCTGGGTGTCTGTAACCTGCCACCCCCCTCACTCACTCACACACACACACACACACACACACACACACACACACACACACACACTGCTAGCAGTTCTTCCAGGTCAAGCACAAGCATAGGCAGAGGGAGGGTGGTACAGTATAGGGGATAGATCCAGACTCCTGTAAAATTCATCAGTGGCAGCATGAGAAGTGGAGTGCTAAACTTTGTTTGGAGTGTCTGTCTGTTTGCCCAGGGATATCTGCTGCGCACAGGCTTCTGTGTGCTCAGCCTAGTGTGGTGGCTACAGAAACGACAGGAAAGCTTCACTGTTCTGCCTCTGCTAGCATCACTCCTAGAGTCGTGCTCTTTCTTTATCTCTCTCACACACTCACACACACACACACACACACACACACACACACACACACACACACACACACACACACACGCTCACTCGCTTGCTCTCTTTTACCCTGCATTCATGCTTAATTGTGCTGACATGGTACGCTTTGGTGAGATACAAGTGAATATTAACAAGTAATTTTTGAAGAACTTCAATAACAAACAGTGCATGACTTGTTTGGTCAATTTTTACAGTACTTTCCCCAACTCTTTACCAGCCTTGTACAACACCAGTAAGCCTATATCTCCAAATTCCTATGATGTAGAATTGGAATAATCTCAATGGCCCCTTGGTTCCTCACATACAAGAGCAGCTGGGCCACCAAAGTTGGCAAACGATTGATGACATCCACATTAATGTCAAACCCATTTACAAGGAAGTGAAAAAGACATACTCTCTCTCTCTCTCTCTCACACACACACACACACACACACACACACACACACACACACACACACACACACACACACACACTTACATACACAAACACACACGCACACACACACACACACAAATAAGGCCACCTCTTTATGATGCTGCAGTAAATTGTTTTTCCACACTGACAGCAAGGCCCTCAGGGCATATGAAACTTACCACCACAGCTTTACCGCAAAGGTCAAATATGACGACAAAAAGCGGGCCGGATAAACATCACGGAGATGGGCCGGGGTTAGAGGTCAACATATAAACACATGAAAATATTCATGTCGGCTGAGCTTTCCACGCATGACTGGCTTGAACTGGATCTCCAGTGGTACAAGACCTGCCACGTCACAGCAAACCAACAAACAGATTCTACAGTATAGGCCTATTCCACATGATTCACACAAACCTCCAGCATTACTTCTAACTGTGTGTGTGTGTGTGTGTGTGTGTGTGTGTGTGTGTGTGTGTGTGTGTGTGTGTGTGTGTGTGTGTCTTGTACGGGGCATTGCTGTGTCATAAAACAAAATGGGCCTGTCAATCAGAGCTGTCAATCTTTGGCAGGAGACAAACCACCCCAAACAATTTGAGACCACAGATGAGAGTTGACAAGCCCAAGGAGAAGTGACAAGCTCAGGCCAAAAAGTTTGCTTTGTTGTAGATCGGTTTGGCTGGCATGATAATTTAAATGCAGAAAATTGGGAGCAGTTCTGACAGTGTAAAACAAAGTACAAACACAGAAATGGAATAAAAAGCTATTTGGCTTTAGTGTTTGCTGGACGATGATGATTTTATACTTGGTCTAGCAACCACAATTTAAAACATCGAATTGACACAATTATTTATAAAAACACTGTGTTTACAATGGCACTCCTTACAGAAATTTTATGTCCCTAGTCGTTGTACACAATACAAAATAAAATGTTGGAGACCACTGCAGTTACTTTTTTCCATTATATTTTTATGGCTTTTTGAATTGTTATTATTGTTTTTGTTTGTTTGTTTTTTTTTTTTTGTTTTTCAATTAAAGCTGGGTCAAAATGTTGATGCAGTTGACTGACAAAAATAAATAAATAAATAAATAAAAAAAATAGCATCCTTTGATGCATCAAGATCATGGCTGTAAAATTTCATAATCTCAATGCAAGCAGCAAAAACAAGACTTGCACTAGGTGTATTATAACAATACTGTGCTTAGGCTACATTGTGAACATGGAACAATGGCTGAATCCCAATAACCCTCTTGAGCCCTAAGCCCTGAGCCTTCAAAGACTTAATTAGCAAGAACCTGCCTCCTGATTGATACCAGTGAAGTCTTTGAGGGTTAAGGGCTTAGGAAGAAGATTGAGATTCACCCAATGTGTTCAGACATTTGTGCTGCCAAGTGTTGTTACATTATCACACTGACCCTGCCGAAGACACACATGAGGAGGGCTCTGGACGACTGAACTAAGAGCCATAAATTCTATTAGGCTCTTTCGATCAGTGTCACAGAGGCATCGGCCGCCATCTTGCATAGAATGAGTCAATTAATGCGACTATCTATCAGACCTACATTAGTCTGTTGACAGCCACGGTCTATATGAGGTGAAATACAACTGATAATCGCACAGGACACAACAGCTTTGCTGTTTCTGCTTTATAGAGCCAGCTGAAACACTTTAATTACACTAAATTTAATTTTCAAAGAGGGGAAACTTAAAGCTGAGATTAAAATTAAATTAGCCCACAAGAATAGCCAACGCAACAAAAGTATGTCAACAATATGGCAACAATATGAGAGAACCCCATTAATCAAACAACTGAGCTACATGTTGACGTTGGCTGGATTTCTCCTTTAACTAAATTTGGTAAAGGTTAATTGAAGATTATTTCACTAATTGAAAAATAACAGTTACAGTAATCATTTTAAAAATAACAGTTTTAGACAGCCCTTATTTCATTACAATATTTATTACATAACAGTTATAACAATCATCAAAATTGGCACATCCTCGTTCCTTGTCTGCACAGCATATCCCAAAGTATACCCTATTCCTAGGGTATATACTTTGGGAATATATGTGTGATGGGTACATTATTTGGGTGTCTTGGTCGTGGGTGAAAAACCAAAACTGTGTGTATCAATGTATTTCATGTTTTTGAGGCTTGTGTGGTCAGTGAAAACAAATTTCCTATCTAAGGACAAATAAAGACCAACTAACTAAATTGGTTTAGTCCTAACCAATAAGATGTTCACGAGACAGATTTTATGCAACAGATGAATTAGTGTAAGCATTGGTCAGTCTGTCTTCCAAGACACAGTGACCCCCTCAGTAGCCGTAGTACAGTCTATCTCCCCCTGTATATGCAGGCTGGTCATTTGGACTCTGTGCTTGGCAGCTGTTTGGCAGCTCAGTCAGCTATTTCTAGTCATCTCTGAAGGACACTGATTCCCACTGGTCCACTTCTTCCGGCACAGATTTAGCTTGGCCATAGAAGTGACACCAATCCTCTACCAAATCCTCACACAGTCATGCCAATTGCCAATCCTTTAGGTAAGATACAGTACAGTACACACACTGTAGCTTCCCTAGCGTCGTAGCGTGTCAAAATACACTTTAGAGTCTTAGCATCAGCACAAACCAACAGTGTCTTTCATTTTAGGATGAAACATTGGGCTGATCCTGGTCTCATGGGCTCAACCCATCTGCCTGGGGCCCAGTGAGGTGCCTGTCGGTCAGAGGTCAAGTCATGGTATAGACTGTCCATGATTTTCACAGAGCAACAGTAAGAATGCAGTCTGGATATGGCAAATATTTATGCTATCAATAAATACAGTAACTGGGCTACCAATGAAAACGCATGAACATTAATGAATTATATTTGATAATGATAATGACTGCTTTGCCATCTATAGGATTCCTGATTAGAAATGGTCTTCACTGTCCCCTGGGGGGATAAAGGGACATAAAGTCACCACTTCCTGCCAAACTCTGTAAGTTTAAATACCCACTTGCTAATAGTGCCAGAGGTCAGAGATCCTGTAAATCATGAATATATGAGACTCCGGATAATGTGCAGAGATACAGGTTATCTTCTTTGGCAAATTATTGCTTTGAATTATTAACCAGACGCTCACACTGTGTCAGTGCATGTCATGCTCAGCTCCAGGCTAACGTGTGAGCCGTGAACACATACATGTACTGTATGCAGCTCACACAGACGGTTTTGTGGCCATAGTTTAGTGTGAGTTTTAGTGAGCTGAATTCTGAATTCTCATACCCATGTGGTCATTAGCTCTCCCTCTCTTCCTTTCTCCGACACAAGCAATTTCCGCGAGGCAGTGTGGGGCAGCCCGACTCTTATGGCTGAGGGGCGCACCACCGCACTAAACTAAGAGTTATCTCTACCTGCCAACTTCACAGACACCACAGCCACAAGCCAATGCTGCACCTGATAGAGGCTCTACAAATCATAACTCAGTGTGTGCCCAGTCACTACTGGTTATGTAAGGCATTTGGAATTTCTCTTATCTCTCTCTCTCTCTCTCTCTCTCTCTCTCTCTCTCACACACACACACACACACACTCTCTCTCTCTCTCCCTCTCTCTCTCTGTCTGTAAGATTCTCTTTGAAGTTTTATCTCTTCTGAGAATACTTGACTGACACCTCTCACACCCTAACATGCACAAACTATACACTTTTTTAACCTGTTACCATTGCATAAGTACAGTGAGTTCCCTCTTTAAGAGAGTTACAGTTGTAAACAAAACAGACATTTCCAGTCTGAGAAGAATCATATAATAGATGAAAAAATACTATTTT
>JAODXP020000019.1:4768979-4771479 GCA_027497455.2 Sardinella longiceps | reverse complement strand
TCCTGATGAGATGGAATGAGCTGAGAAGATGATGAGAGGCCGGGGGAGGAGAGAGGGAGAGAAGGAGAGAGGGAGGAAGAATGAAAAAAAGAGGAAGACGGGGGAGAGAAGAGGGAGAAAAGCACCAATATTAAAAAATGATTTCTGAACGCCATGATTGGGAGTGGGACAGGGAAAGAGATTGCCTTCCTAGAGCCCATGCTCCAGGGAGGCATTTCATTTATTTACACGTGTGGAAAATATGTGTTTGTTTGTTTGTTTGTTTATTTATTTGTTTATGCTTTTGTTTATTTATTTTCAAGCCAACACAAAGGCTCAAACAAACAAACAAACACACACTCGGGGAGCCACTTAACGGCGTGCTAATGACAGCTGCATTAGATACTGAAGAGGCGTATAAACAACACACACACACACACACACACACACAAACTAACAGATGAGTTGCATGCGAGTGTGATTTGTGTGTGAGTGTGTATGAGAGAGAGAGAGTAGGGGAAGAGAGAGAGAGAGAGAGAGAAAGAGAGAGAGAGAGAGAAAAAACAAAGCGATTTGTTGTTTGGAGGAATGACAAACTCCATTAATGAGGTTGAATTGACCTCCTCCATCCCTTCCCACTATTCTTCCACAGCAACACATTGTGACTCTCTCTCTCTCTCTCTCTCTCTCTCATTTTTTTTCCTAATTGCAGCACTTATGACTGAGCACTTCAGGCAGACTAAATTAACTCAGGGATCAGCTCTCTTCCTTTGATGCAACACACGAATGCACCATCATCGCTCCAGGCTTTAGTAATTGCTCCCAGTGTTATTATTGTACTTCTGGCAAGAGTCTCATCCACCTAGAGACACTGCTCTGCCTGGTGTAACCTGCACTGGAGTGGTGAGTAGGATGGCTGCATCATCTAGCCTCACACTTACTGACCACACTCGAACCCCGGACATGGCAGCCACTGGGATTGCAAGATGGTTGGGTAACGAGGAGACAAGAAACTAGAGGTTTTAGCGACAGTTGCTAACTTATCTCTCCATATAGCAAAATAAGGAATAACGTTCTGTTAGCTGGTCATTATTGTGGAATATCTCCCGACAGACTGATGCAGGGCAGTCTGACTCAAAGTGGACGGAGATACTGTATGTCCACGAAAGCCGTGTAATACTTTGTAGCCTAACAATGTGATTAAGGTGATGGTCAGAGGGTCACACACTGGTCAGTACACATTGCTTTAATAGGCTAGTATCCAGGGTTTTGGATAAGGTGTTACAAAGGAATTACATTAATTTAAGAATCTAAAAAAATATAAGCCGCCAAGGGCATATATAGAATTGAACATACAGTTTTTCACCAGTTTCAATTGAAAAAGTGGCTGCGTTTTACATAAGAAAACCCGCAGGCCATCTAATTATGTTACACTCTTAAATGATAGGCTACTATTAACAAACATCACATCAGTACTTAAACTGTGATGCATGATGAACATAGGCCTTGGGCCACGTTGGGTTACATTATTTTTTTTAAAATATATGGCGGGCTGAATGAAAGGGAGGAGGGGGCCACAAATGGCCCCCCGGGCCGTAGCTTGGCCAACCCTGATCTATAGTAATGGCACGTTCCTGCATTCACAACGTTTTGTGCAGTTTTCTTAAAAAACGATTTGTAATGGTTACTTGAAAAATGAGTGGAAACTCGTTGCCTCAAATGAGTTAAGTAACTATAACTTATCTTTCTCAAGTTTAAAGCACTTTACATCTAAAAAGATAAGTTATAGTTAGGCTACTCAACTCATTTGAGTTTCAACACATTTTTCAAGTAAGCATTACAAATCGTTTTTTTTTTACAGTGTACTACATGTTTACTATATAATCTCTAATTTGACAGAATTGGTGACACACCCCATCTCCTGTCCTAGTGAGTGTAGTGCAATATGTTGAAACGGTCCTGTGTCTATCATGGGTTTAGGCCAATTTGAAATGGACAAACACCGACCCACCATCAGAACTGTGTCTTTCATTTATCGGTAATTTTTATTTCATGTTAACCAAAACATAACAGAGGCAGGACGAGAGGAGGGACATAGCTTGAATAAAATATCAGTAAATGTGAAGAGAGATGCTTCATTAGACAAGAGAAAAATTTCCCCTTCAGTGGAGATGAAAGTCTTTTCAAAAAAACTGTCAAGGGTACCTCTTTCTTTTTAGGGAAAAGAAATGTTTTTTTTATGATTACTTTGATATGATAATTATATCACAAATTGAACCTTAACAACCAATCTGTCTTGTCAGCTCTCCCTTCAGAGTCAAGCATTTTGCTTCTTTCTATAACAGTGATTTGCAATGGCAAACAGCTGTGTGAACTGTGAACAAAGACGGATTCTCCCCTTGGCATCCTGTGTACAGTATATACAACAGGCGTAATTGACCCACATCAAAATAAATCAATCCAAACAAACAAACAAAGAAGTAAAATAGGTTAAATATTGAGGTCAGGTTCATGACTAAAC
>JAODXP020000019.1:4761479-4763979 GCA_027497455.2 Sardinella longiceps | reverse complement strand
GGTATGCGATAACATTTTTTGCGCTGAAATAACATAAAATAAAATTCTGAACCAAGATGACCTTCAAAGTTGGTATATTGTGAACAACACATTTAACACAACAACAATGAAGGCAGCAATTGTCAACTAATGACGAATATGGGATGCATTTGTGTACAGAAGTAGGCAAGAAATTTTTGAAAAATTTGTTTCCATTTTCTGCAATCTGGTGCATTTTAACAAGTTGCTAGATAGCTTCTCATAGCAATTAATTAAATGGTTTATCTAATGCATTGCACATTATTTGAATGCTCCATGAGGTCATATAGCAGCCTGGCTGAGTTGTATTGGGCAGTAGGTTGTATATTTCTTACAATTGAACCAAAATGTATTTAATTTCAGACTTTAATGGCATTTACTGCTGAATTCTCAGTTTGATGTGATGCACATAGTCTTTTATTCTTTTGGACCCTTTTTGGATAATAATGAGGAACATGCTGGGGACAGTCTGTCTTTGCAATTTGCTAAATTCCCCTATATTCATTCTAAATAGTTTAATTGAAATGTGTCTAAACCCTTGGAGGAAATGGGCTACAGTAGCCTACCTTGTGTTTCTGAATCAGTAGCCTAATTAGCACAGGGTATTTTTTGACCAACATATCAGTCATGGGATGCCTGTCTGAAATGACCATTTCAGCCTAATATTGGAGACTATACAAAAACAACTGGTGTTATTGCTACCTCATTGTAGATCTATACATTGGTATGCCTTTGACTTCCACTGTTTTTGGAATGCATACGGAACTACAGGACTTTGAAATAATTAATTAATTTGAAGGATAATGCATTATCATAGCAACTAGTGACCACTATAGATGGGTTGCACTTGTGGCATTCTTTCAAATGATATATGTATGGCATTTGGGAGAGAAAAAATCTCCGAGTTATGAAATAGAAAAAAAATGATAGATTTTGAACTCATAAGTGCACGCGACCGCATCGCAATATTAAATGCGTTAGCTATTTTTATATCGCGAAGGGTCGGGTGGTGGGTAGTGGTAAGGGCAATTTTAAGGTTACCTGCTGTCATTCATGCACAATAATCTTTGGCATATGATCTCACGTGCTTTCATCTTTGTCTTTAGCTCTTTCTACCTCGGACAGGTACTTTTTTGCCCTCTCAATCTTGCTCCAAACAGGCTACATGGGCGCACTCCTCAATTTGGGGTGAATTAAAACTGGGCAATAAAGTAGAGGGGAGGGCTGTTTCTTACATTATTTTAAACTGCAAGAAGTTCAACGCGGTTATGATGAGCTTGTGGGTTTGCGCTTTTTTATACATTAATGTCTTGTGCATCTCTCACACGTGTATTGGAGAGGTGACACTATGAAACGTTTGTGTGTGTAACCTACAACATGTGAAAAGGAATTTTTCATAATTGTATAAACGAAGGCATATTTTGGTGTGTCAGCTCGAGGAAACTGTCATTAGCTCGTCTCACTAGCACACACACACACACACACAAGCCCCCTGGCCCATGAAACATTTGTATTCATTCTGCTTAAATTTCGGCTACTACTTCTCTTACCAGGCTCAGCTGACAGTAGCTATTCTGACCTCCTCAATCCCCTGGCTCACGTCTCTCTCCTCCACCTTCATATATCTACATGGATTGGTTCTCCTTCTTCTGTATTGGGCCGTATAACATTACATTGTTGAACTGCCACGTTAGATAGAGACTGTGCCTCCCCGGCAGTCTGTGCACTCACTCCGAGGCTGCTTCTGATGTTAACAGACCTGCACCCACTGATATGCAGTCATTGTTGCACATCACAGGAACATAGGCTAACTGCATTATTACTATTCTTGCATATTGTTGCTTCAACTTTTAGACTTTGTTGCCCCCCATTACGTTTCTCTGGCTCTGTCCATTTCGCCAGACAAACTTTCACTTCTCTCCAACTCAGTTCAGCTCAAGTAGCAGAAGAACTAGGCTACTTGGGTCAACGTGAGGGGAGGGGCGGGCCGGGCCGGCGGAGGAGGGCTGAGAGATTTCATTGGATTAGCCCGATGTCCTTCAGGAATTTCTACCAATGGCCGCATTTTGTGATTCAAATACCGTCGCAGCCGAAAAAATATTAAAAATACGCAGACGGGCGTGTGAAAACGCATGTGTGGCGTGTGAGAGTGTGAAAACACTCTGAAGAGTGTGTCACACGCTCAATGCGTGAGACTTGAGAGCCCTGTGCATATAATCACTATAATCCTTTATGAACGTGTTCATAATGCATTATAAATACTGGGTTCATATGAAGCATTATCAACACAATGGATGAATGTTAACAAAATAATAACACACAAATATTGAGGATTGAGGACCTTGTGTTGGTAGCCAATAGTGGCCTGACAAGCCAGACTATCACAAAATGTATAATCTGGCCACGAGTGATAGACCCTCGGGTAAGACGGCAAAAACCTCAGCGCAACTAAAAAGCCGATTCAAACAACGCTAAGCCTGCC
>JAODXP020000019.1:4616479-4756479 GCA_027497455.2 Sardinella longiceps | reverse complement strand
TCCCACACATTGACGAGATGCACCGGTACTGCCATAGTTTAATCTAAGGTGCCATATTTAATATGACATCAATTAAATAAAGAAAGAAATATATAAATCAATCGATCAATTAATAAAACGCTGTCAACACATATACACAGTAGTCTACCGCTGCTTCAGTTTGTCACTTTTGTTTGGTTTACTTTTAATTACTTCTGTGGGCGATGTAGTTAGCCCCCCATAGTTTCAGAAAATTCTGTGGGAAACCCTGGATTGTACTTGTTATGTCAAATTAGAGGAGGCTAAGGGTGAGGTGTGGAGATGGCAAAGCCATTACAAGGCCATGCTGTGGATGTTTCTGGAAATGTGCTTTTGAATTGCCTTTTCTTGAGGAGGAGGAGGAGGAGGGGGGTCAGTTTGTTCTGCTTGGAGACAGAAAGGTGGTGTACGGTCGTTGTTGTTGTTGGCTGTGGCGGTGTGTGTGTGTGCGTGTGTGTGTGGTGGGGGTAGAAGTATTTGCTTTGCTTTGAAGCCAGCCTATCAGCATCATTAGCCCTGTGTTAGCTCCTAATGAAGGCCATGACTGGGCTAAGCTCGATAACAGATGACAGACGAAACAACTCATTAGGCTCTTCGCTGACTTTGTCATAATCAAACTATTATTCAAAGAATAATAAAAAACAACAGTAAACATGAAAGAGGTCATCACTTATACCAAAAAAAAAAAAAAAAAACAATTGAATAATAAATCTTTATCATAAGCTATATTATAAATATCAGTCCCATCCATGGATGATTTTGTACTAAAAAAAAAGTTTTACCAAAGGAGACTGCAACAAAATGTGTCTAGAAGTCCAATTAAGAAAGCCTTAATTGTTAACACAGGCTGTCACACTATGTCCGAATATTTGCAATATGGGTTGTGACACTAAGAGGTATTATTTCTAAAAAGATCCTCCATCACAAAGAATGTGAGCCTGAAACAAAACAAAACCAAAAAAGAAGAGAAAACAGCGGGCAGATTTAACTTAATAACGATATCAGAATGTGGGAGTCTAGCCGTGGCTTCTAAAGTGCTTAATTAAATGGAGCAGCACATCTCAGTTTTAGCGCCAGGCTGATTCGTTAGGCCTAATTATGCAATTAAAAGCACCAGGTGTGAATCCTACCCAGTAAGTCTCCAGGCCTAGGCGACTCCTTTCTCTATTCTTTTTTCAACCAGGCAACAGCCAACAGACAGAAGATGAAGTTGTGCCTGAACCCAGCACACAGAGGGGAGAAAACTTTGGGAGAAACTCTTCTGTCCTTTTTTTTATTAAGGAGTTGTGAGGAGAGACAAATAGAGGAAGAAAGGGAAGAGAGGGAGGAAGAGAAGGAGGAAGAGGAAGAAGGAGGTTCATTCCAATAATGGATTTTTTGGCTAACCCCCTTTTTACACCCCAACAGTTGTGAACTGTGCTGCTAACATTCAAGTCGTTTCTAGCTTTAACTGAGTAAACCGTCTCTTGCTCAGCCATGCACTCTCCACTCTTTAGAAAACACACTCACACACTCATTATGCACAGACAGGGGGAATTCAGGAGCTCAGTCAGAAGCTTTCCCAAGGGAGTACTGTGTGTGTGTGTGTGTGTGTGTGTGTGTGTGTGTGTGTGTGTGTGTGTGTGTGTGTGTGTGTGTGTGTGTGTGTGTGTGTGTGGGATCAACTATGCTGAAGCTGCTGAGGGGTGATGGGTACTCAGCCTTCATTATTTTGTAAGGCCAGGTTTGCTGCATGAGATCATTTTGACCTCATGTTTTAAATATTTCATATTTTTTTATTTAATATTTTTATATTTACATTTTCTTTACTGATCACATAGAACTATCAAGTTTTAAAGTAATGTAGCCTATTCTTTTCCATCTAATAAAAAAAATATTGCAAAATTTATTGACAGACACTGTTTAATAAATCAGTAATTCATCAAATATGAAATAATATATGTCACATAAAATGATAAATATGTCAAGGGTTGGGAGCCAAAAAGGGCATAAAGGACATTTGACTAACTTTCCAGGAGAGCCAAAACAAATGACTTTATTTTGCTTTTAGGCTACTTTCTGCACTAATTTTACCTATTACATTTCACTGTTTTCACTTATAGGCTACATTTCACCTGATTTCACCTAGTACATTTATTGACACAGATCGATGACACAATACCAATATCGTGTCAAACCAACAAGTAATGAATAATGATGGATCAAAATGCACTTACATTCTCCTGATTGGAGGCCACTGACAAATCATGCAATGCCCTCTAACCTATGTATAATTACAGAAATGTATGCTTTTTCATATTAAATTAATGTTGAGACCACATTCATATTTGTGCCTTAAGGGGATACACCACAACGATATAACAAATGACTTATACATACAGTATGTATCATTGAACCTAATGGCCCTGTAGCATCTCCACATTAGCATAAAAGTGTCCATTGAATTCTGGTATCTTTCCAATTTAAAACTAGCCTAGAAATCTAGACATACTCCAGCGGTAGCAAATAGATTTGCTCAGCCAGTACATGTTTAGGTGGGCTTCACTGAAAATTTCAGCATTTTGAATTGGTGTTTACATCTTGTTCGTTCCTCTGATAGGTCATAGGCTATCCTATTGCGCGCAGAAGTAGTTTGAAAGATAACAGCCTTGTTCCACCCACAAAGGAGTTCTGTCGGGTTGGGATCCAGCCAATGATGTATCATTGCTGCCTTTCCAAGCTGTGGCAGGAACCATGCTGCATGTCACACTGGCGGTTTAATCATGGCATGACTAACGCTGTTTGGAATCCGGTGCATCACCACCACCAGTGGAGTGCAACAAGGTCGGACAGGGAGAGGAGGAGAGGACAGACAAACAGCACCTCTGGTAATGAGGATTTGGCACAACCTGACAATCAGATTATGCAGCAGCATCCATCAGAACAAATAACCGCACAGTGCATAAATACATTTATAAACAGGCGCTGTAAATGCATAGATTAATTACTTGGCTGCCGAGCGAGCGAGCGAGCGAGTCGTTACGGTGCTGTATAATCAGACACTAAAATGCAGACTGAACTGGATCAGGGCCAAAGCTTCCAGGGGTTAGTGAGGTAAAACATCAACATGATCAAGCAGAACTACACTTCTCTCTCTCTCTCTCTCTCTCTCTCTCTCTCTCTCTCTCTCTCTCTCTCTCTCTCTGTGTGTGTGTGTGTGTGTGTGTGTGTGTGCGCGCGCCGCCCCATGTGGGTGTGTGTGTGTGTGCATGTGTCTGTCTGTGTGCATGTGTCTGTCTGTGTGTGTGTGTGTGTGTGTGTGTGTGTGTGTGTGTGTGTGTGTGTGTGAACAACCAGAACTCTCAGAGGAGGGAAGCCCTTCATTTTTGTCCAAATGAAAGTAAATGAAGTCTTCTTCTACACAACTCCCACACTTCTCTGGCACACACACACACACACACACACACACACACACACACACACACAGAGAGAGAGAGAGAGAGAGAGAGAGGAGAGAGAGAGAGAGAGAGAGAGAGAGAGAGAGAGAGAGAGAGAGAGAGAGAGAGAGAGAGAGAGGTGAATAAGTACTGCAGGCCTACATTATACACTTGGATTTGAAATGAAATTGCCACAGTTCCCATAATCCATCTGAGACTATCCGCTTGTGCAACAGCACTTTTCTGGCATGCCACCCACGACTCTGCTCGTTGGTCCCACTACACAAGAAATGGCAAATTCCATTTTCAACAAGTTTGTAAATGGAAACAAGTAAACAAATTAATGATTCATTTAACAAGAGCCCTTCAGGGACACAATCAAATCAAAACACTCAAAGAGTTGCACCCTAGTCTACGTTGTATATAACCTTCCCTGTGATACACATCTCATACCCGTCTGGGCACTTTCTATAAACCCAGTATTGATAAGGCACCATGAATGCATTCACACTTAAATTTGTAATTATGATTGATTATTTATGATTGATTTTATTGATGATTATTTAAATCGGTGTATATACATACTAAAGCCTGAAGTCATATTATAATGTTAATCAAAAGACTTAAAATGAAATTGTCACAAAGTATTTGAAAGCTTTTTTGACCTGATAGGCCTACGTGGGGGTCATACAACTTCTTGTCTTGTCTACATCTTGTCTGTAATGCTTCCTGGTGCATTATCATAAATAATTATGTGCTCATTTCAAGTTATTTACTTGTAGTCTATATAGTTGTTATCAAGTTGCATAGCTATAAAATAAATGCATTGTAACACTTGATATTCAGACACAATATGAGTTGATGCCATGTCAGTATTAGGCTTTATATATCACAACCATTTTTTTTTCACAAACAATTCTATTCACAGTGCCTATTCAGACTATGAATGTAATATACAGTATTTGCCACCCAGTGGTATTATGTTATTTAGCCTGGTTATCACCTCTTGATTTGCGGCCAATTTGATTTGGCACTGCAGCTCACGGCCCCTAAGCCTATTTGCAGGCCTGAGACAAGGGCCTAATCATAGATGGGCTGACATGATTGAGCATTCCTTATTGTACGCATTGTTTCAAATTATGAGGCCTCACACTCTCTGCCTCGTCTCAACAGCTTACAGACGCAGTTTGATCGACACTCGTTGATTCCACATCAGGGACGAGAGGGAAGGGGGAGAGAGAGAGAGAGAGAGAGAGAGAGAGAGAGAGAGAGAGATGAAGGCTATGTATCAAGAGTTATTGGCTTCACTCTGTAGAATGGGATATCATCAGAAAAAAACAAGAAACTAAACTCATCTTATATTTGTTCTTGTTGAGTTGTGCTCTACATTTTTCATATACAGATTGATCTAACAACAACACTAAACAAACCTTAACTGCAATAAAATGTCAAAAGTTAAACTCATATTGAATAGCTCTCTGGAGAATCTCTACAGTATAAAAGGGCTGTTATTTTTTACTTTTATACATGGCCTGTTTAAGGCGCTATTCAATATTAAATTCAAGCATCAATAATCCACCAAGGAAATACACAGAAATATTTTGTTCTCAAAAGCAGAGTTGGGTTAAGTCCTTGATTCTCTCAGCGATCAATGACAAATGCAGGTGAATGAGAAGGTTTGTACTGTTGCAAATAAATCTACAAAACCTAAACTCTTGTACATTATGCTTACTTTCTTTTTTCTAATCATAAATCCTTGTTGTACCTTTAATTAGCTACAGCCTCTTTAGGCTATGTAATTTGTAAAATTAATTTCAGTTGAATTTTAATGTAAGATAAATATGATTCAGTGTTGCCATTGTGCCACTTTTTTATGTACCCCGATCACATCTAATTAATTACGTCTGATGCTTATTCCCATCGCAGACTAGCTTGAAAAAATCCTGATTTGTGCTGTGCTCAAAGATCTTTAGTGTTCAAAAAGCTCTCTCTCTCTCTCTCTCTCTCTCTCTCTCTCTCTCTCTCTCTCTCTCTCCAAATTAAATTAAATTGAAATTAATTGATATCGAATTGAATCTGCACTATTGTCACAACAGTGATCTGCAAGTGATCTCTATGCATAAGAGACTGGTGAATTGAAACATGCCACTCACATGAGGCAGGGATATGGCAGTAGGCCTATTTTGTAAGTAAAGTTTGGTGCCTGCAAGTGTGTTGGGTAAATCAGCATTTCTCAAAAGGTCATTGTGCAAAATAAGGCCATACCAATATAAATAGATGGTTTCAGAATCGCCGCTTGAAGAAATTACAAAATTGATTTAAAAAAAATGGTGGTGATCGATGATCCACGACATCATCTGAAAATTGTTTTGCATTGTTGACCCTATTGCATTGTCTATGTTATGAAACAGAGGACTGAAGTCTGAAGAAGCATATTGAAAACCGCTCCTATTTTATGCTGCATTAAGATTATACAATTATATTATTTTAATAATTTATATAATGTTATTTTTTTGCCTTCATTAACTCATTACATAACATGATTTTGATGGTTTTTTTTTTTTTTGTTTGATTTTTTTTTGAAAATCGAAGCCGAATTGAATCATGAATCAAACTGAATCATGACCTTGTGGGTTGGAATCAAACTGATTCAGATACCCAGCCCTAAGATCAACCCAGTTGTTTGAGTTTGACACCATGCGTGTAGAAATAAAAATTAGAGCATTTGCAGAACAGCAGCTAACACTAACCGAACAGGCCACAGAGAAAGAAAAAAACTGAAGCCAAATTTCCTTAAAGTTAGAGTTAGCATTGGCTCCCATTTTGAGAGCATTCAGCCTCCTTTCTCATATAAACTTCTGCTCTCTCTCTCTCTCTCTCTCTCTCTCTCTCTCTCTCTCTCTCTCTCTCTCTCCCTCTACGTGTCCTCTGCATGCAAGCTTGGTATACACATAGCAAGGACACCAAAAACCAGTCGAGTGACACCAGAAACATTAATGTTCCAATATGAGTCATGCAATTAAATGAGAAGAAACATAAGATGATTCCCCAAATAATACACGTCCTTTGGGAAATTTCATTAAACTAGCATAGATAATGCAGTTAAAGCAGGAAGTCTATTGGTGTATCATAAGGATCAAAAAGAGCTTATTTATTTATGTCAGGGTTGTCCGATATGAGTTCATTGGATGGGATATTATACTGTACAAACTCCAGCAAATCCTATGGGAAATTTTATTTAATTGCACTTTGGCATATTTTCACAATTTTTTTTTTTTTTTTAATGGACAGAAATGTTCAGATCCCTGATTGAGTCATCAACTTACTGACCTGGGGACATTACAGATGAAATTTTCCACAGCCAGTCAAGCAGTCAAGTCAGGAGCTGGGATAATCACCTTCTTTCATCAGTTACCCCCTGTGTCCTAAGAGCTTCTTTAAAGTGTTGCAATGTTCTCGCTCCTGAGAGGGGCCATGGAGGGGCATTTAACAGGGAGAGATGATGGGAGAATTATTGTGAACTATTAGACCCCTGTGGAAGTTCACCTCACCACCTCCAGGCCCCGGTCACTAAATGCCAGGGATTTACAACCATTAACATCACTCCTGATGATGGACTTCCCATAAAGATTGCACCACCTCTCTTCCCCTATGCGCGCACACACACACACACACACACACACACACACACACACACACACACACACACACACACAGCACGCACGCACACAAACACACATACACACACACACACACACACACACACACACACACACACACACACACGCATGCACACACACACACACTCATTCTTAACAGATATGCAGTATCCATCCATGTGTACAGTATGCAAATACACACGTACACACACACACACACACACACACACACACACACACACACACACACACACACACACACACACACACGAGTGACACCATGAGTGAGTCAATTACCAGAGGCAGATTAAGAGCATGAAGGAATTGCTATGGTCTTGTGTGTCTGTGAGTGAGTGTGTGTGTGTGCGTGCATGTGTTTGAAATGTGTGTCTGCGACAAAGTAACGAAAAAAAGAGTCATTTTGTGCAAGTCTCAGCACGTCTTCATGTGTGTGCCATGATTTATCAAATGGTTTTCAATTGAATCCAGCTTGTGCGTCAAGCCTGCATTATGCTGACTGAACAATTCAGAAGACTGAGTAATAATTGCCATGCAGCAGTTCTACTGTATGTATGTCCTGACATAATGGCAACTCAACATTAAACTATGCTTGAAGAACCCACAAGCTTCATGCATGAAAAGTCCACAGTTCTCACAGACATAGAGTATATATATATATATACATATAGACACACACACACACACACACGCACACACACACACACACACACACACACACACACACACACACACACACACACACACACACACACACAATACAGTATATATCTGCATCCTCAAAGCTATAGGCCTCCAGACTTTCCTAAACACGACAACCTAATTCAAAAACTCTGATTCAGTCCCCATGCGTCCCGACCACAAATACATCATGCATAAAAACAAACTCCCACAGGAGCAGAGTTTTATAGCTTAAACACAGAAAGGGACATTTATACATATGGAAGGGACAAGACCTTACACACCATAGCCTGGGAATATGAACTTGGGTTTGTAGCCCAGCGTAAAAAAAGAGAGATCTTGAGAAGAGAGAGCAGTACAGTAAGTAAAAGAGTGGAAATAGGTTTTCTCCCAGTATTACAAATAACTAGATTAACTCATCTTTGTTCAGCTGTAAAAACAAACAAAAAAAATCCAATTTGAATGGATAAAAGAGAGAGGGGTGAGTCTTTTTTTGTACTTAGCCAGAATTTTCTAGAAGGAAAACCAATCTAACAAGCACAGAGAAGGACAGAAAACAAAAGTGATTTGCTCAGTGATTAAACCCCTCTGTGACAACATTAAACAAGGCATGGTGGTTTTCAAAAATAACTGTCATTAGTTACTGTTGTGTGTTTTGTTGTGATGGAGGGGCGTCAGTGTAGCTCAAAATGACCAAATGCTGCTGAGAACTAAACAGCTTATTTGTTGAACTGCTGGTAGCCTCTCTCGGAAGCTGGACTGATAACTGGGACAGCTGTACTTAAAAAAGGCTGTTGAAAGCTCATTGATTCAGCCATGCCAGAAAGAATCACATCACAAAACAAACACAAAACATAACATGCTTTGACAGGATCACACAAAGTGTGAATTCCATGCTCCAGGAGGAGACACCTATTTCAATACTTGCCTTAAGCTTCTACATTGAACTCTATTGTGTTTCCTAAAACACTACAGGATCGGGATCCAGATATAGGCTATCACACAATTTTCCATTTCAAATTTTAAGCATCATTTACTGTCCAAGACTAATTGAATCCGATTCACCAACTTAAGATCTGGAAATACTGCTCTGTCATTCTTTTGCTCCTAAAGAGGTTATAGGAGACAAAAATAATTCTATCATAGAGCTTATTTACAGTTTTCCGCAAAAATTAGCTTGGTGGTTGTGAGCGGTAATTTTTTTATTTTTTCCCCTGAGCTGCATTGGTCTAAAAGCGAATCGTAAAAGGACATGTGTAATACATGTACCAGAACTCTGCAGGTTACACAAC
The DNA here is from genome assembly GCA_027497455.2 of Sardinella longiceps. Classification (NCBI taxonomy): domain Eukaryota; kingdom Metazoa; phylum Chordata; class Actinopteri; order Clupeiformes; family Clupeidae; genus Sardinella; species Sardinella longiceps. The sequence goes on along the minus strand of JAODXP020000019.1, from coordinate 4,747,395 downwards.
ATATAGACTTTCAAAAACATAAAGGCCAGAAATGTTTTGATTCTCTCCCAGTAGTTTCTGATGGCTATGATTAAGACCTGTTTGTCTAGTGGGGCCATCGTAATTGTGCACACCTGAGAGATGTCATTTGGCACCAGGGTGATCGAGGGAAGACATGCTGAGTTAATGCAGACAGACAAAAGGATGCTGTCAGTCTCCCACCTACCATGGCACACACACACACACACACACACACACACACACACACACACACACACACACACACACACACACACACACACACACACACATTCATCAGACTATTTGACTCTGTATAAAAAGTGGAGGTGATGCTATTTTTCAACCTATTCATTAAAAAGTGAAAGTAGCTGCAAAAATGGCAGCTGTTTTGTGCTGTTCTACTGAGGGTTTGACTCTACTCCTGAAAGCCACACTGCCCACGCCTGAGCCACTTCAGTCTTGTCCAATGTTGTCACACAATAAGTGTCTGTAATACATCAGAAAGATGCAGGCTCAAACAGTATATATGTCTGAGAGAGAGAGAGAGAGAGAGGTGAATAAAGTGTAAGTGTATGAGCGTCTGTACTGCATCAGAGAGATGCAGGCTCAAACAGTATATATGTCTGATCCTACAGTACATCCCCCTGTTAAAATCCACACGAGAGACAGACAGCGAGAGAGAGAGAGAGAGAGAGAGAGAGAGAGAGAGAGAGAGAGAGAGAGAGAGAGAGAGAGAGTAAGATGGTAACTAAGAGGTAAGGGGATTAAAAAGCAGAGGTGAACATAACGTAAAAGCAATTACACTCATTTAAAGGAGAAAGGGAGGAAGAGGAAGACAGAAAGAGAGGGAAAAAAAGAAAGAGTGTGTCATCTCACCTAGGCCTGTTCCTGTTCCTGGGCAGATTGGTCTAATCCTTTAATATCCTGACAGCAAGCATCCACTGTGACTTTCTTCAGTCCCCCAGCACTTAAGAGGAAAAGAGGAAAGCCCTTTACGAGTTTGTGTGTGTGTGTGTGTGTGTGTGTGTGTGTGTGTGTGTGTGTGTGTGTGTGTGTGTGTGTGTGAGAGAGAGAGAGAGAGAGAGAGAGAGAGAGAGAGAGTGTGTGTGTGTGTGTGTCTTTCTGTGTCTATGAGTGTGTGTCTGTGTGTGGGAGGGGGGTCTGTATTTATGTGTGTATGTGAGTGAATGTTTCTGTGTTGTGCTTTCAAGAAAAGGAGTTCTTTGATCCACACCTGCAGTCCCTCCACAGTAGGTGGATATGTGTAACAACTTGTGACTGTCACAGCTCATAATGACATGAGATGCATGGGGCTGAAACTGACTGGTATCACACACACACAAACACACACCCACACACACACACACTCTCACTCTCTCTCTCTCTCTCTCTCTCTCTCACACACACACACACACACACACACACACACACACACACACATATTGATACCTGTGACTGTCGGAGCTCATAATGACGTGAGATGGGGCTGCAACTGACTGGTGACTGTGAAGACCACAATGGTGTTATAACACACACACACACACACACACACACACACACACACACACACACACACACACACACACACACACACACACGCACGCACGCACGCACACACACATGCACACACACACACACACACACACACACACACACACACACACACACATTTAGATTTTGACAGTGTTTTTGACAGTGCCATGATACAGATTTCTTCATCAAAGTCCAAACACATGTAAAATGTCCAAAAGATCAACATTTTATATATGGTGTATGTTTTACCTGAATGTTGACAGGGTGTGTGTGCTTGCAATAAATTTAATAACCAGAGGGTCAACAACAACAGCAAACAACAAAAAAAACCTGTTTATGATGTTTATTCATTTAAGGTCCAAGATAAAGTGAATTACAATAGCCTAGAGATACACTTTTTCATTAGTTGTGTCTGTTCCCTGTGAATATGGGAGAAGCGGTGTGAGAGTTTTGTTGTTTTTATGCCTCAGTGAATCTCAGCAGATTTGAAGACTGGCAGCTGTGCTTTAATGCAGACGGCTATTACTGTTTATGTATAGAGCAATACCTGGTTCTAATATACAATAAATAGACAAATATATACAGTATCTATTTCAAATCTATATGGAAATGCAAAGAAAGATATCCTCACTAGAACAAAAAAAATAAAAAAATAAATGTCCACACACACACACACACACACACACACACACACACACACACACACACACACACACACACACCTCTTTCTGGGAAAACAATGCATTCCCTGTTTAAACTGAACAGGATTATGACATCTTTAAGTTGCATATTGCAGTGCCAAGGGTTATGTGTCTGAGCCTTGAGCCACTCCACACAACACACATTATAGTTCTTCTAGTTAGGGTCAGTTCTAGCCTTTTACGCTGCCCTAGGCCACACTTGAGTTTTGCCCCCTCTTTTTCAGAAATACAAGTGAAAAACAGATGAAAAAATGTTTCTTTTCTTCTTATATTTGGTGCCCTAGGCGAACGGCTAGTTCGTCTATGCCTACAATCGTCCCTGGTTCTAGTAAGGAACGTGTCTAGAGTCCATGCCTCCAGTTGTTTTGCACAGAGTGTGAACACTCAAGCCTAGAGGCCGGTTGTCAGCCCAGAGTGTGATAGGGTTGTTCTCATTATCTGACGCATGGCAGACATAACCTCACTCACGTCAGATGATTCGTATAGCCTACGCTGCAAGCAGGTGACTCCATCTGAACCTGTTTCGTAAGAGATTTGCTTCAGAAGACTGGACGTTTCTACTTTACTTTACTACTGATGTTATATTCCTTAGCTGAATGCTGATTAGCTTTGTTGCTAGCGGAATAGAATGTCCAGTATAACGTGACTCACAGTCTCTTGAGGCAGGTGAAATCACACGACAGAGTCCGGGATACGTTTCAAGCATTTACTGTTGAACTTGGCAAGGATACATGATATGAACACAGAGCTGCCACAACACCTTGCTCCGACGAGGGTAGCATTTACCTCGCAAGGGCACTATGGTGTGTATCTCATGCAGCTATTCAATCAACTAACTCATTCCCGTATACATTACATACTATATAAGCTGACCCTAGCGGTCATATGTGAAACTGTAGGCTGAACTAAAATAGGCATTCACTACAATATTCTTGCATATAATTGGACAAACAACTGCAACGTGATTTCTAGTTTTTCAACTATTCCAAACAAACATAAAGGCCAATATCTGTGGCATAATTGCCACAATAATCGATTTAACTCGCATAATAGGCTATAGATGTCTCTTTCATATATAACTGTTGGTTGTGTTTTGTAAGTTTGTAAGTCAAAAATCCGGCCCGGCGATTCCTACTGTCTCCTGGTTGGTCCGTCCATTCAATTTCAGTCTTGAAATCTCTTTCAATGGACGTGATCTCAGATGCTTGAGCTCCAGGAGGAGCTACATCTGATGTGAGTGAGATTATTGCAGACCTGTTCATCTCAAAAAGTTTTGATCTCAAAATCGAACAACAGCTAAGGAGAAGGGGCCCAAAAATACACATGCCCAAATCAAACTGCATATAACTTCCCCAGGCAAGTCACTAGACCAGGGGTGGGCAATTATTTTGGCCAGGGGGCCACATTGGCTTTTAGATTTTGACTAACAGGCCGGGTGTTAACAGTCAGCCAACTGATGTCGGTAGATTGGCAAGTCTCAAGCCAGTAGCCCCACTTTCTTCAGAGGACATGTTAATATGCAGGTTTAAACGGGTGGAATTTGCATTTCATGAATACAACACATTTGATAAATAAGGCCTAAAATCTAAGTTGCCATGACTAAATGAGAAATTATTTTATTTTAGGAAGGCTCCACGGGCTGCATTAAATAGCTCTAAGGGCCGCATCTGGCCCCCAGGCCTTAGTTTGCACAGGTATGCACTAGACACAAGTCATGATAATGGACGAGCAATATATTGGCCATTCAGTCACTTAGTTAACAGTAATCATATTTGTACATGTGTTTTGTATAGTTAACATCCTTGTTCAGCTGCATGCAAGTTGATGGAAAGTTCAATGGAGGGATTGAGTTATGTTGTCAGCCGTCTGGAAAATGCCCTGAGGATGACCACTAAATCTCTTTAAATGTGTGACTGAGACAAATGTCTCAGACAATCGATTACATTTCAAGGCCAAACAGTTTTTTTCAGTTGAGGGCTATTCCTATTGGTCAACAGGACAAGCCGCAGACAGCAGAAATGTTCACAAAGCCAAGCCAAGCAAGAGAAAAGAGCTAAAGTGATCTAAATCGGTCGTTTGATCCCATTATTATTGTAATCATTATAATTATAATAATCATCACTATTATTATTTTTAGCAGTAGTAGTATTACTGATAATCTTGCAGTTCTTACTGTTCACATTTTAATAGCTCAAATTATTTACAAGAAGATGATTCAGCCTCTCTTGACATTTTGTGAACTTTGCATTGTTTTGTGTTCAAAATAACTCCAATGACCTTTCAACCCCATCTCACAGCATGCACATACCACTTAGTCTGTCAGTCACTCAACCTGCTGTGCCAATCCCTCTGCCATTGCCCTAGCCTACTGTGTGTGTCACTTTGTGTGTCAATCTATTCCCTTGTGTCCCTTCCGGCTACAGCTTTGGTTCACCATCAGTCACGCTCTCCTCAGCCAGTTCGTCTGTCAGCAGCCCAACTGTCACTGATGTCTAAGGCATAAGCCGGCTATGTCTTGCTCCTTACACACCTGAAGAGGAAGACCCAATGCAATTATGGGGGGGGGGGTTACCACACACACACACATGCACACACACACATACACACACGCACACACACACGCACTCTCTCTCTCTCTCTCTCTCTCTCTCTCTCTCTCTCTCTCACACACACACACACACACACACACGCACACACACACACACACACACACACACACACACACAGGCACACACACAGTAATGTTGTATACATCTAGTATGATTACACGCCTAAGACACTGTGATTACATAAGTAATCAGGGACTCTAAAACTATAAAAGACTGGTATAATTTGATTGGACAAGAGGTATGAGGGCTGAAGCACACAGCTGACCACTCTGATTTGGAGAGGTGACCTGCTGTCCCTAGATTTGTTGCTTGGCAACCTGGAACACTTTTGATGGAATCCAACTGAAACTATTTCTGTATGTGTATTTTGTGGAGCTGAAAATAACACGAAAAACATGTAGCCTGTATTTTACAGTTCAGTTTGTATTTGAAATGTTCTTTCACAAAATTCTGGCTACATGACTTCAGACAGCACTCTGTCTTTTGAAATTTCAAGTAAGTATGTGTTTTCTTTACAAGTCATTATACTGGAGGCAATTTCACCACTCAGCTATATTTCTGTGAACATTTCCAAATTATGTTAAGATTCTAATGGTCGAAACATACCATTCATTTCTATGGATCCAGACTGGGCTTCTGGCTGCATGTTCATTTCATACAGCTATAGGTGTGAGACCTGCCGTTTGGATGAAACATTTTAGCATTCAAAACACAAACAAGCACAAGGTCAAAGCCACAAAGCAGGACTCTGAACCTACTTCCCTTGGCATGAAATATGGCAACACAAAGCAGAGAGCCGGCTGGATGAAGTCCTTCTTTAACTTTGTGACTCTGCGTTAAGGTTGTGTGTTGTGTGTTGGCTCAGCTGGCCAGGGCAAATGGCAAACTCCAGAGAGACAAGCAGAGCCAAGAACACAGATGGTGCAGAAGGCGATGCTACAACATGAAACACTTCTGCACACTCAGCCTGCATACAGGACCCATCCCCGCCCCCTCACACACACACACACACACACACACACACACACACACACACACACACACACACACACACACACACACACACACACACCCTCTGTCTGTGTGGGTGTGTGCAGACATCCCAACCTCCAGAAAGTCATTAAGGGAGTCTACACCTCCACCCCACCCCCCCAATAATTTATTTCATTAATGAAAATAAATGCTGCAAAAACAAACAAACAAACAAGCAAAACAGCCTACAAAAATATAAGGCTCTAAATTATACACTATTCTATTCTGATCCACAATCAATTACTCTATCATATAGGCTCTTGCAGTCCAAAACGGATCCATACTGGTTTCATCATTACATTGGCCCACAGGCAGAATACATTGCAATGCTGGTGTTATTATGCTGTTTTTGGAATTATGTCTAATATGATATAAATAGCCTCATAGCCTACACTCATAAAAAGTTAAACATTACAGTACACTCTCATCAAACATGGTGGTGTACATATTTTTTAACCAAGTAAGCCTACACTGGAAACATGACATGGAACGTAAGCCCACTTACATTTAATTTAGGGCAGACAAACTCGTTTTTTTTTATTATTATTATTACTGTATTATTATTTCCTTTCAAGCTACAAGAAGCTCTAATTTTAATGAGGAAGTGATTTACTGTAATGATGAGGGAGACAGGGGTTGCCTGTTCAGGTATACATGTACATAAATACTGATGCAGGACTGATGCTCATGAGCATTCACTGTCACTCACTCATGCTGCTTCCAATCCTGACACATGTTTAGAATGCTTCTCCCACTCATACATGAACTCAATTGTGTGACTTACTTCTATATACTAATACTTGAGTGTGTGATTTTATATTACTCAAGAGGTCCGGGAGGCACTATCTTACAGTAATATTGGAGACTCCTGGATTGTCCAGGCGAATTGGACTGCCTAGTGTGTGTGTGTTAGAGTTGTGAGTGTTGAAGTGACAGACAAAATGAAATATTCAATGTATGTGTGTGGGTGAGTGATGGGTAGAAAAATAATTAAAGGAAAAGAAATGTTTTCTGAGAGAAAGTATGTGTGTGTGTGTGTGTGTGTGTGTGTGTGTGTGTGTGTGTGTGTGTGTGTGTGTGTGTGTGTACGTGTAGATAGAGAGAGAGAGAGAGAGAGAGAGAGAGAGAGAGAGAGAGAGAGAGAGAGAGAGAGAGTATTTTGGGCCAGTTTGTGAAAAGACAAAAAGAATGAGGGAGAGAGAGAGCACATTTGCAAGTTCTGTCAGCAATGGGAATCATTTTAAGACACATCATTAAAAGATGATCTGATTGGTTACAAATCACTGAACACCATTAGATTAGTGTGTGTGTGTGTGTGTGTGTGTGTGTGTGCGTGCGCGCGCGAGTGTGTATGTGAGTGCGTGGACATCCGTGCTGATATGTGTGTGCGTGAGTGTGTCAAGGAGAGGGGCTATTTTAGTGTGTGACAGTCGTGCATTTAGCTGCCAAGGCGAGACAATTCATTCTATTCTGAGAGCTAATGACCCCGGCCTTTTGTGCGGAAATGCCACATTGGAAAGTGCTGGACTAATCGTACATCCGGTTCACTTCAAATCCATAATCATCTGGAATGACTTGCACTCACCCATCGTTCTCGCCCTAGGCTGGCCAACAGAAGGGCTAGATCAAGAGCTACTCATCTCTTTTCCTATAACACTCTTCTGTACATATCACAACTTTTATTCACTTGCTTTAGGTGGCTTTTCAGGAGCCTGCTATGCTTAATGTACATTGGGAGAGTTATAAAACCACTTCTTCATAATGTGCTATGATGCACATTCCAGGGGTCTTAAAGCGTGACGTATGATGACGTATATACATACACGCTTGTCATACAAGATTAAAGTCAGTCATGCTCTAGACAGTTGTTTTGTCCACATCATTCCTGACATTGGATGCAACGGCAGATGAAGGGAATCAACTGGGAAACAAACTCATTTAGACATAAACACACACACACACACACACACACACACACACACACACAATCGCAAACCAACAGGCGATTACAAGTCCGATTTATTTATAGAGGCTCTTTGTAAATTTAAATTAGAGGAGATTTGCATATACTGTAGCACTATGATGCATATTCCTTAATGTGTCTTATACAGTACATATGGTATAAGGCCTGTAATACCTTAAATACTTGGCATACAGTTAGTTATAAAGAGGGTGGCTACAAGGGTACTGACCATGTTTTCTTTGTAAATACTGGAGAACAATATTTACAGTGTCATTGCCCCATACATCACCATGGGCTCAGAGACTGGAGCGCAAGAGAAACAAGCAGACATGGGTGACTTACTGTACATGCCTGAACTCTTGTCTGTGTGTGTGAGGGCTTGGCCATTTTGGTCCAGCCTATGCATGAGTTATCAAATCCAAACACACCCATAGGTCGCCTAGTGTGTGTGTGTGTGTGTGTGTGTGTGTGTGTGTGTGTGTGTGTGTGTGTGTGTGTGTGTGTGTGTGTGTGAGAGAGAGAGAGAGAGAGAGAGAGAGAGAGAGTGTGAGGTGTGAGGTGTGTGAGTGTGTGTGTGTGTGTGTGTGTGTGAGAGAGAGAGAGAGAGAGAGAGAGAGAGAGAGAGAGAGAGAGTGTGTGTGTGTGTGTGTGTGTGTGTGTGTGTCTGTATGAGTGGTGGTGGTGGTGGTGGGGGGGATCAACTGAAAGCAGAGTAGATGGGTTCAGAGAATTGAGCCCTCACTGCTCTTTTCATGGCCACAGTGCCCGTAATCACAAGCATGCAGCTTCCTCATCACACTGTCATAATGGCACACAATCTCCTGCTGTCTGTGTTTTGTTGAGGACAAGAGGACATGATGGAATCCTATGGAGGCCTAGAGGCTATGATGTCAGCTATGGGTAGGGTTGCTGTTGGTAACAGTTTGTGTTTTTTTTCCCATCAAAAATCTGTAGCTTCAGACATTAAATTAAAAGTACCTTATATATCATTACAACAGTTGATTCTAATTAGAACTCTTTTCAGCCCAGTAGATGACTCAGTCAAAGAAATGTGCACATCAATTGGCAAACTTCCTGTTACACAGGGTAGTGCTAATGTGGCCTAGCCTGACAAGCCAGATTATCACATAAAATGTATAGTCTGACCACGAGACAGACGGCTATAAACAATCGGAGCAACTAAACAAGCCGATTCAAATAATGCTAAGCCCGCCCAATGACTCCCTGTCCAGATAGAATGTTGTGTTTGGCTAAACACCACGATGTCTGAATACAACCTAGAACGTTGTGAGTGGATAGACAGCTCAGACACCACCAATGTCTGAGTACAATCAATGGCTGATAGCTAGATGCTGAACAAATAGAGATTGCCAAGATAAGTCACTGAATGGTCATAAACGTCATCAACGGCAATCATCTTGACCCGGAGATAGCGGTTAGTTAAGCTGTGTAACTTTTTTACGGCCCCATCGTATCTCCGGTTCATACACCCGATAACACAACAGTGGGAAGGCATTTTGGTTTGGATTTTGCCAGTCTAGTCTGGAACATAGATTGTATATCTTCCGGGGCAAACCCAGAATGCATTGCGGCTATCCATGGTGATGATGACACGTTAGCAATCTCTATTGACTTTGATACCGCTAGGGTTCTAGGCTAAATGTGGCCCAGTCACAACCAGCCTCTCGGTCTACGATTCTCTTTGTACAGTCTGGGATCTTGCTTGCTGGAGTTGTTCAGATGTTAAATAAAAACGATTGGATCAGCCCTTTACTGATAAGACTCTCGTATTTGTGCGCTGCATTCTCAAAGTTTGCTAATCGGCTAGGATGGGATGCGTCCTTATCTAACAACGCAAATGGCCTCAGACGGAGTATAGAGAGATGAGAATTGAGTGGAATTGCCAGGCAATGGCCAGGCTAGTGTTAATGGAAGCTTAACAGTTATATGGCTAATGTCAGCTGTCTTTCAAGTGGGAGTTTGTTTGAGTTTTTCTTTTAAAGAGATTTTTAGGAAAATGGTTGATATCCTGACCTAATCTTGGGCCAGTGAGTTGTCTGTCAACTGAGTCAACTGTGTCTGAGTATGGTTATAATTTACAGATGTAGTGGATACATGGTTGTTTGGTTTAGTTTTGGTTAGTTTAAGCCAGGGGTCTCAAACTCAAATGAGCTGGGGGCCACTACGGTCAAAATTATCTGACTGGAGGGCCGCATCAGGGGTCGATTGTAATTACGGTACAACACGTTTTTATTTTTTTTATTATTATCTATTTTTTTATTTATACATGTACTGTATTTAACAGTGACCTGGACATTTCCTTTGCAATTATTTAGCTTGTTTTTTTTTTTTTTTTTTTTTAATCTAAAGATGTGACATTCAATGTTAGGCCTATATCTCATTATTGAATGCATAACCAACTAGAAAAAATATCTTTTCACTTTTAAATAGGAGATTGTCTGGATTTGGTAATATAACATACTTACCAATATTTTGTTAATTAATAATATTTTGTTAAATAATTTTATTAATTATTTTGTAGAATCTGTCCTGACAAACAGTTAGTTAAAAGTTAGTCCTGACAAACAGGGAATTACAAACAACTTTCACTTTGGAAAAGAATTCATCTATTTTGGAATGACACTGTTGAAGACAATGCAGAAATTTTATATGATTTCAAGATCGGATTACTCGACTACGACTGCTATGCACCATTGTAATCTGTAGGATTATACAGACACATGTTTATTTTGATGTGTGTTTTGCCACAATTAAGTTAAGAATCCGTGAGATATTACACATAGAACAATGTATGACATGGACCAGATCTGTGACTTGGTGATCATAATTTTTATACAAATTCAACATTAATTATCTCGTGAAATGTTTGTCACGGAAGCGAACAACTGGTACTGTTGGAAAGGTCAGTTTGTGCAGATTCCACAGATGCCCTTATAATTTCGGTACGATTAAAACTCCGCGAGTAGCGTAACGGAGAAGAATGGGTGCGCCCGTCGGGACTGATGTTTGCGCCTCTCTCCAGGGCCGGTTTGCATTATAATTTTGGCACCAACTCGCCTCTCTCCCGGTCCGGTTTTGGCCCGCGGGCTGGGAGTTTGAGACCCCTGGTTTAAGCTAAGATCAAATGTGTCATCAGCTAGCAAGATAGCTCAGCAAAATTGAGTTCATTGAGAAAAATGTACTGTCCAGGACATACTCTATCTTCCTTTAATTTCAGAAGCAGGTCAACAAACATCTTTTGGCCCCAAGCCAATATGTGAGCATGCATGCAGATGCTTCACACAAATTATGAAAAGAGTGTAGGCTATGCTTGAGTGCTTGAGAACATGGAATAACACAGTTGTTCTCTTCCCCTTGAAAAATGGTCTTAGATTCGAGGTTGACTGCACTTATTTCTTTCCTCTGTTCCTGTAGAGTAGACAGAGAGTTTCTGCTCTCCTGATAGGAAGAAAGCTGAAGCAAGTCCAGGGCATTTTAACACCAGAAGTGCCCAATCAGCAGGTTTGCTGATGCTTAAAAACTCCAGGCTTTAATGTAGCGATGACCCTGAGGCCTGAAATCGGAGCTTGATTTCCGCTCTGTGAGGCAGATGAATTAACTTGCAGCCGAACGGTCAGCAAGTAAAATAAAGAGGGCAGGAGGAGGGCAGATAAGGAGGCGGTGTATGCTTCATAAGTCATTACGGGACTTCTGAGTGGTCAAATGCAGATTGGTTGCATCAGGCCACCCCCGAACGCCCTCTTATTACAGACAGACCAGCAGATCTTTGGGACTGACATGCACTACGCTTTCACCCTGAGGTGCTGTTTCATCTTAGTTCTCCTCCCTCTTTGCTAGGAAGGTCACTCCGGGTTCCAGCACTTCAAAGGACACAATGCAAATTGAATTTGCAGTTACAGTATGTCATACAAATTATGTTGCATACCTCGTCGGGATGCGTTGCATCACTCTGACGGGAGATATTCCACGATAATGACCGTCTTACAGAACGTTATCCCTCACTTCATTTGCTTAGTTTAGTTATGCATTTACTGGAAGTTTTATTGTATACCACAATGTCCACCCTGTCCATACCAACTTCTGTTGCCTGACTTTATCCACAGTAACTTTCATATCCATTCAAACCGCAAACACAGGGTACGCATAGTTAGCACCATGCAACAGCACACCATGACTGTGAAGTCTTCCAGCTAAAAGAGGAATAATAACTCTTACAGTTATATGCAGTCATGATTCTTAAAGTCATATTCCATTATTTAACACATTTACCCTTTTTTCTGAGGTGTCTAAGAATAAATAGAATGGTTAACATTGAAATTTGCAACTAGTGCAACTAGTCCAGTCTCGGCTATTTATCTTATTTAAGAATCTCCCCTGCCTGCTTGAAGATCGTTAGCTATGGGCATTCTTAATCCTGTCCTTAAAACAAACTTAAATCTATATTTTAACTCATCCAGTAGTTTGTAGTATTCATTAATGTACCAAAACAAGTCTTTTTAGCGATATACAGTCCCTGTCTTGTTTTCAACCATTCTATTTTGTCCTAAATACCCATTAACTATAAAGTTAATTACGCCACTCACCACCATTAAAAAGTGGGCACAGAAGGCTTTGTCGTTGACAGAGTGATGCATTCCCTCCAACTTGCAAACTTTCCAAACAGTAACTCCTGTTATAATGGGTTGTAATGACTTTCTATTGAAGATGTGCATCACTGCGTGGTTTGCTCATCATTCACCAAAGCACAGAGGAAACATTAGAAAGTTTGCGAGACTGATTCATAACTCATAAGTTGCCTCTTAAAGTGCCCTTCTTTTTTGTTTTCATAATTAGAGGCTGCGGAGGCTCGACAACACTGACCTCTTTGAACCTATTAACAAAACACAGCCAGTGTCAAGTATCCATCAGCGGAAATGTGTTTGTTGGTTTAGTGGCTTCTCTTTAGTCTATATTGGTATAATATCCTCTAGGAGGGCCTCCTTAGTCATGGATGAGTAATCTAGTGCATCAGACTGACATTAAAATAAAGAAATGTTTTTTATGAAGTCTGCATTCATTATGCCAGAAAAGTAATTCCTCCAATCATTACTTATGATCTCAAAATGTAAAATATTATCAAAATGTGAAAGTTTTCTCACGTGAAAGTCATAAAGTACTAAAGTCATAAAGTGGTCAAACCACAGCCGTGGCATTATCAACTACCAACACCACTCCCACTCATTGGTAATGTTATACTGCCATCAACATAGTGTTCATTCAAAACATTGGCATGGAAACTCAAAACTCTCAAAACTGCCACGGAAATTCAATTGAATTCAATTTGTTTTATACATTATTTATACAACCATGTACTGAGCTCTATGTGTGCAGCAATGTATTTGGTGGTTGTTCCAAATAGTAGCATGAATGAATGAATGAATGAATGAAGTGTCCCGGTCACAGGGTAAATTATGATACTACTACTGGAAGAGCACTAATCTAGCATCTGATTTAATGCCAAAAACAATTCAGAATGACTTAAAAATAACCCAGCAAAAGACAACATTTAAATTGAAAAACATTTTTCAAGGACATTTTTTAAAAAACACTTCTGACAGCAAATTAACAAGTCCTCTGTAAGACACAATTGCAATGTTTGTCCTGCCCATTTGTTTTCATTTTTTCATCCCTTCTCTCTCAATCAACCGCATCCATGAATCCAGTGGCGCCATTCTAATGGATTGTTGAGGTCAGACACACAGGCTATCAGCGCGACATGAGTGTCATTTAACCTTCGCTCTGGTTCAGTCACTGGTGACCACTTCCTCTCTCGTGCTCACTACACTTGCTGCCAGAGAACAATCTCTCGAGGGGCGAAGAGGGGAGCCGAAAGCTTTCAAAGTAGATGAAATACATCAGCAAGATTCCTATAATTGCTTCTTCACTTCTTTGCTTCAGAAGTATAAATAACGAAATAAGACTGCGTTGAGTAATGCCTCTGTCAATATTGGTCCAGTATTTGGAAGCAACGAATAAGAAGCAAGCCTCTACAGCTAACTGTGAGCGATTTGGCTCAGAACCCCCACAAGTCAAATGCCTTTTACAAGAGAATCACTCATTCTACAAGCGAGCGTACGTGCACCCCTGTAATTGGTATCTATTTCATCTGGACATTGGTCTAATTTTGTTTGCCATCCACACAGAAATTGGCAATTAAGTCATGCCGCTCGCTCGCTCGATTGTGCGACCTGTCTCCATACCAGGCTTGCCAAGGAAAGTGCCACCCTACTCAATACCGATGCCAGTGCCACTGCAAACACACACACACACACACACACACACACGCATGCACACACACACAGACACGCATGCACACACACACACTCTCTCTCTCTCGTTGTCTTTCTTTCATACACACACACTCATTCATTCTTACACATACACACACACTCTCTCTCACTCTCTCTCTCTCTTTCACGCACACACACACACACACACACACACACATACACACACACACACAGACACGCATGCACACACACACTCTCTCTTGCTCTCTTTCTTTCATACACACACACTCATACATTCTTACACATACACGCACACACACACACAATCTCTCTGTCTCTCTCTCTTTCACAGAGAGAGAGAGCGAGAGAGAGAGAAAGACATTGCATTACACTACACAACATAGTAATTATCACCTGCCCACCTTTCACACAGGATATTACCGCAGCTTTTGCACTAATTTCCGGACACACACTTACTGTATAGCCCCCCATCAACATACAGGATATGGAGTAATTAACCAGTTGGCACCCGAAAGGCTCCAAACAGCTGTAATAATTAGGTGCTATATATACATCAGCCCCTGTAGCTTGTTTGGAGGCAAATAGCTATGACTCATGGCGTAAATTTGGTTTTAACGTCACACTTTTTGCTGCGTTGTGTTTTGTTGATGGCAGTGCAGTTGATGTGTGAAATTGCCTCCTCATGTGATGTTTTCAAAAACTGCCTTTTTGTTTTGTGTGTCTGTTTTTAGGACAATATCAGTCACATAGCGCAAGGCATGTGAAAGTGTTTGTGCCTCGTAGCAATGTTTTCTCTTCTCACTTTATTCGCCCCTAACAGTTAGTTACCACAATGACTTGACAATGACAGTGGCATTTCCAGTGTTTTGCATAATACATAATAGGCCCATATTGACAGTTTGATAATCAGCTTTTATAATAAGTCCTCTATGTCAACAGCTTTTCGTTTGTGTACTGACTTCAAGGACAAGCCATGACGATTATTATCTGTGATGAGAGACCGTTTACTCTATGCTCTATAGATGGATATCAGAATGAAATATTATGTTTACACATTTTCTGTAATATTAGCAACGCAGTGAATGTGTGCTGTATGTTATACTAAACTAACCATTTTTATCTGCAGCTGAATGTGTTACAGTAACAGTCCAAAGCAAACAATGCTTACACAGAAAATGTGGTTGTGTGTGTGTGTGTGTGTGTGTGTGTGTGTGTGTGTGTGTGTGTGTGTGTGTGTGTGTGTGGCTTTGAGATGTGTTGGGTGATAGCTTTGTGCTTTGAGCCGCAGCATTGTGTGTGTGTGTGTGTATGTGAATATGTGTGTGTGTGTGTGTGTGTGTGTGTGTGTGAGAGCATGTGAATGTATGTGTGTGTGTGTGTGTGTGTGTGTGCATTTGTGTTTTGTAAGTCCGCTGGCACTCCTGTGTGTGTGTGTGTGTGTGTGTGTGTGTGTGTGTGTGTGTGTGTGTGTGTGTGTGTGTGTGTGTGTGTGCATTTGTGTTTTGTAAGTCCGCTGGCACTCCTGTGTGTGTGTGTGTGTGTGTGTGTGTGTGTGTGTGTGTGTGTGTGTGTGTGCATTTGTGTTTTGTAAGTCCGCTGGCACTCCTGTGCCGCCTTATCTGTCTGCTTTCCCCAAATTCCTCACTCATCATTCCACTGCCTCTCAGACTCAGCGGAGAGTATACTGTGCGTGTGTGTGTGTGTGTGTGTGTGTGTGTGTGTGTGTGTGTGTGTGTGGGTATGTGTGTGTGTGTGTGTATGTGTGTGTGTGTGTGTGTGTGTGTGTGTCTGTGCACATCTGTGTGTGAGTGAATATGTGTGTGTGTGTGTGTGAGTGAGTGTGTGCATGCATCCTCTTTCTCTCTCTATCCACCAGAGCCAGGGATTATGGTCCCTGTCCTTTCCCTCATAGCTATTGGCTAATCATTGTGGAGGGGGTTTGACATCTGTCACCACTAAACACTTGCATCCTCTGAGTGCCTCTCCTCATAACCTCGCTGCTGTCTCCCTGTCATAAGCCATCTCTGCCATCCGTTCCTCTCGTACACACACACACACACACACACACACTCTCTCTCTCTCTCTCTTTCTCTCTCTCCATCTCTCTTTCTATATCTCTTTTCCCCCTCTAGATTTCTGCTCCATCCATTTCTCGGTCTTTCTCCCACTCAATGCCATACCGTATTCTATATCTCTTTCCCCCCTACGTCTCTCTCTCTCTTTTTCTCTCTCTCTATCTTTCTATATCTCTTCTCCCTCTAAATCTCTCTGGCTTTCTCCCACTCAATGTCTTAACTTATTCTATATCTCTTTTCCCCCTACGTCTCTCTTTCTCTCTCTTTTTCTCTCCATCTCTTTCTATATCTCTTTTCCCCCTCTACATTTCTCCTCCCTCCATCTCACGTTCTTTCTCCCACTCAATGTCTTATTCTATATCTCAATTCCCCTCTCTCTCTCTCTCTCTCTCTCTCTCTCTCTCTCTCTCTCTCTCTCTCTCTCTCTCTCTCTCTCTCTCTCTCTCTCTCTCCATATGTCTCTCACATTCGTCCTGTCCCCCAGTCCACTGACTGTACAAGTCTATTCCTCAGCCTCTCTGCTCATGTCCTTGTACTCTTCATCGCTTTTGCTCCTCATTGTCGTGTCGAGTTTATATTTCTTCTCAGAGTAATCAGTCGAGTTTAACATATACAGCTATATATATACAGCTCTATTCTTACTTTTGGTCAATGCCACTCTGTGTAGGGTGTAGGCAAGTGAGCCTAACACCGTGTCCTAACTGCAAGTGATGTGACGGAATGCTAGCGTCAAAATCAGTTTGATTCCATTGAATATCCTAACTCGATGTGATGTCACACAGTGCTGTGCGATGGCAAGCTGTGCGATGGCAAGCTGTGCGTCGTTTTAGCAGAATAGTCACACTGTCCTTTTCTATTTCTGTTGCTCAAGTTGCGTTGCTTGGCTAGATTCAAAGAAGAATTTTGCCGAATAGAACTGCATATTTACTGTAACAAACACACATGGTCACAGAGAAGAAAAAGCTATGCAACTACCTGGCAGTCACTTGCAGGTAGGACATGGTGTAAGTACAGTATATCTTAGACAAAGAGAAGATGTGTGAATGCAATCTCTTCAAGGTTAAGTCATTCAGAAAGCAGAGTTAGGTATATGATAAACCAGCTATTATAGGGGCAGTTCACATCTCCCTCTACTTTCCTACCTGCTGAAAAGGAACAGATTTTTTTTTTTTCGTTCTTTCTCTTTTCCACTGGCCAGTGTTGAGTTTTGTGAGTCAACATGCATGTGATATCTAGGTTCAAATGACGCAAAATCTTTGTCACCCTCCATTTGATGGAGACTTGTCTCTGGGCAGACACCACTCATACCAGAGAGGGTTGAAGCGGAGTATTCCATGATCTTTGCTCATACCCTGCACGTCTAGTGTCCGCACGGCCACTGCCCAACAAGGTTACCTGCTCAGCATGGAGTTGATAGCCTCTAGGAGAGAATAAGGGGGACTAGAGCGTAGAGTTCATAGGTGAGGTCCAATAAACTGGAAGATATTTGTCTTTCAGTTTTTTGTCCCTTCTGCATTATGACATGACATGTATGCACTCAGCCACATACAAACAAACAAATGAATAGGCTACATGTCAATTAAATTCAATTATTTGGTTTGGGCAATGGATGGAAGAGTGGCCTGGAGAATCCTTCATTCTCAAGTTGGGAATGACTAGTATAGAAAAGTTTGAAAACTGGACTTGGAAAAGTAAAAAAAAAAAAGGTTTGTAGTCCATGTTTGTAGTCCATGTTTGTAGTGTCTGTCCACAGCTGTCTATGTGTCTGTACTGTCTGCAGACAACAACAATGAAAACTCTCAGTTCCCTGTGTAGTGTGTAGACCCTTGTTGAAAACCCCGCCATGTTTCCTCAACTGCATCTGATGCTCTCACCTGATTAAGTAACTTTTCAAGCACATAAAGAGAGGAGATGTTGTGCCTATTAATATTCATGGGCCTCTTCTCTGAACATATTGTAAGAGGAGTGTGTGTGCTGGAGCATGGGCCTAATGAGTTGCACTGGGAGGAAGAGAGGGAGGCAGAGAGAGAGAGAGAGAGAGAGAGAGAGAGAGAGAGAGAGAGAGAGAGAGAAGGGGGTGGGGAGAGAGTAAGGGAAGTAATCAGAGAGAGAGAGAGAGAGAGAGAAGGGAGTGGGTAGAGATCGAGGGAGGGAATCAGAGAAAGAGAGAGAGAGCAAGAGAGAGGTTTTCAGCTTTTTTGGCCCAAGATCAAACTTGAAGGAGGGGAAGAGAGAGTAGGGAAGCAATGGAGGGAGAGAGAGAGTGCAGGAGGAGGGTAGGAGGGATGGAGGGAGAGATAGAGAAGAAGGGAGGGAGAGAGAGAGGAAGTGAGGGTGGGAGGGAGGGACAACTCTGAGAGTAGGGAAGCAATGAAGGGAGAGAGAAAAAGTGCAGGAGGAGGGATGCGAGAGAGAGAGAGAGAGAGAGAGAGAGAGAGAGAGAGAAGAAGAAGAAGAAGGGAGTGAGGGTGGGAGGGACAACTCTCTTGTGCAGCTACTGTTTCTGGATTCCCACAGTCACTGATCAAATGTAAACATGGAAATGCCTCCGTGGTCATGTCCTCTGTTCGGCGTCTTCCCCAAATTAACCCCAACCCTTTGAAAACATGACAAGTGAAGATGCTTCGCTGCTGTTGTGCAAAGCATTTGTCTGGCACACATTTCTAGCTTTAGGTGCTTGGTGTTTACTTGAGAAATTTTCTTTGTCATTACTCAAAACCTACACTACAAATGTATCTATTTAAGTGATGTAAATAATACTAGTAATGTTAAAACAATTTGAATATGACATTTTTTGCACTTAGCACTTATTATCAACATATTGCTGTTGCTTTTAAAGTGCTTTTTATCAATAAACTGACATTGACATTGACATTGACAAACTAATTTGCAGTTGACCTCAGTTTCTTTTGTTGTTGTTGTTTGTTTTGTTTTGTTTTTTTTTTGGTCCAAGAATTTTTCCAAAAATGAATGTGGTTCTCTGAAGCGAAATGGTTTAATGATAAATAGCTTTTCCCCAGACACACACTCAGTATTTCCTTAGTTCAGATTAGGTCACTTGTGACTCATCTTCACGTAAGCCATGTGGCTTCAGACACTGCAGAAAATCACAACATACGCAACATGAATATATAATACCAGCTTAAAATGGAATTATAAACATGTGCATGCATGTGAATAGCCAGCACAAGCTCTGAATACACACACTGTCACACACACACACACACACACACACACACACACACACACATATTTGGTGCAGTGAGGTGGGGACCATACGGTGCTCTTTTGGTGTGTGAGGGGAAGTGATGTCTGCGACAGCGCTGTTGCGATGCGAGCGGATTTGGACAGCAAGCTGGCAGGAGCCGCAGTGTAATTATAGAACTGTAAAACGCTAAGTGGATTACTACCGCTGTCAAAAGAAATGAGCTTTTGCAGATCTTCAGCGCCAATGAGAGAGTGGAGGAAATTTCTTCATATCTCCATCTGCCCCGCTACGTGTATACAGTACGTGTGTGTATACACGGGCACACATTTTTGTGTATGCTGTGTGTGAGTGAGTGAGTGTGTGTGCCTGTGTGTGTTTAAGAGCAGATGTGTATATTCGTTTGTACATGCACATTTTTGTGTGTGTGTGTGTGTGTGTGTGTGTGTGTGTGTGTGTGTGTGTGCATGTGTGTGTGTGAGAGCAGATGTATATGCTTGTACATGCCCATGTGTGTGTGTGAGTGAGTGAGTGTGTGTATGTGTTTGTGTGTGTGTGAGCAGATGTGTGTGCTTGTACATGTGTGTGAGTGAGTGTGTGTATGTGTTTGTGTGTGTGTGAGCAGATGTGTGTGCTTGTACATGTGTGTGAGTGTGTGTGCATGTGTGTTTGAGAGCAGATGTGTATATGCGCTTGCACAAGCTCATTTGTGTGTGTGTGTGTGTGTGTGTGTGTGTGTGTGTGTGTGTGCATTTGTTAGCATCTGCTTCCTCTACCAGAAGACAGTGAGCAGAGAGCTCAGACAGGAAGTCCAGCGTTGACCCTTGACCCCTGCACTGTCGCCGTCCCTGACTTATCATCCAGCCCAGCGGTCCCGCCCCGCCCCCCCGACTCCTCTGCATACCTCTGCAAACTCCAGCGCTGGAGATATTATTACACAGTATCAGACTCCCATATCCTGGCCAGTAAATCTCCTTTTTAATGGCTACGCAGAGCAGAGCAGAGCAGAGCAGAGGAGTGGACCGCGGAGGGGCCAGCCAGCAGATGGACAATAATGAGGTCTGCATGCATCGGTGAAGCACCATTGATCTCAATTAAACCACCGGGAAAAAGGGATCAATCGCGCACCGATCCAGCATCTCTAAATGATCCCGTCGAAAGCCATGTTGCAAAGCCCCTAAACAACTCACTTTTTTCTAACCCCCGAAAATGATAACCATCATTTGGTTGTTTATTGACCTTTGCTTATGTATTGGCCGACTTTGTAACGAGGGTATTGATCATAGCGAAGTTCATTTCCCCCCTGTGTATCCCAAAAGGGATGGTTTCCTGTTATAATGACAGCAATTATAGCCTTGATCTGGAAACGCTCAGAGCACAGGGATGACCATATAGCTGTAGGAAGCAGAAACTCTTGGATGTCCCAGACCAGGACGATACCTTTGGTGTTGAAGTGAGAAATGAGAAACACTACAAAGTGTACATGAATTCAATTACCAAATATTATTGGTTATTATTGGTAATCAATGTTTGTAGCTCCGACATGTAGCTTGTAACATGTTGGAGCTACAACATGTTGATTATTTATTTATTTATTTATTTATTTATTTATTTACAATTTCTCGTGATACGTACTGCATCAGGGTTGTTTTCATCAAATATTTCCTTTAATAACAAAAAAATAACTCTAACAAACAAAAAATGTTATTGACCCTAGGTCAAGAGGGAGATAAGTATACTGGAATTCAATTAAAGTTCTGTGGAAGCTCAATTCCCAAGGCAAAAACTGCTTCCCAGGCCAAAAAATGTTTAACTTCATTGGTATTATGTTGGCATTACAAAATAAGTGTACAAATAAATTAGATTTCACAGCAGGGTCACAGGCAGCCAATTAAATGGGCAAAGTTACGTCAAAGGTTGTGCCGCATGACCTTTTAGTAGATGCCAAAAACTCTGCAGGCTTCCAATTTCACCGGTCTACAATTTACTGGCCATCATCACAACAGTCCTGCCATTTTTAGAGAGAACAAGGAAGTAAGAGCAAAAGTTCAGCTAAAGGCCAGATTGTCATTATTAATTTCTTAAGTAGTCTGTTGTCATCAGCAGACGAGGGAACCTTTAGATTTCTTGGTAATTTCTTTGTAAAACCCAGAACCCAGTCCACCTGACCGGGGGTTGGTCACTGCTGAGCTAAGAACGTTGGAGCTCCACTCACTTAGGTTTCCAAAGCAATCTGCAGTGTCTTCCTGGTGAAACACTCGTATTGATGTTTTTTACAGACATCAATGAAAACAATTGACCCGGGTCTGCTTGGGTGGTCCTCCTACAGCTCCAAACCATGCCTAGTGAGTCCTTCAAAATCTCTTTCTTTCTTTTTAAGTGTGGGTGGAAGACTCTGACAAAAGTTAAAATTAAAACAAAGGATCGGGTCATTTTCTTAGAGGTAGGTAATATAAGAATTACTACAGATCAAAGCACAGGCTACTACCATGTCATTGATTAAAGAATGGTTTCACAGAAACATTGTTTTCCAACTGGCACTAACATACTGGTCCTCTCAAAGGAAGACATCCAAGCCTAAAGTTAAGTTGCAGGTCTTATTCTGTATCATGACTCAGTCATAGTAATGAGAATGTAAACAAATGCTGCGACACACAAGAATATCTGATTTTCTCCAGTTCCCACTGCGCAGAATTACCATGCAGTGAATACCAATGGCATCTCGGACCAGGCAAGCAAGGCACCTCCAGCAGAGTTCTTGTGGCCCTTGTCACGTCTCCTCATTAACATTCCGTCTTTTATTTATTTATTTATATATTTATCTGTCTATCTATTTTTTTTTTCCCTGCACAGCTTAATAGCGTCTTCCAGGATAGAGTGTTTTGCACACAGGCACATACATTGTTGGCCTCCTCATAGAGCTGCACATGCTTTTTAAATCAATATGGAAATTGCTACAACGGGAACAAATGACACTGTAGCTCAGATGTATTCTAACACAGCTGACACTCGGACTGAAACAGAGCCTGGAAGACAATAAAAAAAAGAGACACTGAACAAAAGACCTGTCAACCAGCTGTCTCCAGTTTCGACGACTGAATAGAAAATGTCAGCCTACTAGTATTTCCTAAGATTGGATATGTATGTCTGCATTTATGCATGTAGTCTATGTGCCTTGTGTTGTGACTGCCACAGAGACTGTGCAGTTAGATAAGCCCTCCCCCCTCCTGCTGTCACCTGTGTTAAAGTGTTGCTCCAGAGTGACTTCAAGCATAGCCCTGATGAACGAGCCCGCCAAATGCACAAGCGTGTGGAACAAAAGAATTTGGAACAGCATAGACCGAACGCGAACGCAGAAGCCAACAAGCACTTTACACAGTGTCAATGGAAACTCAGATTATTTGAAACCGAAAGTAAGATCTGAGGTTCCGGTGACTCAATGTAAAGTGCTTGTTTGCCATTGCGTTCATGTTCGGTCTATGCTGTTCCAAATTCTTTCATTCATGTGCTATCTAGTGCTGTTAGAAGGCTCGTGCAACACGGCGTGCAACATCCGGAGCTACACTTTAACCATGGCATCAGCCATCTTTCGGATGAGACGTTAAACCAAGGTCCTGACCCTCAGTGGTCATAAAAGATCCCATGACACTTGTAGCAAAGAGTACGGGGTTCCCCATGTCCTGGCTAAAGTCCCAACCTGACTCATTCAATCTGGCCCCCTAATCATCCCCCTACAAATTGGCTCATTCATCCCTTCTCTCTTGTCCCTTCCCTCACTCTCCACCTCAAGCTGGTGTGTAGTCAGCATTCTAGCGCCGTCTGATGGCTGTCGTGCATCACCCAGGTGGGTGCTACACATTGGTGGTGGTTAGTGAGGTCCCCCCTTCCACTGTAAAGCGCTCTGGATCAACTGAGTTGTGTTAAAATACGCTATATAAATACACTTGACTTGACTTGACTTGACTTGACTTGGCATCTACTCAGTCTGGACCCTGCACAGTTTAACAGAGATTCAATGACAATTTCTCTTCTCTTCTCTTCTCTTCTCTTCTCTTCTCTTCTCTTCTCTTCTCTTCTCTTCTCCCCTTCCCCTCTCCCATCCACCCATGGTTTAGTGGTTAGAAAATAACTTGGGTCAGTATGGAGCATATTTGAGCAGATTTATTGTCAACCCGTGGGGAGAAAAACGGCACCAGAACACACTGTAAGGAAAGAACAGCGGGCCATGGAGGAGAATGGAGAACACGCACAGTGTGTGTTGAGAGAGAGAAAGAAAGTAAGAAAGAGAGAGAGAAAGCAAGAGAGAGAGAGAGAGAGAGAGAGAGAGAGAGAGAGAGAGAGAGAGAGAGAGAGCAGGCTTGAACAATGCAGAGCAGTCAAAATGCAATTTCACCTCTGTCCTCCAAACCATAGAATCAGGCTCACACTTATGCATGCGTACACACACCTGTCCTGCACACACTGAGATTGTATGTGCAAATGTAGACACATCTACACACACCACACACACACGCACACACACCACACACACACACCTGCGTACACCTGTACACATTTTCACTTACAAATCATTGATCTTTTACAGCTCAAAATACATTTGAAAGATACGTTTTTGTTTCTTTTTTTTTGTTCTTTTACAGCAGGGAATAAAAAACAAAGCATTGGCCCACGTCAAAATAATAATAATAATAATATTAATAATAATCATAATAAATATGAACTGCCAAGAACAAAGAGTTTGCCAAATAAATACATATCACAAAAGCATTCACAGCTACAAAGAAAGCATACATAACCATCCCATCAAATTTTCCAAAAACAGCAGGATAGTTCTCATCACGTATACCCTCCTGATGTGCACACACACACACACACACACACACACACACACCAACTTCTCTCTCACTAACACTTTCTCAGGCACGCAAACTCTCACTCAACCATGCTGTGAACCCATGGCCTTGCTCCAGTCATGTCTGCCCTGGGAGGACCCATGGGTGACAGAAGAACATGCTGGACATGACTGGCCCCTCTACTCACTGCTAATTTACATACAGATGGGACGGGGTGGCGGGGGGTGGTGGTGGTGGTGGTGGTGGGGGTGCAGGGACAGTCACTGACACCCGCTGGGTGTGACGCCAGGGACCAAAGGGATGCCCTCCATTTCAACAACAATCACTCATCTCAGTCCTCTGGCTGTTCTACTGTAAATGTTTTTGTTTTGGCTCTGCAGGCAGATACAGTATCTAGTGAGTGGCGAAGAGTGGGGGGAGGGGGGGGGGGTCGGGGGGCTCGGAGCAGGGCATGGGTCTGACATCCGCACACTCAAGCACGCCAACTATCTCCACAGCACGCACACGCAAGAAGGGGGGGCTCAGGCGTACACACACTCGCACGCAGCACACACTCTTGAGCTCTGATGCCACGGAGGGCAGGCACATACACACACGGCAAGACTCGTGCGCACCACGTTTGCTTCGTCACACACACACACACAGACGCACACACTCTCGTACCAATAGATCCCAGATCACACAAACACAAACATGCCCACTCACATACACCGTTCTATCCCTCTTTATGACACACACACACACACACACACACACATACACACACTAAGAGAAATAGAGAAAAAAAAGCATCATTGCCTTCAGCCCTTAGTCCCATGAGTCACTGACGAAGCGAAGCCTTTCACAGTCAGGTCAGTAGACGGGGGGTGGGGAAAGGGGGAGGGGGGGGGGGAGTACAGGCAGTTGGGTAGTACGGGGTAGACAGTGGTCATTGTCCTCAGCAGTGGCTTAATTTACACAAGAGTACACAGGAGAAAGTCACATAGGTGTGCTTCATGGCAAAACTCCTGAAAAACTTCTCCTCAGTCCCCCTCAAAAAAGAAAAAAAATATATAGTGTTTTTTGTTTGTTGATGTATTGATGAGTTGTAAAACTATTATTGTTCATTAGATGTTGTAAAGATTCATATCAGCCATCTCTTCCACCTCCTCTTCGTCCTTCTCCCCCTCCTCAAAACAGAAATAACGCACACAGAAAAACAGACTAAATCCAAAATGGCAACTGAATTATCTCTTTTACGCTGCCCCTGAAAATGGCTGGTCAGTTCCTCTGGTTGCCTGGCACCTGCCCACTATTTTCTTTCTTTCTTTCTTTCTTTCTTTCTTTTTTTTTACTGTTTTTTCTTTTCTTTTTTTTCTTCTTCTTCCTTTTTTTGTGTATGAGGCATCAGCAGAGTTGTGTGCCAAGGCATGTCCCCCCGCTACTACTCATCAAATGCATCCATTGTGTTCTGCAGAGTTCCAGTGTCCCCGCCTCAGAAATCACCTGATTCCACTTGTGTGTTGTTTGTGCCTGGCCTTGTGCTTGTCACCTGGTGGGCAGACCCTGCGTCACACACACACACACACACACACACACACACACACACACACACACACACACACACACACACACACACACACACACACACACACACACACACACTCACACGCGTACACACACACACACACACACACACACACACACTCACACACAGGCTGGTGAAGGCCATGTGTGTTTAGCGATATCCATACATCCTAAGAAACAAGCACCCACACACACACACACACACACACACTTCAATCACACCCACACACCATTTTTTCGTGTCTCCTCACAGTGCAGAGCAAGTCCCAGCAAAGGGGAACTGCAAGAGAAGTCACCAGAAGGAAAGCCCAAAAGCATTCTCTGATAATCACCTAAGCAGACAGACAGACACTGGCGCTCGCTGGGGGCCAGAGAAGTTGTACAAAGGCTTTGTTGTTAAAAATCTTCACCATCTGTCTACTTCGTTATAAAACATTAAAGCTCTGAAGTTACATGTATACCACTGTCATGACTCTCATTTTCTGTATGCGTATAAAGTCTCTTTTTTTTAAAATCATTTTAAGTTCACCTAAGCAAGTGTTTTGAAGAAAACCAGGTCATCAGGAAATAATAATAATTAAAAAAAGAAAGAAAGAAAGAAGAAAATCCAGGCTTTTGTTTGTTGGGCTCTCGTCAGGATAAAAATCTTTTACAAGATTGCATGCTCAGAGTATCCCTGAGGCCAGTATGTTCTCAGAATGGCGATTAACATCATCATCAACAACAACAGCAACAACAACGACAACAACAACAACAAAAATGGAACAGACTTGTAATCCGGTCTTGTGCTTTTCTTATGCTTTTTCGCCTTCAAAACAAGCAGTGCCGAGAGCATGTCGCCACCACCTCAGCTTCACACACCCCTCCCCCCACCCCACCCAAATCGACCAACCACTGGTAGGTGCCATCGTCCTCCTCTCCTCCTCCTTCTGAGATTCATTCCCTCATTTGACCCAGGGTTCCTTCCTACCAGTGCGGAGCTCTTTATTGCATTCCAAAAGCAACCTCTGTCACGAGAGTCAGAGCAGCTCGTCATTGTCAATCAATTCAAGACAAGTGTCAAATTCAGTTCATCATATGATTTAGTTTTTTTCTCTATCTCTGTACCGAGTCACCTGTCTCTAGGTGTTTTGGTAGTCTTTAAAAAAAAAAAAAAAAAAAAGAAATCGCAAGGCTTGTAGGTGTTGTGTTTATTCATTAGCCAGCTTTGCCCTCTGTTTAATAAAATGCATTGTCAGATTGCCGTTTGTATTTGATTATTTATTTGTTTGTTCATGTAGTCGTTTGTTTAGGAAAAGCATGGCGTGGCAAGATGCCACTTAATTGGCATCAGAAGAATGTCCCCTTGGTGTTCTTGCACAGGATCTTTTTGAAGGCTCGGCGGAAGTCCTTGTTGAATATGGTGTAGATGACTGGGTTGAGGCAGCTGTTGCAGTAGCCAATCCAGAAGAAGAACTTGAAGAGGGGGTCGGGGAGAGTGCAGGTCTCTGGACAGATGGCCTGGAGGCTGTAGGAGAAGAAGAAGGGGAACCAACAGACGACAAAGACGCCGATGACCACCGCCAACACGAAGGTGAAGCGCTTCTCGCGGTTCACCATGGCCTTACGGCGTGCTGAGTTGGGTGTGCCTTCCTGTTTGGATTTGCGGGCGACCAGCTTGGCACCCTTAGCCGTGGCAATCATGTCACGGTACTTCTGGATGGTGGCCGGCGAATGGATGCCCGCGCTGGGTGTGCCCGCCATGCTGGGGGTGGGGTTGTCGTCCATGCCCCCGCCATCACCACCACCGCTGCCTGCTCCACCAGGCTCTGTGTCAGAGTCCGAGCTGGAAGTGTCGCCGTTGTTGTTGTCTGCCTTTTTCTCCATGCGCTTGGCCTTCTTCTCGTTCGCTGGCGGCTCCACCGTCTCTTTGCCAGCTTTCAACGGGATGCTGTTTGGCGCCTGTTGGTTGGTGGTGGAGGAAATGGAGGGGGAGTTTGCGGGCGTCGGGCCCAGAGGGGTAGTAGAGGGGGTGGTCGGGGTGGGGGCTGGGGAGGGCGATGGCGCCTGGAGCAGGTTGTTGCCCGAAGGCGTGGTGGCCTGTTGCCGCTTGCCCATGTGAGGCGAGGGTGTGTGTGGCACGGCCAAGTGGTGTGGTCTGGGTGTGGCGTTACCCACCAGCTTGTGAGGGGTACTGGGTGTGCCCGCATCGCCGCTCCCCCTCCCGTTGGGTTGGTGCTGACCGTGGCTCTTCAGCTGCGGCGTGGGCGCTGCCGACGAGACCTTGGCTCCGTCTTTCCGCGGCTCCCCCGGGATGGACCGTGTGCGCTGCTTGGCGATCTGGTAGATTCGCATGTAGACCAGGATCATGATGAGGCAAGGTGCAAAGAAGGAGCCGATGGTGGAGTAGAGGATGTACCAGCGCTCGTCGTTGAGCTGGCACTGCGGCCCCCGGCCCTCGCCCTCCACATTCTGCTTCTTGTTCATCGAGAGCAGAGGCGGGAAGGAGATGACGGCCGAAATGAGCCACACCACCAAGATGGCCGCCTTGATGCGGCGCGGAGTGCGCTGGGCGCCGTAAGTCACCGCGCGGGAGATGGACAGGTAGCGATCCAAGCTGATGGCGCACAGGTGCACAATGGATGATGTGCAGAAGAGCACGTCCAGCGCCAGGTAGATCTCGCACCACACCGTGCGAAAGTACCAGTAGCCCATGAGTTCATTGGCCAGCGAGAAGGGGATAATGAGCGTGGCCACAAGGATGTCTGCCGCTGCCAGTGACACCAGGAAGAGATTCTGTGGGCCGCGCAGTGAGCGGCTCGTCAGTACGGCGATGATCACCAAGATGTTGCCCACAATGGTGAAGAGGACCATCAGTGTAATGGCAGTGGCGAATGCAACTGTGGCCTCTGGGGAGTAAGGGGCCAGTTTGAGCATGCTCTGGTTGCAGGTGGGAGAGGAGGTGCCGCCGCTGCCGTTCCTCCCCGTCATACTACAAGAATTGTCCAATACAGAAGCCATTCTGAGTCCACGTTATAGTCCCAGGAGGAAGAATTCCGTTACAAACTCGGATTATAGGGATTATCAACTGTTTCCTTTATTATTACTATAAAGTTAGATTGTTTGTCTTTCTAAATAGATAAAGTATGATCATATAGCAAATAGGAAAATAATCGGCTGAAGTATGAAATGAAGACCAAGGGGTCTAAACTTTTGAGAAGATTGAAAATATATAGTTTCCTAAATTCTTTAATATCTCGTGCAAACAAGACGTTCTTTGCTCCTTAGGCTCTCTCTTCCTCTACATTTATTCTTAGTATCCAGATGTCCAAATAAACTCCAACTGCGCGTCTGGATACGGATCGATGGCGTTTGATTAAGATGGTGCGCAGTGAGATCTCAGCACTATTAAATTTTCCGTTGCACTGCCCTGTGCGCTCTGTTGATGGAACAGTCAATCATGCATCAACTTAGACTTGCTTGCCAGACCAGATTAAAAACAACTACCCTTTACATTCCTGGAGTGTCTGGCAATAAATATAAGTTTCATATTCTGCTATGTAAAAATATATTATTCAGTATGTAGATATTACACAAATCACGTAATGCGACATAAGCAGAATTCACATCGAAGCCCTCCGTTATCTAACCCCGCTATTATTTGCCTTTTAACTGCCAAGATAAATTCGTAAAGTTTCTTAGGCTTGTGGTAAAATAATACAAAAATAATATACGCATTTGTTGTTACACATGTAGTGTATTTAAGTTATAACTGACTGGACAAAGCATTCTGGGATTTCTTCAAAACTAGGCTATCAAACAGATGTGTCGTCTAACCCTCCACGGAGCGCAATGCTTTAAATATCATCCTCCCGGGACTTCTCTGCAGAAAAAGGCGCAGAGCCAATTTGAGCTCCACACACAATCGCCTTGCTGCCTAACTTTCCGACTCAGGGCAGAGGATATGAGAGCCGTCTCCCGTCCTTCAAAAGGGAAACGACAGTTGATCATCTGAGTGGTGAACAGGCGCGCAGCGTTTGGTGATGTTGGGGCTGGAAACAAATCAGCCCTTGGAGTTTTTTGCGTTGCTCTCCCAGTAAATGTTCATGAAGTCGGTCCTTGGTTACATGTAACCACATTCCAATTTAGGCACTGTCCCATTTTGTCGGGGGGCTCAGCAGCAGTAGAAAGCTGGTGAATGGGCTTGGATTTATCCATGCGCAGAGTCTGCCTTTGTCATGCTTTATCCTGTGCGTTCCGCAGCTCTTGCTTGGGCTCTCTGTGCGCAGCTGTCTTTCTTGTTCAGTTCAGTTCAGTTCTGCCGCCGCGCCTCCTCCTCCTTCATCCAGATAGCAGCGTTTGGGCGTAAAGTGATCGAGAGGCGCTCTGGCTATATCAACGCACCCCTCCGCTTTGCTCCACCAGCGCAAATGATGTCAGGACGGGCGTCATGAGGCGAACTCTCCCTCCCACCATCACTGTCGTCCTATGTAAAATCCCTCCAGGTCGCAACAGGATATCACTGCATAAACACTTGCATGGCTGTCGTTGGGGAAGATAATATTTTATTCGTTTTAAATGGGGCAAAGATGATCAGAGAGTATGTTTTGGACCTGTGCGCCATGCCCCTGGTTAACACAAGATACTCCTTTCGGAAGTAGCCTACACTTTACTGCTTTATTCACAGCTTTCTTGCCATTGTTCACTAAGGATCTTAAGGTTTCTAGGGCTTAACTTTTGAGGTATGCTATTGAAACAGGTAGGGCTCATTATCTGTTCCGGAAGTCATCGAGGAGTTTGAAAGTTTAAATTTAAAAGTTTCAGACATTCAGAGCCTGCAGTAGCGCGTTCAAGAGGCGTTGAGCACCAGCGCCTCCACCACAATGCGCTCACGACTTCACCCCTTTCGCCTCACGTCTCTGATGGGGGGGATTAAAGTGCTTAATGCCCACTTCAACACAGAAGCCATTCTCTGTCCCAAACCATTTAAAACGCACCTTTCCTCTTTGGATTACACAAAGGGAGTTGTTTAGAAAAAAATGCACGCAATAGGTTCCTGTCCCCTTTACGCGCATTATTATCCTTCCAGGCGTACCACGCAGAGTGTTGTCAAGTGATGGCCTGCTGCAACAACAAGCTCAAAGCATAGCAAACGCATTTTAGCCGTCCTTTCTAAATATACGACATAGACGTGGAGGACAAGTGCACTTGAGTGAAGTGTTGGTTTGTGGAGAGCATAAAATCGTTGAAACATTAGCTTAATTGGATGCATGGGAATTGACCGGTAAATGGTTGATAGAAATAGTCAAATATCTTGTCACACAATGTTCAGTTTTAGACAACACTAACCTTGTAACACAGCTGGCGCACAATGTTCCGTATCCTGTACAAATGATTTACTGTAACATCTTTCTAATCCAATAAGAGAACTTTTGCTTGTGGTCGTTTCAATTTGATTCCCTTTTTTCCTCTTTTTGGGCATAACTGGAATTTCTGACTTAATTTATGTTTAGATGATGTTGATCTTGTGCACAGATGTGGTACAGAACTTCTTAGAAATAGTCCTGGATTACATGTAATAGACTGCTGTAAGAAGCGTCTGCCCTCTATCGTAAAAACAGATGCATGACAGGCTGTTTCGATCTATAAAGATACGAGTCATACTGATCCAGGTGATCCACGGAAATTATTTTTCAGAGACACTCCCTGACTCTGGTTACACTGGTTACAGTGAGACAAAAGTGCCTCAGCCACTTCATAGTGTATTTAATTGTGCGTGCGTGTGTGTGTGCATGAGTGTGTGTGTGTGTGTGTGTGTGTGTGTGTGTGTGTGTGTGTGTGTGCATGCGTGTGTGTGTGTGTGTGTGTGTGTGTGTGTGTGTGAGAGAGAGAGAGAGAGAGAGAGGTTGAGACAGTTTTGAGGAACAAAAATGTGTCTGTGCCTCTGTGACTATAAACCATGGCCCTCTTGCTCAGAGCACTTGGCATTTGAGTCTCTCAATTCCCCTCCATCTCTCTCAAAGCCTCAGTAATGGTTTGCCAAGGGCTAGTCCCTCTTTCAAACAACTTTTACACAGACATTTCAGACAGGCAGGGATGCCACGCTTAAAGGACATCTGAAGCTGTTTGAGCTCAATGGAGTGCTGCAAGTAGAGAAAAAGCGAGCATCTGCTTTAGCAGGCTAATTACCCAACCAGGAGCTTTTGCTAAATAAGCTTTTAAAGCTGTATTTGGCAACTCTTTTAAAGTCAAATTTCATGGAATTGTCACGTTTTTCTGGAAGTAGTATATGAAAAAAGCAATTTCGGAAAAAAAAAAATTCTCTAGCTCCATCTCAACCCTGTAATCGTTGTTGTAATGGTCTTATTATTTTATAGTGAAAATCCAGTGCTCCTTGTAGCTTTCCACAAATCTGGTTCGGAGGGAGGGATAACTGCCTGTCGATCAAAGCTGTGAGCAAGCAGCTGACAACGTGCTGCAGCGAGGGAGGGATTTGAGAGGCCGTTGAGGAACATAGAGACAGGGGGCGGGACCAACAAATTGTATTATAGAAAATAGACTATATTGTAACATCACTAAAAGGCAAAAGTTTGAACGGGAGCAGAATCTTGATAAGTTTGTGCAGGCCGTAGAAGAACTGGGTAGTTGTAGCTATCGGGGCATCGAGCTAGGTGTTGCAATATACTTTTGGTCCACATCACACCAGTACTCTCCTCTATGATTCTAAATATAGACCCAAACATCTCATTAAAACCTTACATGTACTGTAGGATGGTGATCACAAGAAAATGCTCCCTTGCAACCACAACTGAAGTACAGTCCTTTTGTGACGTGACATCACAAGTAAACATCGTCCAAATTTGTACCGTTTTATTGTGGCTAGATCAAGATTCACATGAAGGAAGGCACAACCATGTTTCATGTTCATGACAGCCCTCATGTACAGCCTCCACTAATTCAACAAAGATACAGTAAAAATGATTTTCTCTTCTATTGTATGTCCGCCTTTAATGTACACTCTTACAGTAAAATGTGATGGAAAATTCTTGCTATTCGTTCAAGCATGCAGGGCTAAGCACCCCCTACCTCTCAATCCTAGAATCACCCCTGCTGAGAAGCATTGCCAAGGGCTTATAAGCAATATTGC
This sequence comes from Sardinella longiceps, assembly GCA_027497455.2. Lineage (NCBI taxonomy): Eukaryota > Metazoa > Chordata > Actinopteri > Clupeiformes > Clupeidae > Sardinella > Sardinella longiceps. The sequence continues at coordinate 4,714,421 of JAODXP020000019.1, read as the reverse complement.
TGCAGAGCCCATCAGTGTACTCACTCTCCCCTGCAGCCATGCTTACAGTCTGAGCTGTGTGAAGTTGGCCCCCTCTCAAACCCAAAATGCTGAAATAACACTGCAGTTCGTTTGTGCTGCGTTTTTTTGCTGGTTTGTGCTGCAAATATTTTCATTTGTGCTATTAACGCTTTTGAGTCATTTAAAAATACATTTTCTGACATGTGACATCACACAGCCCCCCCTCCACGTCTAAATCACTCCAAACAGTCTCTATCGGACCTGCCTGAAGCTACCCACCCTCCTCAAGCCCAAAATACTGAAATAAAACTATTCTTTTGTATTGAAAATGTGTCTCTAAATTACTCAAAAGCTTTAATATAGTACAAATGAAAATATTTACAGCATAAACCAGCACAAATGCACCTCAAACAAACCGCAGTGTTATTTCAGCATTTTGGGTTTGGAGGGGGGGGGGGGGGTTCACACAGGTTACAGTCTGTGGTGGGCTACTGTAGCCTCAGCTCCACTATAATCTAGCTGCACGCTAAACACAACTCAACTGACTTACAGCTCACAATAGCGTGAAACTAACTCAATTGACTCAACTGACTATAGCGCACCCGAATGAGTTTAGCGAGTGACTCAGAGAGAACCCAATCCTTAAAAGGAGTTTTACAGCTCTACTTTACAGTAATGCACTGTTCCCACGGCTGTCACAACAGGACAGGCAAACCAGGCCATTGCCTGGGGCCCCAAGCCGGAAGGGGCCCTCAAGACTGACTGTTTAATCATTTTTAGAAGTTTAGTTGGTAGTGTTTTTTCAATAAAATATGACTTTAGGCTTGAATTAGACTACTGTGAGTTCAATACAAATAGTCATATTACAGTAATGAAAAATGCTTGAAGCTTATAACAATGTGGTCCATGTAGTAGTTTATGATGTGAAGGGCCCCCATGTACTGCTTGCTTGGGGCCCCCTAAGTACCTACAAACAGCCCTGACTGTGCCTCCCGGAATGCTATTGGGATCCTATTGGCTAATGAGTGGTGGGAGTGACACTATGGACGGCATTACCCCCTTGACCTGGCCCACACATTTCCAATTCCAATGCATCACCGCAACAGCACATTGTGTCTGGTGTGAGTGGACTGTCAATGCGTTTTCCTCCTGTGCACCAAACACAGGCTAAGCATTATGCTAATGTGGGGGGGTCTTGCAAGGTAACTCCTTCCAGTGCAAGACAGACTACAGTAAGAGAATCAGATCGATCACTCAGTTGAATGTGCGTTTTGCCTACGCATTGTCTGTCTGCCTCAACTGTCATGGTGATACAGTGTTTTTGACTAAATTACTGTCAGTGTATTTGCCATCTACATTACTCTAATGCTGTAGAAATACAGTATATACAAAGTTTCAGGCTTTAAACAGTGATTTTGATCTTTTACTTGGATTATACTTATCTGCCTCACCAGCACCTGTACCACTTAAGGCCTGTGCACAGGGACACTTATGAACTTTGATATAGATTTGTACTATAAGTTCTATTACGTTTAAATCATTGCATCATTGTTTGTGTGTAATCATCAACAACCCTACTCTGCCACCTGAACCAGTGGAACAGAGTGTACAGTACGTTTGTCTAGTTAGAAATTCAGAAGTAATCAGTGCTTGTGGATTGCCCGTCTGGTCTAATAAAAGTGTCGCCTGAGTTTGTATCAGGTCTTTGAGCACGTGGAAGGTATCTATGTGGCTGGTTGTGTGTGTGTGTGTGTGTGTGTGTGTGTGTGTGTGTGGCAGGCCTGGTTTGTGGATAGGATGCTTTGTGTGTGAGAGAGCAGGAGAGAGAGTGGTTGTAGTCTGTGTGTGTGTGTGTGTGTGTGTGTGTGTGTGTGTGTGTGTGTGGCAGGCCTGGTTTGTGGATAGGATGCTTTGTGTGTGAGAGAGCAGGAGAGAGAGAGTGTGGTCGTAGTGTGTGTGTGTGTGTGTGTGTGTGTGTGTGTGGGTGTGTTTGTTGCAGAATGACCCAAATCAATGGGGACAGTAAAATATTGAATATGAATACTCCGGTGTGTGTCCTGTCTGCTTAGTGGTGTCCTCATCAGGAGATGAGCACAGATGTACTGTAGCAGAGGCCCATCCCATCCCATCGCCACCACATTATATTAGGCTTTCATTACCGCACCGCACCGCACAGCACAGCACAGCACAGCGCTGCCTGAATGATGGGAAACTAATGCTGCTGCACGTCTCCACCTGGGTCCATTCACACAGGCACACACACACACACACACTCCCAAAACAACAACACAGACAGCTGTGGGTGTAGATTTTCTGTGAGAGGTGTGGGTGTATGTATTTGTGGGGAGGGGTTGGGTGGGGGGGGGGGTGCATCAGTTATTGTGTATGGGTGTGTGTGTGTGTGTGTGTGTGTGTATGTGTGTATTGTCATTCTCTGAATCACATCATAATTCATACTCTAAATGACTGACATTATCTAGATGTTTTAAATTAGCCATCAGTCAATCACGTACAGCATGTTTATCAATCTGTTGATAATACTAAACACCTTATCTTACCTTAGTGCAAAAGTATCATACAGCAAATACTTTTATCTACCAGAGCGGTATATAGATATACGGCTCTGTTATTTACATGCACACACTACCACCTAGTGGATGAAACTGGAAGGACTCAAAAGATTAACATTTCACAGATCAAGACACTGATCTTGTGTTGAATACATTTAAAAGTACTGTATAAGTGCACTATGCTTCCCTAGGCTTGTGTATTAACATTCCTAAAACATAACCCTCAGATTTGGTGTCCATATGTCACTGTAGATACAAGGACATGTGGCTTTACTGAGGGGTGGTGTGGGCACTGTAAACTCACTTATTCTTACACAGTACAGGACTTGCGAGATAAGGCTGTCCACAACATTCCAGAGTATGGAGAGAGAGAGAGAGAGAGAGAGAGAGAGAGAGAGAGAGAGAGAGAGAGAGAGAAGTTAAAAAACTATTTCTTTCCAATCTCTTTGCATTTTCTAAATCAGCCCACTCCCCACAAGTCAAATAATAGCATCTGATAGAGGGCATCGGGATCACATTAAAAAGTCCTGTCTTAAGGGTCTCATGCTCTACCGATTGAGCTAGCCGGGCCTTCGGAGGAGCTACTAATTCAGTACTTCTGAGTGGACGCACGTGCCGAACTGGCCCAGGGTTCATGCCTGCCCGTAGCACCAACGGTGAGACCCCCTTTCCTGTGCTGAGGTCTCTTGATTAGCGCGTTTGGCTGTTAACCGAAAGGTTGGTGGTTTCGAGCCCACCCAGGGACGTGCTCATTTTGAGGCACACGAGCCGGCTCGTCACACCCATTGGGGCCAGCACGCCCGCCTCTCATCTACATATTCTACCTGCTGCCAGCAAAGCTGAGCTAGGGCCTTCCTCGCGCAGAGGCGTAACTCTCTTTGTTGCGCTGACAGGCAGGCCTAACAGGCATTCACAAAGAAGTCTATGGCAACTTCTTCTCTAACCAAGTGAGCTAACTGGCCACAGGGCTGGTGTGCTGCACTCTCCTGGTCTTTGCTGATTGCGCCCCAAGTCAATAATCATCTCCTTTGTCTTGGCATCATTTAGGCCACCCCAAAACAAAATTTAGTCTCTTACCATATTCCCCTGTGTTGGATAAGTGACCAAAAGTGTTTTTCCTTCAGACCTGTGCTTCTCCGTATCCAGAAGCGCAGCGTTAGCTTAGCTTAGCATAGAGCGCCGTAATTTGGAGTTTCCATTTAGCCTGTCGTTCTCAAAATAGTCATAAATGAACTCAAGATTTTTCCTAATTTCGTTGTTTCACCTGTACATTCAAACCGAGTACAAATGCCAATGCCATTATCACGAAGGGTTTGCCTCGGAGTGACAAAGTCTTGGGACTATATTCAGGCGAAAGCACAGGCAAAGCACCGCTGATAGGCGTAAAGTCATCACAGCACCTGAAAAGTTACCGTAGTACTTTCTTTCTGGGGTTTTCAGGTGCTGTGATGACTTGAATGTACAGGTGGTTGGTTTGAATGTACAGGAGAAACAACGAAATTAGGAAAAATCTTGAGTTCATTTATGACTATTTTGAGAACGACAGGCTAAATGGAAACTCCAAATTACGGCGCTCTATGCTAAGCTAAGCTAACGCTGCGCTTCTGGATACGGAGAAGCACAGGTCTGAAGGAAAAACACTTTTGGTCACTTATCCAACACAGGGGAATATGGTAAGAGACTAAATTTCGTTTTGGGGTGGCCTATTCCTTTAAGTTGCTTGTACCTTTTCTTCCGATCCTAAAACCTAAACCTGACCCAGACTGACACTATAATGGGCTATTAATGCATGTATAGGCCATGAACTACGCTGGGCCTGGGCAGCTCTCATTTACACACCCCTCCCCATGTCGAATGTGGCTTACTGAACACTTAATTCTTTCACTTATTCAGCTTGGCCTAGTGGTTATATATCTACTTTAAACTGCTAACAATAATTGTAAACTCACATTTTTCAGCTGTAGAATATGGCATCCGTCTCAAGGATTGAACCTGTGAACTCACAGTGACAACATCCTTGGATCATGAGTCCCACTTCCTAACCAGTCAACCAAGAAGCCTAGACTCCCACTTAACTGACCAGGAGGGTCTTGAATGGCTGGGAGAGAGAATATAAAAAAAGGCTTACACAGGCAAAGAGGTTGGCCTGAAAGGCGATCGAACTCGTGACCTTGGCCACCTACATATCCCATTCACAAAGAGGTCTTCTGGCGTCTTTTTTGCAGCATGAAGAGAGTGGCCCCAACGGGGATCAAACCTGAGACCTTTGCATTATTTGCACCATACTCTAACCAACTGAACTAAACGGTGCTGCACTTTTCTCCTCAGTCCTGATCTTTGTGAAAGTAGAACTGAAATACATCACACAGCTCTTTGGGGAAGGCTTTGTTTTTGATGAGGAGAGGGCCAAAATCCAATACCCAACGTGATGCTTGAACCCACAACCCTATGCATAAGAGTCTTATGCTGAACTGTTTAAGACAGCTGAACTTTTGGGAGAACTGTCATGGCATGATGATGTGACACTTGTGTCAAACTGGCAAATATATGTGATGTTCTACTACTCTTATTCTTGTGCCTCCTCACCATTGATCACTTGGCTGCTCTACTTCTTCCAGAGTTTGACAATTTGACTTCGCCTCCAACTCACACATTTTTAAACAATATTGAGTGACAGTTCAAGTGACTGCACACAATTTAAATGAGAAATAAAACAAGGATATGTATAGGAGATGCCTTTGAAAGATGGTGATGGCTAATAGCAGCAAAATATTTTGAACATGATTGCAGTACCAATTTCGAACACAATCCTACACACTGCTCCTTTAATTACAGTAACCAGAGATGTTGAAATCAAGAATAATAAAGCACAAAGAACAATAGAACATCACATGTATTTGCAAAATACCACTGAAAATTAAGAACCTTTGGGAAAGGGAGGATATAAAAAAGAAAAAAGAACAAGAATTCATTTCATAACTGTCATTGCTGATCTCAACAAGAAACCATCAACTGACTTTGTAATCCACATGTCCTAACGGTCTCTCTGGTGACTAAGACTAAGATCCTGATGTTTAGTCATTGAAGGGGGAAGCAGGTTATAGTAAACTATTGGTTTCATATTTGCCATTAACAACTCCAGTAAATGTACACCAGTGCTGTGGGTTCTGTTTGTAGAGTACTGTGTGTGTTTGTGTGAATGTGGGAGCGTGTATGTGTGAGATATCTGTGTGTGCGCGCACACTCACTCACACACACACACACACACACACACACACACACACATATAAACACACACAAACTCCCCCACATGCCTCCCACACATACAAAGTTTGTTACAAGCTAAATATGACAAGAGATCAGATGATGAGGAGTTTCCGTTTACTCAGAGGCCTCCAGGGACAGCCTAGTCTTTGTGTGACAGCCAGGCAGGCCTACGCAGACAAGCCAGTCTGGTGGCAAATACTCACGGAATCCTCTAGGGGGTGCTGTTTCACCACTTTAGATTTCTTTAAATAATGTTGATGATTAGCTGAAGTGCTGCTTGAATTAGGCTATTGTTTGTCTTACCCAGGGGGTCAGGATTTGGCTGGTTAGCTTCGCCAATTAGCATTGCACTTCCTCGTCGCCATTTTCCAGAAATTACATCATATCCGACTCCATTTGACATATGTTGATTGGTTAATGCTACACTTTCAGCTCACGTGAACGAGCTCCCTGTGCACATCAGGAGGCTATTCAAAACGGACATAACTTTGCATTACGTTGAACCTAACGCAAACGATGTCGGGCTGAACATACTGTTGTGTCACGTCAGTGCAGCAACAATGGAAGCCTGGAGGGCCATTCTGCACGTGGTAGCAGGCAAGGAAATAGCTGAACTTGACAACAACCTCAGCAGTTTAAATGTATCATTGTTAGGAATACTACAAAATGATAATATTACCACTGCTTTTGCTGTCACCAGAGGACAATTCAACACAACATGAATTTGTGTTATATTTAGCACTAGCGCTTTAAATCTCAGAGCTTCCAATACACCTACATGCTCATTGGTGAACACCTCTGACACACCCATCAAACGAAAGTGAACTACCTCAGAAGCATGTTGCGCACCGGTGTGGAGCGTAACGAGCAAGCTTATCATTCAAATAGGCTAACGCAACGGGAGAATTAGCACTCAGGTGGTATTGCGCCTAGATGGCGCCCGCGAGTCAGTGAAGAATGAATTGGGTTCTATGCAGCTGCACCCTCAAATGCTGCATTTCTTTAGATACAATTTTTTCTTGAATAAATGCATTCATGCATGCGGTTCAGAGTAATTTGATTTAATTCTCAGTCCACACATAATATTTTTAGCATTTTTTGTTCATTTGTAAAATCCCTTCCAAAGTGTCTGTCACGTGACACAGCAAGTCTTTCCCTATGGCCATTCACCAGAATAGAGTAGCAGAATGCTAGTGAGTCAGGGGAACAAACAGCTCAAAGATGAAAAACGTAATGGTCATATGTATTAAATATATTTCATTTTGATTGAAATCCATGTCAAAGTTGCTTAAAATAAAATGCAATCTGTGATATGTTGTCCCTAAATATGTGAAAATTATACATTTAGCCCTATACCTCATAGGTGCCCATTGATTTTCCACTCAGTTTCCACTGACTCGCGATCGCCCCCTAGCGGATTTGCAATTGGAATTGCAGGTTGAATGGCGTTAATAGGAGTGCCATGGCTCGCCGTAAACGGGCTCTGGTAACAATGTGCCGTTGAACGCACCCCAGGTGTGTACCGCCCTCATCTCCATTAGTAACATGGGCCCTCAAAGGAAATGGAGTCGGAAGTGAGCTCCATGAAACGCCATCTTGACAACTGAAAATTTTGCTCAATTTTGGATGAATTCACTAGCCTAGCATTCCACATTGAAATGAATGGGAGGCGGGACTTAGTATATTTCTCCAGTTCTATTAATACCTCCATGATCTTACCCTTATCTTGCATATAAATGTTTTTATTTTCCACCCCTGTCTGGCTCCACCCAAATCATGCAAAATAATTAATCAATACAGATGAATTTCAGTTCATGTAATACTTTTAATTCTTTTCATTTTTTTCATTTGTCATACTGTAAAGAAATCTGTACACTTACAGTGTATGTACATTGTAGCTTATAAACAAATTGACAAATAAGTAAACAAAATAAATTATTCCAAAATTTTGTACATTTAAAGTGCAGTGCTGGCATAACACATTAAAAAAGTCAATAAATAAATAGAAATATTGAAATATAAAAAAATACAACTCATGATAAACAGGTAACAGTGAGATGACTGTATGAGAACAAAATTGAATCCACTGACTTCAATTTAGTGACCTGTCAGGGAATGATGTCATAAACAGAAAAAAATATTGCCTGTTTTTGAATGGGTGAAGGCTTGGTCTGATTTCAATATCCTCCCTGAATCTATGAAACCACTTCCTGACCAGCTGATTCCTGCTATTTGACTCTATGAGGGTTTAGGGCTTAGGACTGCCTAGCCTTTAGTCTATGGCGCCATAGATGCCTGGTCCCAATGCACAAATCTCATAAGGCTAGATTCTGCATCTCACAGTGGCAGACGGAGGATTTAAACATGAGAATCCTCCACAGTCAACTGCATAGAAAGCTACACATACTGTACAGCAAGACTACTGTGCAATGATGGGTATGATCACAGTGTTGATTGTTGATTGAGACATTCCGCTTGTCAGATCAGATTTAGCATTGCTTTGTGTATGTCTGTCTGTCTGTGTGATTAACTGAAACCTGATCATTAAGTTGGATTCTGTAGTACTGTTTCTGTAAGAGGGTATAACATTAAACTCTTACTTCTCCCCTGCATGACCAATATCTCAAAATGTCAATCTTTCTCAGTTTTTCCAGAGCTTACAGTGTGTTGTGAAATGGCAACTGTCATGGCTGCCGTCTACCGGTCCCATCTGAGGTGTGAGAGAATGGTGGGCGAGCGTTTGATGCTTCTACCCACAAGCTGAGGTGGTGGATGACATCAACCACAGCTGTGCTAAGTGAGAACTGAGAACATAAGAAAAAGAAAAAAAAAGTATACAGCCTTTTATCTCGAGGAACCTGAGCATTTGGGGTGTGTGGGCGAATACCGAGGGACCCTCAGTCTTCAGACCACAGGGCTGTACGTCATTCATACCCTTGTAGGTCTTTCTTTGAATAAAATATGGCTCAGATTGAGTTCCAGTTGGATGGTTTTGAGTGTGTTGCAGCAATCATAGGTCTCAATGACCAAACAGTTCCTTCCCTCCTCCTCTTATCCCTGAAGAAAACGGTGGTGTGATGCTCTGTTAGACCCACAGTTAACTGTACTGTATCTTCTTGTGCAAGTTGGAGCGAGACAGGTGAAGCATCCATCTATCTATCCATCCATCAGTCTTTGGGACAGAAGACCTGATAGGACACCCCGGTCTGGTTCATGTCCGTCTCAAACTGCAAGAGCTGGCCCATGAAGGCCAGGTTGGGCGAGATGACCTGGCGGCGGCGCTTGACGAAGTCGAAAGCCTCGTCCAGGCTGACACGCCGTGCGTGGATGAGGTAGGCCAGGCAGATGGTGGCCGAGCGGGAGATGCCTGCCTGGCAGTGGACCAGCACACGCCCACCACTCTCCTTCACAGAGTCTGGGAAGGACAGAAGAAGATTCAGGCCCATTTAGTCATTTACTTGACACTTTTTGCTCCAACTTTAAGATCATGACCTTTCAAATGACATTGTAAAAGAAGATGACAAGGAACATGGGCAACACAAAGTAGCTGTTCTAACTCAGACAGAGTGCCTGGTTTATTTCACTAACACAGACTATGTGTAACCCAAACCAAAACACCCTCAATAGAAACCTATATAAATATTTATTTTAAAGTCTTTGCATGTACAGTACAGTATCAGATAGTCATGTGTCTAACATAAATGTGTGTATGATGTGTCTTTAAAGTCAGTGTGTGTTTATGTGGTACATAAATGAATAGCGATTTTATATTGATCTATATTTGTGTGTGTGTGTGTGTGTGTGTGTGTGTGTGTGTGTGTGTGTGTGTGTGTGTGTGTGTGTGAATGCATGTGTGTACATGTGTAGGCCTATCATGTGTGCTTGTGTACCATATGTATTAAAGATTAGAAAACTCTATGAAACTCACCAATGAATTGGATGGCCTCTGGGAATAGCACACGTATGTCTGCAGCGAGACTGTCCTCCACCCTCAGTCTCTTATAGGTGAGCTCGGCCTCAAACAAGTTCGGACAGGAGGACGAGACATTGAGCACTGCCGTGATGCCACGGGACGCCAATGTGTCCCGCTGAGAAGAGTGATGAGCACTACCCAGGTAGAGGAAGGGAAGGATCTCTACAGGCCCATCCTTTTAGAAGAAACAAAATGAACACATGTACAGTCAATGGTTAGTCATTGCAGTGGGCAGTGAGAGGATGTGTGGGTTGTGATGGTGTAGTGTACTAATTGGAGTAAAACTGCTTCCTTATTTGTGCTACTCAGTTCCTCTTAAAAGTTTCCTATTACTGTAATAGATATGTTTTTTTTTTTTACATTTGACACCTCTACAGTGTATTAATAGTAGTCATGTCATATGGAATTAATGATGTAGCCTACTTAAGTGAATTAGATAGGTTACTGAATAAAATGTTCAAACATAGTGTGCATCTCTTAAATTGTTATTGGATTATTATTATTAGATTGTTGAGAAATAGTTTGAAATTTTAGTTTGATGCTGTTGATATGAGGATGTAGTGTTGCATTTTTTATTTGCAACAACAAATAAAATTGTGCCTTACCTGATCATATAGAGGCGTTCGTCTTCCTGAGATGACCATGTCTGAGTCGCCGAATGCGGGATGGTTGAAGGATACGACCGGGGACTGAAAGCAGAGTTCTGGGTACCTGGTGAAGAACCCGTCAAATCCCCCTGAAATCATAACATAAAGAGCCATTAGTCACGAAACGAATAAATGAACCCGTCAAAAAAACGGTAATATTAAAAAAAATCTATTAAAGCAAAAAAAGCCACAAGGTACAAATATTGCAACTGCCAGTTTCCAATGGGTTATTCAGCCAATATACATAAGAAAACTGTAGGCCTAAGCGATAGGATGAAATAATACGCTGAGGTAATATCATTAGCCTGCTGTTTGACCAACAGACAAATTTTATTAACTTGTTGACAACAGACTTAAATTAAAGCGCATAAATTAAGTGCCATATATTAGGCCTAATGATATAAATGAAAAATGATTTTTGTGCACTACCCTACTCGTGTAAAAGTGATATGCTTAGCCACATACCTTGTAAAAAACATATTTGTGTGCTGCAAGGCTGGACCTCCGACTGAAGCGCGCTGAGGAGCAAACTCGCCAGACTCTCACTTTTTAAGTCGGACACCGACCCACTCCCTTCATCCAGCACCACTACTGGGGAGAACTCCCCACTGCGCAGCCGACCCAACAACGACTTGTCGGGGACAAGCCACTCCAGGCTCACGGCCGCACTCTTGGATCTCCGTCTGAGCATTGAGTTCCAGTTAACATTACGAGATTCGAGAATGTGAGTCCTTGAGAATGCGAGGAAAGGTCGACAATCCAGCACCACACAGCCTCCAGAGGCAAAGAGCTCAGCTGGTGTCCCAAGGATGTGCACCAGCTCATTCGCTGATATTTCCAACAGATCGCTATTACCCATGATTAACTTTAGTTTGTGTATTTCTTTTGATTTCACGTGTACTGATGGATGAGGCGGCACTTGAACAACTTTCACAAAAAGTATAGGCTACTAAAGATTTAAGATTTGGATGTAAACTGAATATACACGCACTTCACTGGGAACGAGAGGTCTGAATGTATTTTTTTTTCTCCAAAGTGCTTCAGCTAGGCTATTTCTGAAGATCCATGATCGAATCTCACTATTTAGAGTTTTAAACAAACGTCAGTTCTCTATTGTCCCGCAATGTCAACAGCTGTGATTCTCTCTGAGAGGCGGGGTTGGAGGTATTTGTAGCCTACTGAGAGAGCGATGACACAGTCCCGCCTCCTTTTTCCACATAAGGAACCTGCGTCACTGGCGGAACACCATATTTGGACAAAATACTTACGCCGGCATACCTAATTTGGCTTTTGACGTGTACATCCTTGTTTTCCTATTGGCACGTGGTAGTGGGGGTTACCCCCGTGTTTTTTGGCAGGATGACGTGACAGGCACCCACAGGCAGCACCGCAGGCAACACACACACACACACACACACACACACACACACACACACACCCTGCAGCAAATCTAAATATGCAGGTTCAATGAAAAAGCATCATGAATGGGATCAATATGGGTGGTTTCCACTGATTGCACAGCTAAATCCTCTAGGATAATGCCAGGTCACAGAGAGAGAGAGAGAGAGAGAGAGAGAGAGAGAGAGAGAGAGAGAGAGAGATGTAAAATGAGCAGATGCAAACACAGTCCTCACTAGACCATATTTGCAATGGAAAGGACAGCCAGTCGCCATATCATGTTGCTGTGTAGGCAGCAAGTGAACATAAAACCAATTACACATAGCGTGCAACCCTTGCAACTCACAGACACGGGGTATATAGTCCTTGAGTCATAGGGTTGGTCGGTACCATCTGAGGCCAGTAAGGCACATGGTGATTTCTGGAATGAAGAGTTAGAGTTAGAAATGAAACGATATCATTGCATTTGTTTTATCCTATAGTTTTTTGTTAATTTGTATGTGTGTGTGTGTGTGTGTGTGTGTGTGTATGCATGCCATCACCCTCTATTAAGTGCCCATAATACAGAGGGAAATATTGTGAGTATATAGGGGATTTAAAAAAAAAAAAACTAATAAATCTCCCCTCCAATCTTCCCCAGGTGATTGCTTTTCTTTTTCTAAAATACTTGTGTCCATGTACATACACATGGGAATAATTTGCATAGATATTAGGGTCCTTACAGTTAATCGATAATATAAACATACAGTATTCAGCCATAATACATTTCATAGGCTTATAATGGGCGTAAACACAAAAAGCGCACAAAAACACAAAAAGCTACCCTGAATACAGTGCTATCACATACAGTAGTTTCTAACGGTAGGGTGGCACAACTTCCCAAAACTACCAATACAATGATATTTACTGCCTTTGAGTCATAGGCCTACTGACCGGGTGTCTCGCTCAAGGACTAAAATCCAAATAAAAGTGTGAGTGCAATGTAAAATAGGGATAGATAGGCCTTCAGCCTGGATCCTGCAAAGCGACACAGATTTTCTAATGGCCTCTGTCACTGAGCAGGAGTGCCAACTATAGATCCTGGTGCTGTAGCTGAAATCATTAATTAGTTCAAACAGAGCCAATGGATTGCTGTCAGCTGCAATCTCATCCCATTTTAGCAGCTATTGTTGTCACCTAACTAGGCCACAGAGACCTCTGTCTGCAGAGAAGTGGCTATCCTGGTCACTGCACGTACACCCATGCTTGACAAAAACCTCCCTGTATTCCCCAGCGCATTAGTAAATATGGCAAACAAGACTGCTGTAACACGATGGAGAGAGAGAGAGAGAGAGAGAGAGAGAGAGAGAGAGAGAGAGAGAGAGAGAGAGAGAGAGAGAGAGAGAGAGAGAGATTGGGGCCAGAGAAAACAGAGCTGGGAATGTGTTGGATTACGTTAGGTATTATCCAGTGCAGTGGGGTTTGGTATTTGGTAATCTTTAACAGCAATCTCTAATCTGAGGTCACATTCACAAACCTCTTCTTTCCTCTGCTCTCTCTCTCTCTCTCTCTCTCTCTCTCTCTCTGTTTTCTCTCTGCTGTTTTTTTTAATTACTGTCTCTTCCATTGTGTGTTCTGCATCACCCTGTTTACATCTTTGTTTGTGAAGTATTTATGGCCCTTTTTTCCTCACCTCCCTCTCTTCCGACCTTTACCAGGGTCTCTCAAGTCATTAGTTAGTCTGACCCAAAGCCCACCAGACAACCTCAGATGTAGCCTACTTGCTGCATGGAATGTAACTTTTTTTGAAACATTGCCTCATTTCTCAACGGCTTTGTTTATGTAGAGTAGTCCCATCAATAATGAGAGGGAACAGTTTCCCCCCTCAGAATGCTGCTGACAATACAAGTCAGGAATAAACCATGATCTAATTCATACATGATTCATATGGTCGCCACTGACTGATTAGCTGTATGACAAACTGTAAAGAAGCCGTGCTTCATCCTAGACACACATCCTTGACAAGACTGTTCACATCCCTTCTTCATTTGACGACATCTGACAGGCAGATTGAGAGAGAGAGAGAGAGAGAGAGAGAGAGAGAGGGGGAGATAATACAATTCTGTATAGAAGATTGTCCAACTGTGGAGTTTTAAGAAGTATGTGATGACTATTCTGGGACTGTCCATTGTTGTTACAGTATGCACAATCATGTGCCACTATACCACTGTACACTCAATAGCAAACCCGCCCCTGGATGACATCAGCACAATGGTAATGTCAAACCATGACCATTTTAGCTGGCCCGCTCGCTCGCTCGTGACCATTAAATTGGCCCACTCACAGAAAGGGGGGGATAAGAGACAAAACAAATAAAAAAGGAAAAATCCCCACCCTCCTGTTAAAGGAAGTTCTTCCGTTTCGGACAACTGAGTCTCTCCTTTTACTCCCCTCATCACTCCCACTCTCTCTCTCCCACACTCTCTCCCACACATCTCCCACTCTTGACTCAGGTCTCATCAGCTTGCTGGATGTGGTTCACTTATCTCTCTCTCTCCCACTCTCTTTCTCTTTCTCTCTCTGTCTACCCTCCCGAGCTTCCTCCTTTACCCCCCCCCCCCCCACACACACACACACACACATGCAGCTGCTCCTCACTCACTCACTCACCCCTCTCATTGTCTGTCCCTTTTGTTCACACACTACAGGGCTTGACTTGCTCTATGAAACTAAGACAGAGTAAAATAACTCCTCTGCTACAATATACTGTATGTACTGTAATATACAATATACTGCATGTCCACACACACACGCGCGCACACACACACATACGCACACACACACACACACACACACGCACACACACACACACACACACACACACGCGCGCGCTTATTCGCTATCCACACAACAAAGTATGGAACATGTAATTTATTTACTGAAGTATTATGAAAATGTATCAGCCACGATTACTGGAGTCAAGGTAGGCGTGTAACAGTATACCCTTTACCTACCTCAGTTACCATGTCATCTGAGACTGGCAGCTTTGAGTCTGAGTCATACCCAACCAACCCATACTAGTGTTCTCAAAAGGCCCAGGGGAATGTCTGCCTCAGTGCCTGTGGCAACTTGCTGTCAGCCATATCATGATGGCATCTGTGCTCTTTTCTGTTTCTTTTTCTTTGTTTATTTGACACTCTTTTTCTGATTTTTTTGCTTTTTCAAAACACTTTTTACTACTTCCGAATTCTCTGGAAATGTTTGTGTCATATCTCTGCTGAACAAAGAGTTACAGTGAAGAAACAACTGTGTCAGCTTTTCCCACATCTTGGCAAACATTGTCTCATAAGCCAAGGACATAAGCAAAGTAATTTGAAACATGTTGAATTAAAAATAACACAAATAAGAATGAAACAATGTGTTACTTCTCATGTTCAATAAGGCACCAAAAGCATTTGCTTTGACCTTTTCAGTGTGTTGCACTAAAAGCATAGTGGAAACTAACCCAAGGTTATACCACATTTGCTGCTGCATCTGTTTACATTTTGTCTGCTACACTGCTGCTACTATTATAGCCAGACTGGGCTGAAAATGTCATTCTGTTTATGCGCTGTGAGGAGAGGACTGGAGAGTTCCAAAAATGGAATTTCCTATCATGATGAGTTCAGATGCAAAAACCTTTAAGTCCATCTTCAGAATTATGCAAAAAATAAAATTTTTGTTATGATTTCCCAGTAATGTTTACCAAACTACAATATGAAACAAATTGAATTATCATTTTATCAAGTACAAATTAATCAAGTAAAATAAAAAAAAAGTCAAAACAAAACAAACAAACAAACAGAAAATCATTGGAGTTGGACTAACAATAAAGTTTACCAGAATTAAAATATATTTCTGTAAATTCATCACAAAGGGATTTGGAGTTTCACATCTGAACTCTTCACATTTACTAAAATATTTCATGCAAATATATGAAGAAATGATAATTATCAGTCAGCAAACGTATGGAGCTGCTCACATTTACACAATAAAGATAACAACCACCTCAAATGAATAAATCTAACCTTTATTTGGCCTGAAACTAGCAACCTCAGATAAAAGCTGAGTCAATTTGACTAATCTCCATCTGATAAACAGTAGATGACATTTAGGCTACTTAAAATATCCTTTCTAGTCACTGATGTGATCATTGATAGGCATGCGTTAGATATAAAGTTGATATCTGTAGTGTGGGAGTGTATCTGTGGTGTGTGTGTGTGTGTGTGTGTGTGTGTGTGTGTGTGTGTGTGTGTGTGCGCATACGTGTGCACATGCATCTGTGTGCGCCACTACTGAAGCTCATGTGATGGTGGAGGTGTAGTTTGTGGTTTAGAGAAACAGGAAGTTTGTAGCAGGGTAATTTCCTGTAGAGCATAGGTGTCACTGATGCAAGGGAAAACATGCTGATGTCGCCATAGAGACCAAATATGCCAATAATTTTACGTTCCACAACAAAACAACACAAACAACCAGAACCTACAACCTACAGGCAGCAGATGCATTTTTAAGGTTCTCTTTCAACTATATGGGCATTGGGCCTCATTAATCAACTATTCCTACGAAGAAAATTGTTCCTAAATCCCACTTACGCAGTTTGTAAGAAGATTTGCCTATAACAATATAGGTTTTTAAATGGGTCCTTAAGAACAAATTTAAGAAAATTATCAAGAAAATATAGGTGAATAAGGCCCATTGAGTCCCCCTTTACTTTTTTCATCTTTATAAACATTACTTCATATGGTCTTCTGCAAAGAGATGGTTAATGTAAAATTTACATTTACATTATGTTTCCAGTCACATTCACCATATATAGAGGGTATTTTTAGACTTCTTCAATGTGATTTTGTTGTATAGCTCAAGTCATTGTTGAGTTACAATTTCTCCCTCTCCCACAACTCACGTGACACCTGGGGATTTTTTGTCATTGTTTCAAATGACATGGCTTTTCTGAGGAAGCAGTATGTAGAAGTACATACAGTATGTGATAAATCAGTAGTTATATAACCAGTAGTTATATCAGTATATAATCAGTAGTTATATGACCTTCCTACGACATTCACATTCCTACATTATAAAAAATGAGTAGGCCTAAGGGGTGAAATGAGGTGAAAATCTGACTTATTCAAAATGACATAATGTTAATATTGTCCCTACCAGTGATCCAGGACTCTGATTGTGACAATGGGTGTCTCTGAAATGACATGCTGTACCAGTGGACCAGTATTCTCCCAGGAGCTTAAGTCCAAAAAAGTGCTTAGCTCAATGCATTTCAGCCTGCACTAAGCACTTTTTTTTCTTTTACTTAAGCACCTGGGAGAGTACCATCCTTACTGCATAAGATGTGTGGAGGCTGAAGGTGTCATTGTGACAGATTTACTGTTATTGCATGTCAAGAGAAAGTCTATCTGTTTGATTAAATAGTAGTACACACAAAAGGCAGACTTCAGAGAACAAAAAGTATCAAGGCATAAATTATAGAGTACTTACTGCATAAGCATGGTGGAATAACACAACTGAAGTGAAAGTTTAGTCCAATATCATTTTTCTAAAGTGCAGGTAGTGATTTGACCCCAAGACTAAACCCTGGACAAACCATGTTGTATTTTTTTTTTTTTTTTTTTTTTGACAAATCAATTAACAGCCCTACCATTAGAAAGGAAGGCAACCCTTTTAATTCAACGTCAGCAGTGATCTTTACATGATTTCTGATACACTGTGTCTCATTTAAGTTGGTGTAAATAGAACTCAAACTACTATCATGTCGTTTCTGTTATTTCAACATACTTACACAGTAATTTATGCTTCTGTACTTTTTGTTACACTGAAAATAGGCTACAATAAAGCGTTACCAATTCTTCTTAAAAATGCTTTGATATAAGTATATATTAGAGAGAGAGAGAGAGAGAGAGAGAGAGAGAGAGAGAGAGAGAGAGAGAGAGAGAGAGAGAGAGAGGCAAACAGACAAACACTCAAAAGATTTTATAATAGGCCAAGACCATCATCCACTAAACACTGAAGCCTGTGAGTCATCTGTCATATAATAGCCATGGCATTGGTCTTGTGATTAGCATGCACTAGAGGCACTAGGCTACCCAAGAGCACCAGTGACACACACAAAGCAGCCCTTATTAACAGCACTATGTCAATTGGTTCTGTCAGCTCCACAGCTGGACTGGCTCCACAGCTTGCCTAGATGGGTGGCCAAACAGTGACTCAAAATAAAGCAAAATTAGACAAAAAGGAGGAAGGGTAAAAATAACACTGCTTGTGGTTTTGTGTGTGCGTACTGTATGTGTGTGTGTGTGTGTGCGTATGTGTATGTGTGTGTGTGTGTGTGCGTGTGTGTGTGTGTGTGTGTGTGTGTGTGTGTGTGCGTATGTGTGTGTGTGAGAGAGTATTTGGTTAAAAGACCATCGCAGATGTAGGAGGATATGAGGTTAAAGAGAGGGGGTGGGCTGTGGGGGTATTTCCTGTGCACTAGTGCTGCTCCGTGCATATTGAAATGGCACACTTCCTGTTACGAGGTCCTTCCAAAAACACACACCAGCCTAAATGGCAGCCAAATTTACCCCTACAGATCGCTGACATGCTCAGACCGCGGCAGGCCAGAACTGTCCCATCTATACTCCCACACCCCCAGGGCCACGGCAGCGTAAGACTGGAGGTCGCGGTCAGCTTCCACTTACTCTGCTGATTACTTTCCTCTTTCCCTCTGTGGGAAAAAAAAAAAAAAAAAAAAAACGGGATCTTGACCAAAACAAACAGTGAAGTGGTTTATCTCGTTCCCATGGTCGCTGCCTGGCCGATCTCGGCTCCCGAGAGTGGATAATCCCAGATTAGTGAGTCGGCATGTGGAATATTAAATCTCAAAAAAACGTTGTAATCCACGAGATTTTCGTTCCTCCCCAGCCTCCTACCATCGGTCTTTGAGTTCCCACCCACGTGTTCGCACCAGCCCACTGTTCATTCATGAAAACATGACCTCATTATGTTTGTGTTTTTCTCTCAATCCATGTGTCTAATCCATGAATGGAAGGGTTCAATATCAGAGCTCGAGACGGATTTGCTGTGTGTGTGTTAAACCTCGTCTGTGTTGCCTCAAAGACACACACACACACACACACACACACACACACACACACACACACACACACACACACACACACACACACACACACACACAGGTAAAGCACCAACCAGATATTAACACGATCACACCACATCTGATATACCTCAGGCCACAACTGTGTTGACGTTTGTGATAGAAGGAGATGTCTTTGACTGGCAAAATTAACTGATATGGTTCCACTTTCATGGCATGTATTATGTTCAATTTCAGATAGAAAATGGCTCGGCTATCAAGTCAAACTATGGCCTAGCTCCTGACTGTCCAACAATATGTTTCCTTGGGGGCAGGGGACAGGTGTGACGAACAAAGCCAACTGTTTAGTATCAGGGCCTTTACAGGGCAAAATAAGGATCCAACATACCCTAGCATCCAAATTCTTACTGGAGGAAATGAGTTGCGATTAAAAGTGATCAATCATTGCAAAATCTTGTGATTAATCAGATATTTTTTTTAATCGTTTGACAGCACTACTTTGACAGTAAATTATTATTAAACAGGAATTATGTAGCAAAGCGCAATATGTTCCCCTGAACAGTTGTGACACAGAAAGAGGCCTTTGGTATTGTGCGTAGGTATGACACAGCAAGAAAATACTAGAGAGAAGTTGTTTATGAAATACATTTTATCTCCTTTATCTGTCTCTCACTCTCAGATATCTCCGATAGTGTCATCAGCTTGAGTCTCTCCTCCTCCTCCTCCTCCTCCCCCTTTTCACTCCTCCACTTCTCCTTCCTGTGACTCTGTCGCTTCAACACTATGTGGCTGAGGAGGCAGACAACATTGTGACGCTGATTAAAACGCTCACATGTTCACCAAACTTGTTGCAAAACAAAACTATGCACACAGTCATAGCACATTTTGATGGCTATCACAATAGCCGATGCAGAAATGGCCCCATCTAGTTTGTCCCAGTTTATGTAATGCTTTTGACATGACTTTTTTAGTAACAATGTAACATCTTTTTTAAATAAATAACTAAGTAACTACCTAGTGAGAGAAGTATTTTACTAAGTAGGCTTAAGTGAGGCAATGAGAGGAGAGTAGCTGAAGCACAACACAAAATCACAAGACTCGTTATGCACTATGACTTTAAGCAGAGATCGTTTTCAAATGGACAAACAGAGATGAATTCTCTACATGTACAACTTGAAGCTGTGGGTCCTCACATATATTTAAAAAACAAACAAACAAACAAACAAACAAACAAAAAAATTCTAATAATTAACATGAAAATACAATTTTCAACATCATCTCTCTTTAACACAAACATACGAGTAAATTTAGACTTAACAGACGAACAAAATTCATATGTAACAAAACAGATGAATACAATTCAGATAAAACATATTTTCCCCATGTCTGAGCATGTCTGGCTGTGGTCTGTAAAGCTCTCTTCAGTAGAGCCCCTGATGAGTACTTCTACACCCCCATGGCACTTCTGCAGCACTCAGTGAGTATGAAATGGCTTGTGTTTAAAGGTAAAGGGAATAATGATACAGTCACTCATGTGTGTCTGAGTCAGAGTCCTTAAAACACAATCCTGGTCTTACTCCAGTGGACAAAATGACAGTAGTCAGTACTAGTCCAAACACAAGCATAACAAGGCTCTTCTAAATCTGAATGACTACACTGGCTTTGAAGCAAAGTGTAGTGCTAAGTAGTAGTCAGTACAAAATAAGTATTTAGTCGAGGCGTTTAGCGTAAGTACACTACAGGGACATTCTCTTGGAGTTTGTCTACACAGTATTCATTATTAATGCGTCTTGTGGAAAATCCTCTGTGGGCTCAGCAGAGATCTGGAGGCAGAACAGATGCAGTAAAGCTTGACTCTGTCTCGTTAAGCATGCTGGTTTGGTTTGAATGCTGCCAGATCAACTGAATGTGAAGGTAAACAAAATCATGTACTGTATGTGAGCACAGGTATGGTATAAAGAAAATGATGCTGATCACTGCTGTTGTTGGTCAGCATTTGAAATCTACTGTCTTAGTCTATTTGAAGAAAAAGAAAAAAACAACAACAAAACATACTTGTGGTTAAATGTGACTCATGCTTGCAATGGAATCCCCCCCCAAAAAAGAGCTGACTCTGGCTGCTGACACTGTGATCAACTGTAAAAATAAATACCGGCTTGCAGAACGATATTTGCATCTACGCACACTCGCGTACAAACAGCCTCCAAAGTGCTGAGGACATCATCCTGGAGGGAGGAGGGAGAAATCTCTGCAGTGGTCCTCAGCCACGTGACGCTTGTTAATGCACAGCCACCTCTCATGTCAGGTCCAAAGTCGTAGCAGTTCTGATTAGTATTCAGAGCAGACCTCACCAGGCAATTCTTGTAGTGTGTGTAGTGTGCCATGCTGACGTCATTCAGACACCAACAGCCATTCGATTTGATCGCCCTGGTATCACGCGGCTGGTTAGTGTGCAGAGATGAAACCAAGCGTGTGACGGCAAAGGTATGATTGCAGATCACTCTCTCTATCTCACAATGATGTGAGGTGAGTGACTGAGTGTCATAGCTGACAAAAGCTGTATAGAAAAATGCTATACATGTGCGGTGGTGGCTGAGATGAGTCTTGTCTCTCTCACTTGGTTAAAAATGACAAAATAAAAATGTTATGTTAAGTTATTAACATAATTATTCATTATTGTTATTGGTACAGTTCACAACAACATCAGTAAAGGCACAGGTACTGAGAATCAAACATCTGTTGTCCATTGTCCATGGATTTGTGTGCCTAACGCTCAGAGCCTTCACCTCTCCTACTAGGACTTCAATGGTGATTATGGGTGATGCAGCCACCACACACATGCAACACACTCTACACTGTAAAAAAAACGATTTGTAATGGTTACTTGAAAATGAGTGGAAACCCGTTGCCTCAAATGAGTTGAGTAACTATAACTTATCTTTTTCGAGTTAAAAGCACTTTACATCTTAAAAGATAAGTTATAGTTTCTCAACTCATTTGAGGCAACGAGTTTCCACACATTTTTCAAGTAACCATTACAAATCGTTTTTTTTACAGTGTATGTAGGAGCCAGATATGGCTCTGGCCAAAGCCCATGACTATCTGTCTATGCCAGTTTTCAAAAAAGGGGGAGAAATCCTGAGGAATTTTCAACTAAAACTGTTTTCCAAGCCTCCTTAGCAGTAGCATTTTTGTTAAACCTGTTCCATGTGTTTAACGACTGAGGGAAGGAGCTGTGTGTCTGTTCTGGTGCTGTGTGAAAGTGTACTTATTCTGCAGAGGATGAAGATGGTTAGCCTGGCAAGGCATCCTATAACATTAAAATGTTTAGTCTGGCATCGAGAGATAGACTGAACAGGGCTGTTATCTTTCAAATTACTTCCGCACACAATAGGATAGCCTATAACCAATCAGAGGAATGAACAAGATGTAAACACCAACTCAAAAGGCCGTTGTTTCTGGTGACTCCCGCCCTAAACATAGAGCGTTGTGATTAGATGACGCCAACGGTACAGCCTGACAACCATGTACAGCTTCATTCAGCAATCTACCCAATAGGAGCCTCTTTCGAGAGAACTAGGAACACTTTACTTACACAGTGCTATTACATCACGAAAGCGGGACCTAATGACAACAGTCATTTAAAAAGTACATTTAAAAAAACTGTTAAGTAAATGACACATGACATATAATTTTATTATGATACTCATGTCACCCTTATGTCCAAAACCTCAAATAAACTGTAATCAAACTTTGATAGTCATCATGAGCATTGGTCCAAGATCCATGAACTTAAGTCTACAGTTATATGCTTTTAAAAGGTGAATTTATGAAGATATTCAGGTCGGCTAAGGTTGGTTCTCAGACAAAACTTTCCTGGAAATGATTTGATATGGTTGCTGGGCCATTTGTCCTCCCGCCCACACACACACACACAGACACTTCCTGGGTTGTGATTAAGCTGCTGCAGTGTCCATAGAGATGTTTCTGTGTGAGGCCAAATTGGATAGAGTTCGTTTTCTCAGTATTTTCTGAGTTTATTTTATTTTTGGATATAGCTTTCCCTGAATTCTATTTACTGATGCATCCCAGTGTCATTAAATTCATTCATTCGGTCTCATTCACCAATATCTTGCTAAAAAAATGTACAGGGTCACTCTTATTTACAGGGTCAATCTCATTTACAGCCAAACTCTGGCAACTACACATAACCAAAGCCACCACTAGCCTTTGCTAACTCTCTGTTCGCCTCACCATCTCAGAGGTGGTGTGAAATGCTATGGCATTGATCGTTACCTGACTAGTATCTCAGTAAGATCAAAATGAGAAGCGACACTAGGTGAAACAATAAAAAACAATAACATCAAAAATGCACCTTTGTTTACCTTATGAATTTCCATCAGCATCCTTAAGCAATTAAGCTCATTTATAAGGTTGATTTCTCTAGTCTAGCGTGCCTTACAGCATATATTTCAGACTGGGTGTATTAGTGTGAGGTGGGAACCAACAACAGCAGCCCTAACAGCAGGCAGTGTGTGAGCAGGACCAGGGGGAAAAAAAACTCTCTACTCTTCTGGGTACTGGCTGCTTTCCCAAGAACTGCTGGCTGCTCAGTCGTTCAGCAGCAGCAGCAGCACCACAAAGCACAGCACAGCTCAGCAGAGCATGGTCCCCCACACAGTATGTCCTGTCTCACATCACATCACATCACCACCCACCCACCCACTCTCTCTCGCTCTCTCTCTCTCTCTCACACACACACACACACACACACACACACACACACACACACACACCATCTCACTACTTTTCACATTTGCCTGATTGCTTTGACTGCACAGCAGCTTGTGACTGCGACAGGCATTAAATTACCCCTGCCTCTTTCACTCATTTATGCCATCTGTTTTTCCTCCCTCCCTCTCTCTCTCTCTCTCTCTCTCTCTCTCTCTCTCTCCCCCCCACACACACACACACACACACACACACACACACACACACCCTCACCCTGTCTCTCTCTCATTCTCAGTACATACAGTACACACAACTACAAGTTATATGGTTGATTTACCCCTCTTTCATGAATGACATGGCACCTTGGTTTACATCATTACATTTCACATCTCAGTCTTTTTCTCTCACTCTCTTTTTGTCTTTCTATCGCCCTTTTTCATTTTTTCAAGTATGTTTACGGATAGCTATTGTATTACAAATACAGTAAATAAATGCAATGTCCTCTTCTCCAAGTAGCCTGAGAAGCCAGACTATATTAGCCTGATTGCCATCGACTTTCAAAGCTCTACGAGACTTTGGTCTGACCAAGAGCCCCTATAACAAAGTTTCTCAAAACGCATGGTTGACCCGCCTCCCTGAAATGCCTCGGTTTGATGTTAGAAAATGTTCTCTTTCCTCTTACGTATGTGACGCGAAGGGAATTGCTTGAACAGGACTGAGAGCCGTTGGAGCTGCTCAAAGTTGATTGGTTCTCGACCAAGAGGGGGCAGTTCCCCCGTTTAGGGGAATTGAGAAATCCTGCCCGATCAGCAGCTGGCCAGACAAGCGAAAGCAATGCCGAAGGTGTTACGTCACTGGGAGGGCGTGCCAGGCTAAGACTTTATAACAATAACGTATAGTCTGGCCATGATGGAAAGATCTTAGGGGCGGAATCTTTCAAAGTACCTCTGCATGCAATAGGCCCTACAGTAAATCCACCCAACGACTGCCTGACCACATAAAGTGATGTGATTGGTTCCCATCCACCGGGGGTTGAAGGTCACAGTTCCCTGTGACTGATGGCTAGACGTACTCGCTAAGCAAAACTATCTTCTACTGTTACGCCTGTTTCAGACTGAACACGGATCCCATTGACTTTGCATGGAGCTTTCGCAAAATGCATTGTAGGTTTGTCCGTTCCGCCAGCTCCGTTATGTTGCGTTTGTTGAAAGTTGAAAAAGGTAAACAGATCCGTCAACCAATCAAAACAAACAGACATTTGCTTTTTTGAGCGACAAAAGCAATTTTATAGCTTTAGCAGCTCTTGGTGTGAACATACAGTTAGTGTCTTACCCAAGACTGATGAACAGCACCAAGCTGGCAGCTAGACTGAGGGCAGAGAGGATCCCCAGGGTGACGAGAAGGGTGCTTGGGTGCAGCTTCACCCCATCATCAGGCTCCGGCACAGAGGGAAGAGTCATCAACGGCTGAGGGGTGGTCAGAGGCAGAGCGGACACTGAGAGAGAGGAGACAGATGAAGAGAGGGAGAAATGGAGAGAGAGGAAGAGAGAAAATAAGAAGACAGATGAGGAGAAGGCAGAGAGACAGTGTGAGAAAATGTGAACCAGACAGAAAGAGAGAAACAGCTATCTTCTGTAGCACTGTCAAACCAAACTATCACGTAAAATGTATAGTCCAATCTGATAGACGCTCGGGTAAGACGGCTAAAACCATTCCGAGCAACTAACAAGCCCATTCAAATAATGCTAAGCCCGCCCAATCACTCCCTGTCCAGAGAGAACGTTGTGATTGGCTAAACACCATGATGTATGAATACAACCTGCGTTGTGATTGGATAGACAGCTCAGACACCACCGATGTTAGACTCGCTGCGCAAATTCAATTTGCTACCGTGACAAAGACCCCATTTACTGACATTAATTTGCCAGAAAATTAGACAATAACAAATCACCGTTTTCAATGTATTCTCAACACCAAATGTGTAAACTGGCCTGTTGTTATGGTGGCCGAATGGTGCCCAAAAAGCCAGAAGGCACGCCACCTTCCTAAGCACTATAGACTAGACTTTATGGCTCTATGACCACCCAATATGGGCCTAGCCAATCACAACAACAACAACAAACAAACAAGGAAACAATGTAGTCTGAACAAGACATGACAACTATAATGAAGATATTTCCTGTCTTATGTGCATCACTCGGTGTAAACAATGAGACTCAAGAAGGGCATGGGTGCCAACAGAGGAAACACATGGCAGACAAGGAAGGATTTCAGACAGACAGACAGACAGACAGACAGATCAGACAGACAGGCAGACAAGGAAGACTGTCAGACAGACAGACAGACGGACAGACAAGGAAGGCTGTCACCATTTTGGTGTCCTAAAAAACCCCACAAGAGATCAGTTATTTTTCCCAGTGTCATGGCTGGCCTAAATCACCATGTGGCCTTCTCCAGTTTCTTGACCGCCCTGTGTGTGTGTCTGTCTGTGTAAAACATAACTCGAAAAGTGCTGCACAGATTTGGATGAAATTTTCGGACAACGTGTATTGGGACAAGTAAGAACATATTCAATTTTGGTGGCGATCGGTGATGCACTAACTAATGGCTGTATCCATTCCATCAAAGAACCCTATGAGCCAAGACCATTTTTACTGCAATAATTTCATATAATAATATGATATTTATCAAGCTCTATCAAGTACCATGGTGTAATGACCTGCTACGAGTGTAAAGTATACACTCTCCACCTTCAGCTTAAATAACCCAACTCTTGAGACCTCTCTCTCTCTCTCTCTCTCTCTCTCTCTCTCTCTCTCTCTCTCTCTCTCTCTCTCTCTCTCTCTCTCTCTCTCTTTCTTTCTTTCTTTCTTTCTGCTGCACTGTTATCACACTCAAGCACTATAATCTCCTGCCAAATTCCTGTTAGTAAGTCACACTCTTTGTAAGGTTTTTAATTGTGCCAGAATGTTAATCTGCTTTATGTAAGTTGCTTTGGATAAAAGTGTCTGGAATGGACAAATATTTAGCAGATTCTGCCATTTTACAGTTCTCAGCTTATGGTTATTGGTTTTCTAATGAAGCGGCCATATACTGCTACCAGCTCACTGGAGATACACAGGACCCAAGATATTTCAGTTGTATTATCTGATGTGAATAATAATATTTATGGAAGCACCTCACCTGTGAGAGTGAAGTATGTTCTGGAGTAGACAGTACCATTGCCATCCTGTAGGAGGCAGCGGTAGACACCCTGTTCAGCCACTACCAGTTGGTTCAAGACTATGTCTGAGTTGGACGTCACCACCAGGACCTGAAACTCATCTTCAGACGTCACCTACAAGACGACAGGAAACTGTTCAATTTCCAGCTGTCAATTTCAATACAACAGGAAAAAAAAGATATTATTGTTATTGATGAGTCACAAATGTGCATCACTATGATAGCAAAATGTTTGTGGAAGAATATTTTGTGTCGTTGTAGCGGTTGGCATTTTCATTTACTGTTATTGGATGGTTTTCCAGAAGTGAGCTATAAACACGGCTTAAACCGCTACCGACAATTATGGTTGGTATGGTATGGTATGATTTCAATGGTATGGTATGGCATTATGATATGGTTTGTAATTTTTTGTAGGGATTGGATTTGGTTGGTGCCTAATTGTATAGAATATAGAATTTCAACAAACCAATTTACTGAACCATATAGACTTTCAACAAACCAATTTACTGACACCAGCAGGGCCGGACTGGGACCAAAAAGTGGCCCAGGCATTTTTGGCCATGGTGGCCCACCATGATTTTATTCAATAATAGTAATGTTGTGTCTTAGCTAAAATAATACTGTAAGTTGGACATAATGCATGAATATGAGAGATTTAATAAGTTGCCCAATATCCTTTATGAAAATTATGAGTAAATGACAGCCCCGGCCCAAAAATGACCATCGGCCCACCGGGCATTGCCCTGTATGCTCTATGGCCAGTCCATGCCTGGACACCAGTCAAGAGTAGTGTTATCTATATTATGTGGAGACTCACGTTTTGAAGGCCAGGTCTCCAGGAGTAGTGATACTCTTTGTGCCCCCTGACCAGACTGTGCCAGAACAGGAAACAGTCCAGAACCACCTGATCCCCTTCCTCTGCCTCCAGATGGTGGTCTAAACACAGAGATATGTAAGAGAGCAGAGAGAGAGAGAGAGAGAAAGAGTGTGTGTGTGTGTGTGTGTGTGTGTGTGTGTGTGTGTGCGGTGGGTATTGAAAGATTTACGGCTTAAAAATACATTTTTATGATATTTTCATGTTGTTCTTCAACATGTGTATGTGTGTGTGTGAGAGAGAGAGAGATAGAGAGAGTTGTTGTGGCAGTTTGATGTGTATACTGTATGTGGTGTGTATTTGTGATCATACCACCACAGTCCTTGGGAGGTGTAGCTGACAGGCAGGTACGTTGTTTATACTGGCATGTAGTACAGTCCATGACAGTCTGATACAGCAAACCTGTATGAGCACACAAAAAACATTCATTCATTCATAAATACATTCATAAATACATTCATTCATCCATCCATCCATCCATCCATTCATTCATTCATAATGTATTTTCTACAGCCAGTATACAGTACAAGTGTAGATATGAATAGATTGGAGAGAGAGAGAGAGAGAGAGAGAGAGAGAGAGAGAGAGAGAGAGAGAGTGTGTGTGTGTGTGTGTGTGTGTGTGTGTGTGTGTGTGTGTGTGTGTGTGTGCAAATGTGTCCACAAGGGATGAAAACAAGGATTACATCTGGCCTTACCGCATTTGTTCGGACAAAGACCTGATAGCACAGAGATAGAAAGAAGGAAGGAGAGAAAGAGAGAGGGAGGGAGGTACAATAAAAACAAGAGGAAAGAGAAAGAATCATCCTCTCTCCACTGGCTCCCCTCTGATTCAAGCTCAGTATGACTAAAACACGTAATGCAGGATGCAAACTGTACAACTCTCCTTCATAATTCATACAGTACACCCAGAATGGGAGACTGCAGCTTACAACATTTACAACATTTTCTCTTATGATGAACACCAACCCCAAAGCACTCAGACTCATGACTCAAGCTGACAGGCAGGACTCATGAGGAACTAGAGCTAGAAGGAGTTTGGTAGAACACACCCCTAGGTATGATTCATTTACAGTAAACAGAGCCAAGAAACTTACACCGATACAATCATTAGAGAATCAATAAATTAACTCTAATTTTATTTTTTTACCTCAGCCAAGGAGGTTATGTTTTCGGTCGCGTTGGTCTGTCTGTCTGTTTGTCTGTCTGTCAGCAGGATAACTCAAAAAGTACTACACAGATTTGGATGACATTTTCGGACAATGTGTATATTGGGACAAGCAAGAACTGATTCGATTTTGGTGGCGTTCGGTGATCCACAACATGATCTGGAATTTATAATGTGTCTGTGACCACATTGCCTTGGCGGAGGTCTGCGCTCTCTGAGCACTTTTCTATTTTTTTTTATTATTATTATTTTTTTTTTTTGCATTGTCACAATTTGCTATGGTGTGGGACACCTAACATTCATAATGTTATGAAGTATTCACAATACCTGATGATTGATATAAATGACTTGATACAATGATTGATATAAATGACTAAAACTATTCAAAAGATATCGAAAAGTAATCTATTGTAATACGTCAAACTCTGCTTCTTCTTATGTTACACCATCATACCAATTTATAACTGCAGTCATGTCTACTTTTGAACAGTTATGTCACCTTATGTTATTATGAGACATTATGAATACTTCATAAACCCTTATGAATATTTATTATGCTTTATGGATACCGGATAGATGAACTGTTTTAAGTTATGCTGCACTGTTGAAGAGCCTTGATTTATGTTGCTGATTTATGAGATGTTATCTTTATATTTCTACCGTCCTTCCTTCTGGCACTTACCCTCCTGAGTAAACGTCTCTAAATGTGTCTTGAGAATCAGCCTTCCTTTCTCCATGAAAGTCATCATGTCTGCATGAATGTCATCTTCACATGGGAACATAATATATCATAATTACAGTAATGTAAGCCTTATAGCAGATATCACAGCATGGGCAATATCAATGAATCATATCATAAGTCATATGAGTCATCTCTGCACATTAGGATGTGTCACAATTAAACAACAAGGTTGTTTCAGTTCAAGTGTGTAGGCCTATATCATTTCTGAATATGCAATTTCTTGTGTGCTGTTCTAAATAAATAACATAACAAGTCCCATTATTCAACCTAATAGCATGATCTGTCATGTAAATGTAGGCCAATGCTTTCTCAAAGCACCTATACAGCAAACACTAGATAATAAACTTTTACAATACGTTCTCACAGAATCTCGTGGGTACCGTTACAGTTACAGGGGCGAACTAGGACATCAAATCGGCCCTGGCATTTCGAACAAGACCAGCCCACCAAACTAGTCAGACCATTAGAAAATAAGCCTATGATTACAGTTACAGTGAGAATGTCAGGGCCGTTGGCCCACCGGGCATTTGCCCTGTGTGCCATATTGCCAGTCCAACTTACAAAACAGAATAAAATCAAAAGTAGATGTATTCATTTTTAGAGTTTAATTTTTTATTATTTGGCATTGTTACTTTACTAGGCAACCCATATAACGGCGAGATTTCAACAGCATTTCCGGCTGTCCGCATTTTCCGTTTAGTGTTGACCCCTATATCTGCAATAGAAGCCCATGAGTGTAATGTTCCAGCAGTGTCCGCTCCACGTGGACTCACCTCCACGATCGTCCTGCCAGAAGCGGTCAAACTCACTGTGGTACTCAGTGCGGGCTCGATACAGAGTGGTGGGATCTGAAACAAGAGTTCACAAGTCACACCAAGCACACACACACACACACACACACATGTGTGTGTGTACAGAGTAGTGGGGTCTGAAACAGAGTTCAAAGGTCATGCAGCTCAATGATGTTTTTTTGCCAACTTCCAGCACAGCCTAAAAGGGACTACCTTAACCCTTGTTTACCTTTACTGTGTGTGTGTGTGTGTGTGTGTGTGTGTGTGTGTGTGTGTGTGTGTGTGTGTGTGTGTGTGTGTGTGTGAGTGTTTTTTGGACTTATGAAGCACAGTCTAAACCATTACTTGCATGTTGTCATGACTATCGTGAGAGGAAGTTTAAATAATGAATGACTTCTGTAGGTTTTCTTTAACACAATGACTGCATACACACCAATGACACCTTGATATTCCCCGCTGAGCTGTTGAAAAATAACATAGCCATGGTCGATGATGCTTTGTAAATCCTTTTGCTCTTGAACAGTGAGTCTTACTTGACTGACTATGAAGTCCTCATGGAGGTAGACTACCACTCGATCACACTTAAGGCAAGGCTGTACCACAGGTGATGTATACAACAGCAACAACAAAAAGGGAAGACTAGTTTTGAACATGGCTCATCCCAGAGTCCACATAGAACACAACTGGGGATACAGAATGTGATCTATTCTAAAGTGATGTCACAGAGCTATGGTATGGTCCGGATCATTCTGTGAATATTTTATTCCTTTGAAAAAGTAATTCAGCTGTGTGTGTGTGTGTGTGTGTGTGTGTGTGTGTGTGTGTGTGTGTGTGTGTGTGTGTGTGTGTGTGTGTGTGTGCATCTGTGTGCATCTGTGTCAACCCTTAACACTCAAAAATCTTCTAAAACCTCTCTCTATCTATCCCAGCACTGTTTATTTTCTCTGCTTTGAAAAACCCTCTTTGTAATCTCCTGTTCTAGTCACGCACAATTGTCTGTCTAAGACACCAGCACTCTTCTTCCAAATGCCTTTACCCCCCCCCCCCCAACACACACACACACACACACACACACACACACACACACACACACACACACACACACACACACACACACACACACACACACACACACACACACACACACACACACACACACACACACACACACACACACACACACACACACACACACACACACATGAACACTCAGCCACTCCACAACCACCACTACAACAAGCATCCTGACTAATGTGTGCTTATCCTAAAGAGCTATTTCAGCCTGAGTAGTCATTGTTGTGCCACTGGCGACATCCCTGATGAAAGCACAGGTGCGCGCCGCGGCATGAGAAAATAGCCATCGGCCCACACATGCCGCTGACTCACCACCAGGCTTTACAGACAGATCCATTTTTGTCATCCACTCGGCCGCTACAGGGCCTATTCTCTGAGGTCACAGCGATATTTGTCATCCCTTGAGTTCTCTCAACGTTTTCTTTGTGGACTGTGGGGGTTGAAGGAATAGAGAGAATGAGCGATTGAGGTATAGTAAGAAGTAATAATCAGAGAGAGAGAGAGAGAGAGAGAAAGAGAGAGAGAGTGGGGGTACATTTGTGAGATTTTTGTGTGTGTGTGTGTTTATTTGTTTGTAAGTGTGTGTGTGTGTTTATTTGTTTGTGAGTATTGTGTGTGTGTGTGTGTGTGTGTGTGTGTTTATTTGTTTGTGAGTGAGTATGTGTGTGAGCGAGTGCACACACTGTGCCCATGTCCCTTGAGCACTGCAAAGCAGCAAGGTGACAGACACACAGACGTGTAGGAAGAAGAGACACAAAGCGACACACACACACACACACACACACACACACACACACACACACACACACACACACACACACAGATGTGTTTCTACGCCTCTGCCTCTCCTTTGCTGCTTCTCAGGAACAACCATAAAAACCACTAGAGCCCGAGAACAAAGACTGTGAGAGTGAGTGAGCGAAAGAGAACATGAGGGGGTTCAGTGGTGAAGTCACTCCCGGAAGCTGTGCTGAGTGTGACATGGCGGTGTACTGAGCATGTGCGAGGTCTCCACTGAGATGGGTAACATCAGGTAGGAGGGGAGGGGAAGGGGAAGGGGAAGGCAGAGGAGAGGGGGTGGGGTAATGGGCGGGGGGAGTGGGGGGTTCCTTCCGTTACCATACTCACTCTGAGGCATGTCATCATTGAAAAACACGCTACACACTTTCATCCGCCCCTCTCAGCCTCCTCTGGCACCTGCCTACCTGCTGACGTCGTCTAACGGAAAAGGACACGACCCTCACTCTAAGACGTGGGACCACCACAGTGGAAAAAAAAACGCAGTGACAGCTGGGTTCATCCCACCTGTTGACAGAGGTCCATCATATTAGACCCATCATATAACCATACTGTTCAATACATTTAACTAACATTTCCAATTTTACAGTGCTATACATATAGCATAAGTATTTATTACAAATGCATTGACAGTTCATTCTTTTTTTAGTTTGCAAAATTTAAAAGAAAAACAATTTACAGTGCTATACATATACATGTAGCATAAGTATTTATTTCAAAGGCATTGACACTTCATGCTGTTTTAGTTTTTAAAGGGTAAGTGTAACCATCAGGAAGAAGAATGCCATCTTGTGGTTATCTTGTGATTAAAGTCATCATGTGTGATGATTTCTGTCACGTTATGAAATGCTTGTCATTATCACTCATACTGTGTCCTTAGCTATTATTATCACTGAACTTATCAGTGGCCTTACCTTGCCTTCCTGATAACTGGGATTTTAGTGATAACGGACAAGCATCATTGAGAGCAAAAGTGTGGCATTCTGACATGATAACGACAAATCAGACTCAAGGACATGGAAACCTTGTTTGTATGCTGTCCTTCAATCAAGTGAAGGAAACTTGTGGATCATTTCACTGTTGCCTAAGACAGGGTGTCTGTATGATGATTCAGTCTTTGAAATGGTGGAGTGATCGAAGCAATCCATTTGAATAGATACATGAGAAAGTGCTGAACAAACATTTGCAGGTGGAAACTGGAAAACCTGAGTTTCGTTTGGCTGACTGTGTGTCTGGCCGTTTTGTCTGGTTTCTGACGAGAGAGAGAGAGAGAGGGAAAGAGAGAGAGAGTTTCATAAACATGATTCTTAGTTCTTAGTTATGAGTTTCATAAACATGTTTTGTAATGTAACAAATGTAACGTAATGTAATGTAATGTAATGTAAACATTTGTTTATTGATAATAAAATGCAGTTTTGATATAAAGTGATTATAACCACTGCACTAGCTCTTTATTCAATTACAAAAGACGCATAAACAAAAACAAACACTGCATTTAGAGGGGTAAAAACTGAAAGAGTGAGAGGAAGAGAAAGCATTATCTGTCTGCAAGCTATCTCTGGCACTCTCTGGTTAATGTTTCATATCCCCTATACTGTATGTGATGCAAAATCAATATCTGAAAGGCTTTAAATAGTCACACACTGTCAGTGTTGGGCAAGTTACAGCAAAACTGTAATACGTTATTTATTACTTGTTACTGACATTTTAAAGTAATTCCTTTCATTACTATATTAGTGTTTTGAAAATGTAAGGCGTTACATTACTGTTGCATTACATTTAAGTTACTCTTCTGGCCCTCAGGTAGCCTATGACCTTCACTAATTTGTTATCAATGTTGAGAATGACAAGCGGAAATTGTAAAGTTTTACATTAGGCCTAATTACGGCACAGCAGACGTTATACCCTTGCTGATCTCTCAGTGATTTTTGGCGAATTTGTATGAAGGAAAAAAACACCACTTCATACCAAGTTAAAAATGCATTGTAACTTGAGTTGTAACTTGAACTTTACAATTGTACCAAGTCAAATATTAGCAATTCTTTTATTGTAATGCCTTACATTACCAAGTTACCACAAAAAGTAATGCATTACAGTAATTAGTTACTTTTGTAACACGTTATTCCCAACACTGCACACTGTACTGTATATGCCATAGTGTGTAAAAACCATAACATATTTCCTACCTCAGCTGAAGAACTGACCATTATTCTAACATTAATCATTAAGCCCCAAGTTAGTCATTCAAGTAAGGTGATGTCATTTTTTTTATAGTAATCACTGCAAAGGACTGAGAGAAGACCCAAAATATCTTTTGATCTCTCTCTCTCTCTCTCTCTCTCTCTCTCTCTCTCTCTCTCTCTCTCTCTCTCTCATAAAAACATGTAATATACATTCAGAGTGGCTGTGTTTTTGTTGTCATTGATAAGAATTCTGAAACAAAAAGTTCTTGATCATGATATGACTGAAACATGCATGATATAGAAAAGCCAGGCCAGTGCCTAAGTGTTGCTTAAGCAGAAAGTACTCTGGGGTATTGGTGAGAGGATACTGGAGTGTGACTGATCACACACTGGGCAACAGAGCCAGGGCATCAGTTTACTCAATAAGAAGAAGGAGTCATTGCCCTTATGTTTGAGTTTCAGCACAGGGAAATATTTACGTATCTCTCTGTCTCTCAGGTGCGGCTTTCCTCTGACTGGCATTATCTCTAAAGGAGAGACAAACACAAAACAAATGTAAGCCGAATAATCTGTGACAGATTGGATTGTAATCGGCTGGTTTATGATTTATCATTCAAATTCTTTTGACTATCACACTCTCTTTGTCATTAAAAAAAAACTTAAATCGATGGACTATTATTGCATGACAAAAACCAGACCATAAACCTTTGAGTGGAAGTGAAGAGTGATCTGAACGACCTTTCACTGGATTACAGAGGTTTTTACTGTAGCTGTAGCAACTAGCCTTTCATAAACACGCACACACACACACACACACACACACACACACACACACACACACACACTCATCTTCAGACAAGATAGCGTATCATATCACCTGCCAGGGTGGTGAGCTGTTGTTATCATGGTTGATGAGTGTTTGCTGTGGGGCCTCTCTGATTCCAATCAGTCCCATGTTCCATTCACAATTTCTCACGTCTCTGGGTGTCCATACTGTACACGAAAGGGATGACGGCCTTCGAAGTGTCCCGATATGAGGTAATAATGGACGAAGTGGAAGCGAATGACAACGACTGGAATGCTCCAAGTCCATTAATAGGCCCACCTTATATGTATAGATGGTAAGCAAGTGTTTAGAACATAAAAGAGACATGTATCTCTGTTTTGAAAGAAGTCAATCTGTTCATTTGGGATATTTTTTTCATGTGAAAGAAAACCCACAAGGCTGCTTGCTGTTTTTATA
Source organism: Sardinella longiceps (assembly GCA_027497455.2). Lineage (NCBI taxonomy): Eukaryota > Metazoa > Chordata > Actinopteri > Clupeiformes > Clupeidae > Sardinella > Sardinella longiceps. Next base: position 4,678,618 of record JAODXP020000019.1, on the reverse strand, counting down.
GTTACCATTCTAAAGAGCATTGATATGGAACAGTGGTGACATTTTTTTGCCCGACAAATGTCTAAGGGGTCTTGTTATCAAGAATTAAAGGACACTCAACCAATCAGAAAACAATAATCCATTCTACCGGGTGATAAACCAACATGATCATGATCTATGATATTTTTTGCCCTCAATGATACCTTCCAGGCAGCGCTGCCCCACTTCAATGTAGGGTAAGGGTGTTAGGGTTCATGTTAGGGTTAAGGGAGGCGCCATACAGGCAGTACTGCGTGGAAGATGCTGTTAGGGGCAGAGATGACCATGGAGTCATAATCAGGCTGTCTTGCTCTCTCTCAATTGCTGCTCTCTTCTCTCTTAAAGCTTTTATTATTTCTCCCATGTACTGTATATATTTTTTAAGTTAATGTCAGTCATTAATTTCCACAGACTTCATCCCAAACCCCTGATATCCCAAAACAGTAAGAAGCAATCCTTCTCTCTCTCTCTCTCTTACTCTCTCGCTAAATGCAATTCATTTCAAGTGAGCTTTAAATACTTATTTGCATATGTTTTATGGTCAATACACAGTACATTTTACATGCAAACAAATAGGTGTGTGACTGTACATGTGAGTTTACAGTGTTTACTGTGTTGACTGTGAGTTTACTGTGTAGTTTACTTTTTCTTATTAGTCTATTTTTGTCTGTAGGTTGGGAATTAATATGATTTCATCCTGCAGTTTTTGACATCAGTTTAATTATTACCTCCGCCAAGGAGGTTATGTTTTCAGTCGCGTTGGTTTGTCTGTCTGTCTGTCTGTTTGTCTGTCAGCAGGATAACTTGAAAAGTACTGCACGGATTTGGATGAAATCTTTGGACAATGTGTATATCGGGACAAGCAAGAACTGATTTGATTTTGGTGGCGATCGGTGATCCAGAACATGATCTGGAATGTATATTGTGTCTGTGACCACATTGCCTTGGCGGAGGTCTGCGCTCTTTGTGCGCTTTTCTAGTTCTCTTATAAATTCTTACTTTGTAGAAGTTAGTCAGTCTACTCTCTAGTCACTATGTATATATTTACAGTATAGTGGGAATGTCAACAGTAACTTGGTATATCTTGTCAAGTGCTGCTCTGACAGTTTTGCAGTGTTACGAAAATAAACTTTCAAAGTTAAAAAGTCTGAGGGGTATTTCCTGTTGCATTCATGTCAAAGGTTTGTGCCAGACTTATTTCCAGATTCATGGCCTAGCGGTATCACTTAAATGATGACCTCCAGGCCGATAACCTTGCCTGGACCTGGGCCAGCCCTGCCTGTCTCGCATGAACTCTGCTCTCATAAACCAGGCCTGTTGTTCAACAGCAGGCCGTTATCTTTATATCACTCTCATTTTAGTCTCACTCACTTTCAGCTAACAGAGCCCAAAATTGGCAAATAGGATGCAAAACATCATAAAACATTATGGCTTTTTAAAACACACTTTCAAATGTCATTGCTAGTTGTGTGAAATTATAAGACTTCATAAAATTGTGTCTACATGCAGGCTGGTCAGTGTTGGGTTGTAATGAGTTGTATATAACAAGTTTATGTGATTTAATAACAAAAACAGTTACAGTAAAGTATCAGTTACAGTACTTTGAAAATGTGTAAATGAATTAGTTACTTTTGGGAAATATTCAGGATTACAAATTCAGTTAAATCTGCAAAAACATTGGCTATTTCTTTTTTTTAAGTTATTAGGTTTAGCCATTTTTTTCCTTGTGCACAACATTCTCCATTCATAGCTGAAAGTCTGATACTATTGTGATATGTGTCTAATTGGTTCTCTTATCTTATTGCAATTAGCTAGACCACACATTTGATGCTGGATCTACAGCCTAAAGGCTGTCTAAGCTGCAGTTGCAAAGACGTCTGCAATACCAGAACCTACCAGGAAGGTCTATTGTAGGAAATTTAAAAAATAGATGTTGAGAACACTAGTGAACATTAACACACCTAATCACTCACAAATAGACAAATGCTTTTTTAGTGATGCTCAGCGAGTGTTGGATGTCAAATATTTTACTTCGTAGACATACAGTTGTTCTTTTTCTCGTCTTTAAATTAAAAGATTAATATACATTGTTAATTGTTGTAAGTTGTTTGGCCTTGCTAAAGTTGGTGTAGCTCAGCCAAGGTTAAAATTAAGATGTGTATTATCCCTAATTAAAACCCAATTTAGAAGCTACATTATATGATAAATTAAGTATATATAAAAACATTCTGGTCTCAGTGCATTGTTTTCCTAGTTTGGCAACCGGCAATTTTAGCTTTAGCTAAGAACAGGTGCTGGAATGTAATGTTGCCAAAGAATTGCTATCTGGTTACTTTACATTCCAACACCTATGCTAAGCTAAAGATAAGGAAAAAAGGTACAATTGTAGTTGCCATACTAGGAAAATGCATGCAATTTCTCTAGCTGAATTGGCTGGTTTTAGGAGTCAGCCAGCAATCAACTTCAGGATCACAGGAAACAGCTCCATGTAGGCTATGTGGGTCAAGGACCATGGAAAAGAGCTGGATGAAACATGGAAAGCTATCATGGTTCTGACTGCTATGATGCTGGCAAAGAAGATAAGGGTGATAATATTAAAGCTAGCCTATGGCAACATGAAACACAGGCATGGCACTGGCAGCAATCAGATGGATGGGTGTGTCCATCCATTTGAGTTTTGACATTTGTGTTGCTAATGCTATAATATCATAGGTCTGATGAGAGACTGCCAGAATAAGCCAGCAATGGAGATAAGAGGAACAGCTTGACCCAGCCAAACAATGTTTATCAAGGACTCTGTGTCATTATTGCTAATCTGAGTTATAATACTCTATGGAGTGTGGACTATGGAGCACTGAAAGCTTCAGTTTCCCGTTGTATGTGAAACCCAAACCCAGGGGTGTAAATTCAAACATCTGTAATGCAACACTATTAAGTTACCTTGTTGCCCATCTTGATCAGATTAAAGGAGTTTGTGAACTGTCTAGACCAGCGTTTCTCAAACTGCCTTCCAAAGTGGGGAATGAAAAAGTTTGAGAACCACTGGTCTAGACAAAGCGTACTACTGGTTCAACCTCACTGGGCTATCATTCAATGTCATGGCTAGGCAAAATTTCAGCAAAACACCACATTACCTCAGGAGTACCCCAAGGCTCTGTGTTGGGGCCCCTCCTCTTTGCCCTGTATACAATGTCGCTGGGCCCAGTCATCCACTCGCATAGCTTCTCCTACCACTGCTATGCAGATGACACCCAACTTTATCTGTCCTTTACTCCTGGTGATTCTACAGTGTCAACATGTATCTCTGAGTGTCTCTCTGACATGGATGAAAGACCACCATCACCAACTGAACCTCTCCAAAATTGAACTGCTGATCCTCCCAGCCAAGCAAACCTTACATCACAACATCAGCATTAAGATAGACGCCCTATCTGTTGGCCCACCTAGGCTGTAAGAGACCTGGGCGTAATAATTGATGATCAGCTGACCCTTGCTGATCATGTTGCTGCTGTCGCTCGATCATGCCATTTTTCTCTATTCAACATAAATGCATAAATGCATAAATGTAATGTAGTGTAATGTAATGTATTACTGCTAATGAAATTCCATGCACCAGAATTAATGTCACACCATAATTTTTAATTCAAAGTTGTATTAAAAGTGTAACCTATCTAATAGTACAGGCTGTTCATTGATTCATACATGAAAAAGTTAACCTACACAAGGCAAATGGTCCTGAGTGTGTTGGTGATACATATTTTGTGCAATATGTCAGTTTTGATCTATTTAAATACTGTAAAGTCATTTTTTGTTGAAATAAAAAAGGTCATTTAGTGGCAGCTTTGATCATTTTTTTTCTAAATATTTGCAATCATAAGTTATCTGCAGCTAATTAAAATATATAAGGCATATATTTCAGTCAGATTTATTCCAAAGGACTTTTAAATGATTCAGTGTGATGCTCATCTGTACAGTCACTTTGATTCAGTCACTGGACGAATCAGTTTTCAGATCTGAAAGGCAGTTCTCTGTGTAGGATATAGATACTGTACAATTTAGAGTCCCAATAAACTCATTAACCACTGGACTCCATTCTGTCACCAAGGACACTAAGGTCACTTCAAGATCAATCAGATAAACAGGGCAAAGATAAATTGTTTTGATAATCCTGATATTGAACTGCAGCTCTTATGAGTTTGGAACCAAGAGTTGTTACCCAAAAGTTGCTACTAATTTAAGTGGATGTGCTGAAGGATCATTTTTGTCTGTAGGTTGTACACAACATGTCACATAACCTTTCACATCATTATAGAATCAGTGCCGTGACCTGGATGGGACTGAGGACTTGGGGGGTGAGTGTAGCGGATGCCAACTAGCATGGGCTACCTGGTGGCAGTATGTGTGAAAAAAAAAAAAAAAAAAAAAAATTGTAGGTATGACAAAAATGGAATTTCCCTTCTAATTTTTATCAAATAATCATGTTAGCAGCATAATCAATATTAACATCATCATAGACAGGGCAAAATCTCCTACTTCACAATAATGGTCACTACTATGCTTTTCTCACATCATTTCATGGTGGGTTTTTTTTCATGCAAAATGCATGCATTTCCATTCTCTTTTTGTAACATGAACAACATGAACTAGACAAGATAGTTTGGGGTTGTTTTATACCACTGAGTTACATTTGAGCAACCATGTCCCCTGGGTCTAAGAATTGTAGTCATTTGTGTGTGTGTGTGTGTGTGTGTGTGTGTGTGTGTGTGTGTGTATTCAGTTCAGCAAGTCTCATCATCATCATTAAAAAAATAAATAAATCTTACTTTGTTGCTGAGATATGCCTTTTTTAACAGCCTATGGATAACTTGAAAACTCCAACAAATGCTATATTTGTAGGCCTACCATTTTTAAAAAATATTCCTCTGCTCTCAACAAAACATATTTTGTGTAAAGTTTGCTCATGACTAGTATTATGTTTCTGACAGGACATTGGCATTTGGTGTTGGTGAGTAAATTATCAGTCTGAATTAGCATGACCTGCACAAGCAAAGGCAGTCGAAGAGGCAGTCATTTTATTTTTGAAGCAATTATTTGTTGTCTTAGAACCATATTGTTACAGTCACCCTTTACCCTTTAAAATCTGAATGTTTTAAAATACTGTGTAAATGCAGTCATTACAATAAAATTAAGTCCAGCCTCAGTCAAATGTCATAAGATTCCAAGAGGAGTCCAAGTTGAGTCTTTGTTATTCATCAGAGGCTCAGCAGGCGTTTTTTTTTTTTTTTTTTTTTCAGGAATATTTAAGTACGACATTAAGTACAAGTCTAAATCATCAGTAACATTGTTTTCTTTTTTTTTTAATCAGGCCTAGAGTAGACTAGTACTTGGACTAAAGAAATGGATTGGAATGGATAATGAATAACATTTTAGTGACAGACTGGTCTGGTTGACAAAAAAAGTCAGACAAAAAATTCACGTTCATGTAACACTTCATATTAGCACACGCATATTTGCCATTATCTAGCTGCTTCTAGCGTAGGCATTTGTTAGGCATTACACATCAAATACCTCATGGCCTCATATAATAGACCATTCATTTTATCCAATATTAACTCCTGGCTTCTTTTCATTACTAGTGAATATGTGTATACTAATAAACTATTACCCACTTTCCTATATTGTTTGTAACGTGATGTTGGATGCATGGAGTAAGTTTCGTCAAGTTTAGCTCTGCACACTTCTTGTATTCCTCCCCAGTGACATTCTTATTGATCCCCCTTTTTGTGCTATGACAATGTCACTAAAAATAAGGAGGGAATTGAAAGCATATTTAAATCAAATTGAGGATGTCACAGTGTGTGTGTGTGTGTGTGTGTGTGTGTGTGTGTGTGTGTGTGTGTGTGTGTGTGTGTGTGTGTGTGTGTGTGGCAGCTATCTGACGTGGATCTGCATGTTATCACACACAAACTGTAAGTGTCTGATAAGACCCGTGAGCTGATGACATTTCACTGCCTTTGCTCTCCATCAGTCAAGAATAGCCTTGGGAAAGATGAGCATGTGATAGCACAGGATGGACTACAGCCAGCATACACAGATCACCTGATAAGACAACAGGATGACAGTTGTCTTTCAAGCATTTTGAAAAATGATGCTACTATTTTTGCTTGGTAATATAGGCCATTTTTGACTATAATTAGCCTACTACATTCTCCTGTCATTATTTTTCTTGCTTTTGAGACGGGTTACTGAAAAGGATGCCTATTCCCATATCCATCCTGGGAAAAGGATTGCCATCCTCAATGGAATCTCACTCGTTTCATATCGAAAAATGTGATTCTTAGTATTTCAAGAAACTAAAATTAAAAATAATATGTAGGAATATTGCTGCAAAACTAATTTGCATGTGAAAATGTGGCCTTATAGGAAACTTGCCACAAACTTTCAGCAGTTGTGGGGGACTTGCGGCAAACTGCAAATTTGGAGTCAAAAATGTATTAGAAGTTTGCCGTTAGTGGCAAATTGTTTTGGTAAAAAAAAACAAAAAAAACATGGAAAATACCCAATCACTATCTGCTACTGTATGTACCATTGATTTGCCAAAACCATTTGCCAGTAATGTCAAACTTTTGGTGAACATTCGCGGTTCACAAATGTCTGGTTTACAAATTCACAAATTCATTCACAAATTTGCAGTTTGCTGAAAATATTATCAAATTATACTCTTAATATTATCATTCTCCATTGTTATCTTTCAGTTTTACTTGTTTTTGATTACATAGGTTTAGTTTTAGTTAAACTATGCATATACATAATTTATTGATTTCCTTTAAAGCCAACCCAAACAATAGTCCAACTCTATGTGAGTGAATAATGAGCTTACTTTTAGGTGATGGTCCAATGTTCAGGGCGAGACTCTGCGTCCTTGATTCATTCCTGATATCTCTTAATAGATTGTCACTCAGTGATTTCTTCCCACCTTGACCATGACACAGCTCCCTGAACTAGTTGGATCCAGTGAGTTACAAAACATCAAATGCATAGTACTCTGTCTGTCTGTCTTTCTGTCTGTCTATCTGTTTGTGTACAACATAACTCAGTAATTTAAATTTTACTTCCAATCAATCAAGACTGAGTCCCAGTTGTTCTCTGAGATCACAAAAACAAAAGCAGTCTGATGTCCTATGCATTTCCCAATCAAACACATACTTTTATATTGATCATAATGTCAGTGTATTGTTTGATAATAAATACTGTTTTTAATTATTCACAACACTTATTAAAAAGAAGAAGAAGTTAAAAAACAGGGCACATGAAAGAAACTATAGTTCCTGTAGTACATCGTCACTGTTGACAAAGTTACTTTCAAAACATCCAATTTCAAAAAGTTGGGACATTGTACTGTCAATAAAAATAAATGCCATCATTCTCAATTTGAGAATAGTTCAAGGACAACATATCAGTTTTTATTGTTATATGGGATATTTAAAGTCATTTTCAAATTGAACGCTGAAAGTCTCTCAAAAAAAAAAAGATGGGACAGTGTGTTTGTCTTGTTTGTCTTTTCACTTTGCATAAATGTGACAGTATAGATTGTAACCCAACCAGTTTTAGCATCTGGCCATCCTTGTGATGGAGCCACACAGCCACAGAAAAAAAGTTTGCCCTCAATGTCAAATCGCAGTTTCAGAGTTTTAGAATGTTCAGGTTTTTAGAACGCCGCAGCTCGTCTCGTCGCAGATCTTTGGTCTGTGGCACCTTAAGTCGTCAAGTCATGAATTTGTATAATTAACACAACACAGTTGATCCAAAGTGCTTCACAGTGAAAGAGGGAACCTCAAAAAACCACCACCAATTTGTAGCACCCACCTGGGTGATGCACAGCAGCCATTACAGTCAGTGGAAGACCACTCAACTCATCAGCTTGAGGTGGGGAGTGAGAGAATGGGCGAATGAGCCAAATACAGGGGAGGGGGGGATGGTGGGGTGATTGATTGATTGATTGATCACCATAGCACCACTTATTTATTAATAACCATTGCAACGTCATGACTGACCATACTTTAATTCCTTGAACTATCCTATAACATTAGCCGTTTCCTTGACAACTGTCTGTCATCCTATCCTGGAATTCCATCATGTTCTAGCCAGCTGGTTAATGATTACATTCAATAGCCGTGTGTTGTCTATTCTCATTGGTAGACTCTGCATCAGGCCAGATATGAATGATCCTCGTCACCCATCGATCAGCTCCCCAGCCCTAGTGACGCTAGACTGGGTGGGTACAGGTGTGTAATTGTCTACAAGCCCTTCATCCACACCTGTGGTGCTCATTCGGAACGGGAAGCTGAAGGGGGACATCACTAGCCAACCCTCACGCTCCCCACACTTTTGTTTTTCCGCGGGCCTAAACACTCCACCTCTCTTTGGCTCGGCTTGCCTCTCCTTTGCTATTTTCTTTTTCATTATTATTTAATACAACAACTAAATACCACAGGATGGGTGACATGAAGAGCAGGACTCTCACGTTGTGTCTGTTTACATTTGTTGCTATTCTGGTAAGGAGATTCCTACTATCTATTTATAATGAATTGATGAATTACTTAATATTTTTGGTGTTGTGTGTTTCAATGGGAGTATGCTTCTTCAAGATAGTTTACCATTAATTGTCAGCCTGGTATAGTTGCTGATCAGTTATTGCCAGGTTCTGCATAAATGTGCTATGCTAGAAAAATCAATCTGCATTCAAGGAGTCTGTTTGATTCTTCCATTTAATGACAGTTTAACAGCACAAAATAAACTAATCACAATAAAGCTACTTATGTGAAGGGAATGTTTTCAGCAAACAAAGCATAGACTGTGTCTAGAGTCAACATTGTGTGTTTGTAGCTGTTGACTGTCACCAGGCTTCTCTTTTTTTGGCGCAAAGGGCAAGTCAATCGATAGTCTCTACTCACTCCATTGCTGCAGGTTTGCTTTATACTACTTAACAGCATAACCTCAAGGAATCAATATTACTTGCAGCATGTAGTAACTATGTCGTACTGAGTGCTCATTGATTCACACGATTTATCTGGAATTCTGGAAAGTAACACGTTTCCATCAATTGAGCTTTTCATTTTATTTGACACCTCTTATCTTACCTTTTAATAATGATTTAGACAGAAGCCAGCTAAATGAGAGTAGAAAGTTGACACAGCTGTTATCATCAATTTAACAACCCCCTGCCAGAACAGCTTATCAATCTTGCCTGGACTGGACATGTGTCCAGGAGAAAGTTACTCGTTGTTTATGCTTGGATGGCAAAGTACAAGGTTAGACAGGGAAAGGAGATGACTTCTGACTGATATTTCTAGATTTTTGGCTAGCGTTTATACTGATGACATTATAAGCAGCAGTATAAAAGAATAAAAATTTGGTTTGAATATGATGGTATAATGATATGTGCTGCCTGTCATGCGGTGTGAATTGCTATAAAACTCTTCCCAATGGTGAAAGAAGCAGGCCTATACTCACTATCTATTTACGAGCAACATTGTTTTTTATATACGTTGAGTTGCTCTTGAAGCCTCTAAACTTCTGAACAATTACTTTTGAAGGACCCAATAGTGACACAGACATGATATATACAGTGTATGATTGTGACTGTTAGTACTATTAAAATACTCTCATTTTTGATATTCTTCCCAATTCTTATCAGTCCATTACCAAAATCTGGTAATGTGAAGCCAGTGGCTGATTTAGTAACATGACCCGTCTCTGAATAATAACTGTAGGGCCTATGTTCTGTACTGTTACTGTATTACCTGTTTGCCCAAGAACGGTCCGGTCAGGATTTTGGCTTTGTAAATTCACTTTCTTTCAAATAATGCACATCGGAAGCCCACAAATTGGGAAGTACAGTTTTTGTTATTATGTGTAAATCCTAAAAGTGACCATGTGACAGTAAGCATCCGAGCATGCTATCAGTGATGTCCTCCCAGTAGAAAGTTTCCTGAAAATTCAGAGAAGATAGATTGAGAAGAAAGTACATAACAGAGCATATAGTAGAAGTAGAAATGGAAAGGAACGACTAAAATCTTAATTATCATATTAAGATTGCTATTGTCAAATTACCGGTATATGCTCAGATTTGTCAAGGACAGCAATAGATGTGACCCTGACTTCTAAATCTTCCTTTCCTTCGAACTGTGTTGCCTTCCCAGGTCACTACAGAGGCTCAGCATGAGGCTGGCTACTGTTCTTTCTATGAGGAGTGTGGGGAAAACCCGTCTGTGGAGGGCTCTCTCATCAACCCTATTGTTCCCTGCCTGGATTACAGTCCGGCCCGATTACTGACGGGCGCCCACTACGCAGACCTCGTAAGAGTTTGTCCCTTTCTGGATCAGGGGGTGGGGAAGACCAAGGCGTGTTGCTCACGAGCACAGCTGAAGTCCTTGTCTTCGAGCCTGGTGTTGTCCAAGGCCGTGCTGAACCGCTGCCCATCTTGTGCGGACAACTTTGCCCACATTCACTGCATCAACACTTGCCATCCTGATCAAAGCCTGCTGCTCAATGTCACACGCACAATGAACGTGACACTCCCATCAATTGTGAATGGCACAGCTGTGAATGAGTCACGTGTGGCTGTGGTGGCCTACCAGTCATTCATTTCCCAGAAATTTGCAGATGACGCCTTTCAGTCATGCAAGAATGTCCGCATCCCAGCCACTGGCGGCTTCGCCATCGCCACCATGTGCGGCCGCTACGGCGCGGCCCTCTGCACACCACAGCGCTGGTACGACTTCCAGGGCGATTCCAGCAACGGCCTGGCGCCACTCGATGTCGAATTCAACCTGATACCTGAAGGCCAGCCAGCACCACCAGGCCAGATAGTATACAATGGTCAAGCGCTGAGGTGCAATGAGTCAACGCCAACAGGGGCAGAGGCCTGCTCTTGCCAGGACTGTGAGGAGGCCTGCCCGCCACTGCCCCCGCCACCACCACTCCCCTTACCCTTCGAAATCAGTGAGATTGATGGGGTGATGTTCATCTGCATAATGGTTTTCTGCGGTCTTACCTTCCTCTTTCTGACCTTCCTGTTGATCAAGTGTATGTGTCAGCGCAGGCGAGCCAAGAAGGGTGCCCACAAGAAAGACAAGAACGCCAATGAGGTCAAAGATACTCACCCCATTATCCACCCCGGAGACGTGTCCTGCACTGACCGGAACAGCCTGGCCATGCAAGAGTTTTTAGGGTCCTTCTTCCGGGTCTGGGGCAGCATGATGGCCCGTCACCCCTTCAAGGTTCTGCTGGCATGCCTGGTCTTGGTGGTTATGTTGGCCGCTGGGCTGCACAAGCTTGAGTTGACCACCGACCCTGTGCAGCTGTGGTCATCACCCACCAGTCGTGCCCGCCGTGAGAAGGATTTCCACGACAAACACTTTGACCCTTTCTTCCGTACCAACCAGCTCATTATGACTGCGCCTGGATTTCCTGGTCATATTTATGACTCTCTTGTTTTTGGGAAGCAGAACTTCAGTGGAATCCTCTCTAAAGGTAACATCTCTTCCCAGTTGGGAAACATACATGACTCCAATCTGTCCAAATTTAATCATATAAAAATTCTTATAATACTTTTCATAATCCCAGCCCATTATTATTACCTCCGCACAGGAGGTTATGTTTTCGCCGGTGTGTGTGTGTCTGTCTGTGTGTGTGTGTGTGTGTCTGTCTGTGTACAACATAACTCGAAAAGTACTGCACGGATTTGGATAAAATTTTTGGACAATGTCTGTAGTGGGACGAGTAAGAACTGATTTGATTTAGGTGGCGATCGGTGATCCAGAACACCATCTGTGACCACATTGTCTTGGTGGAGGTCTGCGCTCTCTGAGCCCTTTTCTAGTTCTATGTTAGTTTGTGCCTGAGGGTTTATTAGAAAGCAACTCAGAAACACAATGAAAGAAAACAATAGAGAAGAAAAAAACGTGAGTGTGAGTTGTGTTGGTGTGAATGCAGGGCCGGTTCTAGGCATAGACAAACGAGGTGGTCGCTTAGGGCACCAAATATCAGGGGGGCATCACAATACATTTCTCACTTGTTTTCTTCAGTTTTTCTCTTATATTTTTAGAAAGGGGGGGCAAAATGTAAATCTGGCCTAAGGCACCAAAAAGGCTAAAACCGGCCCTGTGTGAATGATACTTTAACTGAAACCAGCTATCTCTGTACCACGCCTGATAACTACATTGTAAATAAGACAAATTTACATTTTACAATTGATTACAGATAAGATTAGAACCATAAATATCATGCTTACAACTGTTCCTGTTAAAAATCATAGGGCTTCCTTACAGGACTTTCTTCGGATGCCTCAGTCAGCTCAGTTCTTGCTCAGGGGTGCCTTGGTATCTATAAATGACCTAAAGACATTGAACCAATGGGTGACAATGTATTTATTCAAATTAATTCCATTAAATTTACAAATATTACAGACATTCTGATGACCAGCCTCTATGAAGAGATTAAGACCAGTTCTTGATTATGTTTTGCTTGTGTCCAGTGGAGTGGCGCAATCAATGTATCTACATGAAACCATTTGAATAGGAACGTAATGTATTCATCTTAAGCTTTACTTGTTGGTCTTTTTTGCAGACCTCATTTTACAGGTCCTGGAGCTACAGCAGGAAATTCAGGCCATAGAGTTCTTCTCTGAAGATCTACAGCGCAATGTCAGCCTGAAGGACATCTGCTTTGCTCCTCTGAACCCAAACAACCCCTCCATCACTGACTGTGCCGTCAACAGTCTGCCACAGTACTTCCAGAACAGCGTGGCCAACCTGGATGCCAAGGCCAATATGACCCAACTGGGCGAGACCAGGGAGGTGGACTGGAGAGATCATTTCATCTACTGTGTGAAGTAAGTGAACAGGAGGTTGGATTGACTGCCATTGCCTTCCAATATACTGTACTTCCACTCAATTTTCATCTCTCTCCATGACTCTGTCTGGGATTCCGGCCATTGACCTTGTTTGCATTGGCTCCTGTATATCAAGCCAATCAGCGAATTTTAAGAATGCAGTACTAAAATAGAAAGGATAACAGTCAAGGGCTGATCCCAATAGCAGAGATCGTAGACCCTCATACGAAGAGAAGCACAGACAGAGGTTATGACCAAGCTAACTGCATGTACTGTGCTCCATCAAAATGTATATGTACCCAATAATGAAACGTAGCTGTTAAAGTTTAATATAAAATAAAGCAAATACAACATTACTGATGTCAACAATACACAAGTGTGTGATATGTGCTGATGGTTGCTGACAATAACATAAATGTGGCCTTTCCCCCCAAATCCAGCTCTCCCCTATCCTTTAAAGACATCACAGCGTTGGGAATGAGCTGCATGGCAGACTATGGAGGCCCAGTGTTTCCATTCCTGGCTGTGGGAGGATATGAAGGTAATAAGTTGTTTGTTGAGTTGAGAAAATGAAACAATGGTTCTCACCGGAATCTTTTGTCCACAATTAAATATTGCTAAATTGCTAACCAACATTACAAGCTGTTATTGGTTCTCTAACGTTATCATGTGTGATGAAGTTAAATATAATAATTTCTATGAATTTTTTACAAGCCCCTTAGGATTTTTACCCATTGATTGAATCTAATGTACAAAAAAAAGAAAAAGATGCCTATTGGTTTTTTTTTAAAGTCATGTTTCATGAAGATGAAATACAGTACAGTTTCATTAAAAGTCTGTGGCGAGTTGAACGACTGTTTTGACCCGTTTCTCTGTGTGTCCCATGGTTTACAGATGAGGACTTTACTCGGGCTGAGGCCTTGATTGTGACATTTTCTCTGAACAACTACCTTCGGGATGACCCCAAGTTTAAGGTGGTCCTTGAATGGGAGCAGCGCTTCCTGGACATCGTCCAGGCCTACCAAGCAAACCCCAAAACAAACTTTACCTTTGCTTACATGGCTGAGGTGAGCAAATATTTTGTGTTCAGTGAAGACAACTGGAATTTTTTGGTCTGGATAACATACACACGTTTTGACCATCAAAATCATAAAATTCTTCTCAATTATAATAAATTTATAAACAATAATATTGAATAAATACATCTTCTAATTAAGCACACAAACAAAGATATGTATATATTTTTTTCTCTCAGGCTTGACTAAATACATGTAAATCTACTGTTGTCAGTTTTATACTGTAAGTCATTGTGTTTTACGTAATCCCTCAGAGATCCTTGGAAGACGAGATCAACCGCACCACAGCGGAGGACATCCCCATCTTCATGATCAGCTATGGCGTCATCTTCCTGTACATTGCTCTGGCCTTAGGGGAGTACTCCTCATTCAAACGCATACTGGTGAGTGAGTGAAGGAGTGAAGGAGTGAGTCAGACTTATGCCAGCATCAGGCCATTATAGGGCCAGGCAAGATCTGATATCACCAAGTAATTAAGAGTCCAGGATCAATGTTAAACTTGTTTGCCCTGGATCAATGTAATCTAACCCTAACCCTAACCCTAACCTTAACCCTAGCCCTAACCCTAGCCCTAGCCCTAATCCTAACCCATTGATCCAGGGCAACAAGTTTGACATTGATCCTGGACTCTTAATTACTTGGTGATATCAGATCTTCCGAGTGAAGGAGTGAGTCAGACTTATGCCAGAATCAGGCCATTATAGGGCCAAATATGGGCCAGATATACTGCAGAGTTGAGGGCCAATGCAATGCCTGTCTATTTCACCCTCTCTCTGGCAGGAAATCCCCTGATATGGGGGATGTGGGTGCAGGATAATGGTTCTTCTCCTGACTCATGTTGATTAGGAAGTGTCTGATGGGAAATACCAGGAAAATTACCTCAATTACACTATGACTGACACAATGTTAGCCTGAGATAAGGGAGTGGACTTCCTCTATGAGGTGCCAACAGCTGATTACTTTATTGGATTGTAATGCTGAAACTTTCTTTGTGTCTCTTTCCTCCTCACTCTTTCTTTCCCCAATCCTCTCTCTGTTTCATTTCTTCATTCATTCTTTCTTTCATTCTTCTTTCACTGACACACTACCTCTCTTCATTTTGTTTCACCAACTCTCTCTCTCTCTCTCTCTCTCTCTCTCTCTCTCTCTCTCTCTCTCTCTCTCTCTCTCTCTCTCTTTCTCTCCTGTAGGTGGACTCCAAATTACTGGTGGGCTTTGGGGGTATCCTGGTGGTGGGGTGCTCAGTGTTGGCCTCCATGGGCTTCTACGCCTGGATTGGAGTCCCCTCTTCCCTGGTCATCCTGCAGGTGGTGCCCTTCCTTGTGCTGGCTGTGGGTGCTGACAACATCTTCATCTTTGTCTTGGAGATTCAGGTAGGCCTTTGGAGTGGGTGGTGGAAGCAAAAATCCTTTTGGAAAAAAGTCACAGACAAGAAGGCGTTGGTAGGAGAAGAGTACAGCCAGACTAGTCTGCTAAACAGACTTTGAGGGTCATCTTTGAAGGGATTTTGCTATAAATTCTATAATTGTTTTGCCGTGTATGTAGTACTATCTCTAAGTAGGCACATATTTCATGCATTTGTTGACTAACATGATACATTATGAACATGACACTAGTTTATTTTCATGACTGTTGTCATTACACTGTGTCATTTGATTTGTAATGTAAAGTTGACCCTGTCTGATACATAATGACAACAGCCATAAACATTAATTAATAAGTATAACAAGCTCTACCCAAATGACCGTAAATAACTTACTTAATGTGGGTTTCCCTCTGTGTCTCACACTATCAAATCTACACTACAACTTGGTCTTGCATTGCTGCATAACAACTACCATACCCATAGTTTCGCACTTTGAACCATGCACTTTGTTTGCTATGGAAGTGAATGTGGATGCTCCAAACGTAATTTCGTTGCACTCCTGTGACAATGACAATGAATACTTGAATTGAATTCCCAGAGGGACACGCGGCAGGTGGGGGAGTCCAGAGAGGATCAGATCGGCCGCGTCCTGGGGAACGTAGCTCCCAGCATGCTCTTGTGCAGTGTCTCGGAGTCTGTTTGCTTCTTCCTGGGTGAGTGGAATCATCTGCCAAGTCACATGCACATTGACAGTAACCGTTTCCACAATGATGAGAAACAGGCTACATGTAATGACTTATCAGTGAGCAAGTTCATCATCTATTGTCCAATTGTGGTCAGAAAATAAGATTTTTGGTTTAAAAATTATTCTATGTCACTCTATGAGTGTTTTAATTAATTACTTAATTAATTTTTATTCATTAATTGTTTGTGAACATGTACAGTACACTTGGCACTTGAATCTTGTTTCTTGGCACTTGAATCTGGTATCTTCCACATAAATATGCTAAAGCCTGTTGGTTTGTGTGTCTGCAGGTGCTCTGAGCACGATGCCAGCGGTTAGGTCCTTCGCCCTCTATGCTGCACTGGCAGTCCTTTTGGACTTCGTGTTGCAGATGACAGCGTTCGTGGCTCTGCTCTCATTGGACGCCCGTCGCCAGGAAGCGTCACGTTGCGAGGTGGCCTGCTGCGTCACAGTGTCCACACCGCGATCCAACACACGCAAGGAAGGCTTCCTGTTGCCCCTCATGAGGAAATATTACGCCCCTGCACTGCTTCATCCCGTCACCAGGATAGTGGTGGTATGCATCACAGCATCAACGTCCATTCTTTAGCCTCATATTAGCCGGCAGTAGTTTGTTGAGGTTAAAACAGAAACAAACACAAAACTCTTAAATTATTGAGAGATATTTTAGTTCACTGTAAAACAAAACATCTACAGATATGCACAGATATGTATTTTATAACATCCTCTTGCATCCACATTTTCTAGACACACATACACTGCTGAGGAAGGGACAGATTTGAGCCTGTGGAGCCTAACAGCTCTCTCTCTCTCTCTCTCTCTCTCTCTCTCTCTCTCTCTCTCTCTCTCTCTCTCTCTCTCTCTCTCTCTCTCTCCACTCTCTAGATGGTGGTGTTCCTATTTATGTTCTGTGCCTGTATATTCCTGATGTTCCATGTGAAAGTGGGCCTTGACCAAGAACTGTCCATGCCTACGGTAAATCTCATCCTTTCATCCTTGTCTATGGAATCATAAAAGCCCTCAAGGGCCCAGACTGACATAATGTGTAGACACTACTTTATGCATAGTTACAGTATAGGAGTAATCTGGCATGAATTAATCCATAACCCCATTGTTTGAGGTAATCTCAGAGTTGTCCGACTGCTGTTGGTGGGGAAAAGTACAAGAAAATCCATACAACATAGACCAAATAGTGACCCAACACACAGCTAACACTAACTGAATGGGGTACAGAAACTCAGTTTAATTTTGCTCCAGTCTATTCAGTCAACATTAGTTACTGGTTCACTATTCAGCCAATGTTGTGTTAAATGTTGATAGCACTTGGTGATCCTAAACAACAGTCACATCAAATTTCCCCTTTAAGCCATGCCATTAAGCAACATTTATCTACAATATGACTTTATTTTATCTACAATACCAACTTTTTTTGTTTTGTTTTAGCAGCCATTACACAATAAAAACTTTAATACAGATCAAATGTGGTATAGCAAGCTACATGTGTGTGTATTATGTGGTTCCACAGGACTCCTACATGTTGGAGTATTTCAAGTACCTCTACAAATATCTGGAGGTTGGCGTGCCAACCTACTTTGTAACGACCAAAGGGTTCAACTTCACTAGTGAAGCAGGCATGAATGCTGTGTGCTCGAGCGTCGGCTGTGATCCATTCTCCTTGACTCAGAAGATTCAGTATGCCACAGACTTCCCTGACAGGTGAGTGTGCTGCCCATCCAGAGTAGCATGGGCCCTCCCATACTTCCTGTCGCTGCATGAAATTTAGCGATCTGTCAAGTATTTCCAAGGAGGCAATTTCTTCAACTCTCAAGCCCAATGGACCCAATGAGAAGCCAGCAGGCGGAAGGAGGGGAGCTTATGATGACTGTCCAGCTCTGTCCCATAACATTGATAGAATTTGATAGGCTTGTAGATTAATTGCGTCTCGGAATTCCCAGGCAATGCTAGCTTTGCTTTGCTGTATAGCACTGCATTTAGCCACCCCCCCTCCCCCACTCCCATTTTAAAGGGGACATAGAATGAATTACATATTGTACCCCCTTCTCTGATGTTAAAATACAATGTATTCAATTGTATTTTGTCAAAAATAACATCAACTGATATTACAAGCCTAAGTAACACCTCATATTTCAGGTGTGTGTCTACAAGTACTTGACATCACTCGAAGACATTGTTGTAATTCTCCCATATTTTAGTGGCTCTTTCTAAATTGAAGATTTCCATATGAAATAGGGCAGAACCATGCCTCACGTTCATGATAGCTCTTTGACCATGTACAACCTCTCTCAATTCATCAAAGTCAATGTAAAAGTGGTTTTCCATACTATGTCTCCTTTAAGCATTAGATAACTTCAGTGCAAGGCTGAAAGTTCTTGCTCACGGCCTTCATCAGCTATCCTCCAACTTTATCTCATGTTTCATTATCACTAATCCCCCCATCCTCCGATAACAGCCGGCTCTGAAACAGAGGTGGCCCATATCTGGCCCAGATGGTGTACATCTGACCTGCTTGTGGCCCAAACCCCACCCATGTCTGCCTGAGATCGGTTCTAGAGTCCAATATTATATCTGTGCTTCTTGTTTCGGCCTTGAAGCCAATCATCTGCATTATCGCTCATCAGCGTTAGTGCTGAGCCCCGTGCCAGAGTGCTGTTAATGGTTGAAGGACATGAAGGACTCAGCTGCAAGTAAAGGGATACTGGGTGGAGTGAGAACATGCTAAATGGGAAAGATAAATTCAAGGTTATTTCCTACTCGTCAGCACGTTTGGCACCTGGTTATGTAAGGTGTGGGGATATGTTTTTGTTTAATGAGCCTGATGATGATGACAGTTTGTAAGATTCAATCTGGATTTGCAAGTTTGCAAGGACACAATCTGGGCTCATTGTAAGATAAGTATGGTATGATTGACAGATGAGAGGAGTTGGGGAAACTGAGTGACACTGAATCTACTTTTGTCTTAGATCCTATCTGGCTATCCCAGCATCCTCTTGGGTAGATGACTTCATTGACTGGCTAAATCCTGGCTCTAAATGCTGTCGGCTCTATACCAGTGGACCTAACGTAGGCCAATTCTGTCCAGCTTCAGAGAGTATGTATCCAAATCACTTCAATCTTTCATGTGTACTATACTATAGACCTGGGTAAACCTCGATAACTTTATGTAGCCTAGTATAACAGTTAATACATGTTATACAATATGGCTTCTTTTACAATATGCAAACAGGGCAAAGGAGAATCTTTAGCAACAGACGCCTTCATCTCATTTGTTTTAAGGAACAATAGGTCTTTTCTTGATGGACAACATCCTATACCTTTAGCCTGATGATACTGTATAAATGACTTTGTAGTCTAAATTTGCCTCCTGAAACTCTGCTCCTCTACCCCCTGACTGCAGCTCAGAACATCTGCCTACGCAAATGCATCCTGTTCCCACCATTGGATGGCGTGCTACGGCCCACCGTGGCACAGTTTAACCGCTACCTGCCCGACTTTCTGGGTAACCGGCCGGACCTCCAGTGCCCCAAAGGGTAAGCCCCTAGCAAGCGACCACAGGATCATAGAATGAAGTGTAAACGTATTTGCTGCAGAAACTTAGTAGATCCCACATGCTTTCTGTCAGTGACAATGTGGATTGACAATGTGTGTATTGAATTAAAAGCAAAGGATATAATGCACGTTTTGAAAAATAAAAGGTTTACATAGACTTAGAGCTCAAGAAACAATCATATTATTCTGTATCAATTGGTTGGAATTATTTATGGCTTGATTCCTTGATATTTTACGCAGCCATTCATGATGTCACAAGTGTTAATTAATGAGCGAATAGGAGCAAAATCTGAATTTTATTGGCTGTCATTAATAACACCTTCACCTACCCGGTGACTTCATGGACAAATGGATGTTGTGAAAAGGGCCCCTCACAATTCTTTAGTCAGGGTTATTTGTTTGTTTGTTTCTTAATGCACACTGAAGCGAGAGGATTCATATAGGGCAGTATTTCACTGAATTAGAATGGAAATGTGAATGTGAATTGGAATAAATTGCTTGTTTTGATGCCTTGTCCTTCTCCTTTTGCTAGTGGTTTGGGAGCATATGACAAAGCAGTCGTCAGAGATGAGAGTGGAGAAATTATAGGTAAGCGTCTATGACTTGTTAATCACATTATATACCTGTATAACCATTATGAAATTATCATGAAGACAGGAATCATGACTCACTGAACCAACCACATGATACTAATGTAGAATGGTGAATGAATATGAGTGTCAGTATTAATCATTCAATATCACCATTTCATGTGAGTGAGTTCACTAAGTTCACACGACTGAGTGACCTAACTGGATGACTCTTCTCATCTCTTCTCTCTCCTCTCATTTTTTTTGTCCTCTTCATTCTCTGTTTCCACTCTCCTATCACCCTTTCCTTATTTTTTTTATTTTTTTATACAATTACTCCTGTCTTTCTCTCTTTCTTTCTCTACCGCCTCTTCCTCGCTGCAGCTTCTCGGTTCATGGCGTACCACACAACGGTGACCAACTCTCAAGAGTTTACGGCTGCGCTGGAGGTAGCACGAGAGCTTGCCCACAACATCACCATGACCATGCGCAACGTTCCTGGCACATCACCTGACTTTGAGGTCTTCCCCTACACGTGAGTTCTAGGTCTTTGTAGTCCTTTCCACAGGACGCCACCAACTAAACTACTAAAATGATTAAACAGTCATTCTTGAGGGCCCCTTTCAGCCTGGGGCCCCAGGCAATTGCCTGGTTTGCCTGTCCTGTTGCAACGGCCCTGTCTACTGTCCAACAACTTTCTCTATTCTCATTACTGCTCTCTCTCTCTCTCTCTCTCTCTCTCTGTTCAGTTTTCTCTTTCACCCTTCACTTCTCTTTCCGTCTTCTTTATTATACTCACACTTCTTCTATTATGTGGCTTCCTCTGTCAAACAAAAGTGGTCATTTCATTACACAAGTCATGTGGGAGCCAGAGTCAGCTAATGAAAGCATTTGGTAAACCATGAGTCTTGATACAGTCACTGTCACAATGTAGCTCTGCTAACAGGGAACTTCCTATGGTAGCCCTGACTCACAGCATGCAGACAGTCATCACCAACCAACAGCAAACAAAGTCTGAAATCAGCCAACTTGCTTAGTCATTGTTATACTTTAACTGTGTGTGTGTGTGTGTGTGTGTGTGTGTGTGTGTGTGTGTGTGTGTGTGTGTGTGTGTGTGTGTGTGTGTGTGTGTGTGTGTGTGTGCGTTTCTGTATGCTGTTATTGTGTCTAGTTTTATTACCTCCACTAAAGAGATTAAATGCTCATGTTGTGCACAGATGTGGAGGAAATTTTCAGACAATATTTGTCTGACAAGCCAGACTATCTCATAAAATGTATAGTCTGGCCACGAGTGATAGACAACACTAAGCCCGCCCAATGACTCCCTGTCCAGATAGAATGCTACAGTATTATATGTTTGGCTAAACACCACAACCTAGAGCGCTGTGAGTGGATAGACAGCTCAGACATCACACAACCTATGGCTGATAGCAAGACATACTCGCTGAGCTAATTCAATTTGTTCTAGGAGTTCTAAGACAATATTATTATATTATTAGGTATTAGGAAGGAAGAGATGCTTACATTTTTGTTGCAATCCAGAAAACCATGAGGAATTTGTGTATGTCAGTGACCCCATTGCCTTGCTGGATGTTTACATTTTACATTTTAGATTTATACATTTATCCAAAGCGACTTACATTTGGTCAACTATCAATTAGTTCAGGGTAAGTCTCCCCGAGAGCAACTTAGGGTTAAGTGCCTTGCTCAAGGGCACAAGGGTGGCAGCCAGGATTCAAACCCCCAACTGTGCTCTCTGAGTGCTTTTTCAGTTTCTAGTGTTGTTATCTACTCTCACAGTGCTACATTATCCTGTTAAATTTTATAAACATTCTCTTTCTTGTACCATTATATCTCCTTGAATCACTCCAGAAATATTAATATTACATCAATGACTCAGTTTTCTCTCTGACTGTTTTGGTTCATTGGGTTCAGAGTCACCATGCAGCAATTTCATACAGCACTGTTTACCACAAGTGATTTATTGTGGCCAGTATACGTGTCCTCCCCGGTAATCAAACTAGTAATAACTTGTTAAACAAAGATTATGAATAGAGAGGGTGGGGGGAAGCACGTTGGACAGTCACAATGGAAAAGTAATGCCACTGCGACTGAATTGAGTCACCATGGCTGTGTTTGTGTGTCTGTGTCTGTGTGTGTGTGTGTGTGTGTGTGTGTGTGTGTGTGTGTGTGTGTGTGTGTGTGTGTGTGGGTGCCTCTCCAGGGTGACGTACGTGTTCTATGAGCAGTACCTGACGATCGTCTCGGAGGGGCTGTTCAACATCTCGCTGTGCCTGCTGCCCACCTTTGTGGTGTGCTGCATCCTGCTGGGCCTGGACCTGCGCTCAGGCCTGCTCAACCTCCTCACCATCGTCATGATCACCGTGGATACCGTGGGTGTCATGACACTGTGGGGCATCGACTATAACGCCGTCTCACTCATCAACCTTGTCACGGTGAGTCCCCATTAAGCACATTTAAATTTACACACACGCGCACAAACGCAATCACACACACACACACGCATGCACGCACGCACGCACGCACACACACACACACACACACACACACACACACACACACACAAACTTTAATCTCATTTCTTTGCTCTCGCTCTCTCTCTCACTCACACACACACACACAGACAGACACACACACACACACACACACACACACACACACACACACACACACAAACTTTAATCTCCTTTTCTCCCATTGCAATGTGTATTTTCTGTGCACTAGATTCTAGAACACTAATTCTATTTATTTGTGTTTGGAAGTTACAGACTAATCAGTCACATTTTTATGTGACGCCTGCTATTTATTTCAAACGACATTTTAAGTAATCTGACACTTAGTGTGATCTTCCTCTAATGACTATTTGAGTGTGTTGGAATGAGAATTAATAAATACAAATGTAAAATAATGATTAAAATACTCAGTGTGAATAACTTCAAGGCTACCCACACAGTAACCTAAAAAATAAATATGCCCTTGTGAAAAGCACTGAAGTCCATAAGAAAAAATTACATTTGTATAATAGCACAAATTTGCCTGAGCATGATAAGGTTTTAAGGAAGCCTTTGAGCGGACTGTTTCTTATTTTTGACTGTATTTTTGACATTTTGACTGTTTTCAAGAAATCAGTAAAAATGGCCATTTTTTTTTTACTTATCCATCATTCTATGACATTAAGACTGAATGAAGTACTGTGAATACTGAATAATCTGAACCACTCCGTCTACTTCTCTTTCTCCTCCCCATCTCTCCTCTCCTGCTCTCTGTCCTTCCTCATTTCTCTGCTTCCTGACCCCCTGTCTCTTTGCCTCCATCTCTCTATCCCCCTTTCCTCTTCTCTCTCTCTCTCTCTCTCTCTCTCTCTCTCTCTCTGTCTCACTCTCTCTCTCCCTCTGTCCCCCCCTCTCTCTTTCCCTCCATCTCTGTCCCCCTCTCCTCTTCTCTCTCTCTCTCTGTCTCTCTCTCTCTCTCCATTGCAGGCGGTGGGGATCTCAGTGGAGTTTGTGTCTCACCTGACACGTTCCTTCGCCCTCAGTATCCTGCCCACACATGTGGAGAGGGCCAAAGAAGCCACCGCCAACATGGGCAGCGCTGTGAGTACCACAGGATATGAGTCAATCCGCCCTCTACACACACAAAACACACACACACACACACACACACACACACACACACACACACACACACACACACACACACACACACACACACACACACACACACACAGATAAACAATAACAACCGCCCCCAGTGGGGCCGCTCATAGAATGTCCTTTGAGGATGGCAAGGCCAAGGACAGAAAGCGAGGGTGGTATGAGCTAAGAGAAGCGTACAAAGGCTCTAAAGAGGTGTATGCTTAACATAACATACATGCACATGCAGGGCACTCACCAACTAAACTTAGCAAATATCACTTTATCGCTTTATTTAGAAAAGTACACTTACTACACGTGTTCTGTATTATATAATACAAGGGATACAAGGGTAACCTCTCTCTCTCTCTCTCTCTCCCTCTCTCTCTCTCTCTGTCTATCAACAGGTGTTTGCTGGGGTTGCTATGACAAACCTACCAGGTATCGTGGTGTTGGCGTTTGCCAAAGCTCAACTCATTCAGATCTTCTTCTTCCGACTCAACCTGGTCATCACACTGCTGGGCCTCGTGCACGGCCTCGTATTCCTGCCTGTGCTCCTCAGTTTCTTTGGTAAGGCCACACACACACACACACACACACACACACACACACACACACACACACACACACACACACAGACAATCTCTCCTTCATTCTCTCTTACACATACATTACAAAGATACACTCATACTAAAATATACATATGAAACCAATCTAAAAGCCATACAATGTCTCTCATTCTCTCTCTCTCTCACTCACACTCACACACACACACACACACACACACACACACACACACACGCACACACACAAAGTCACACAACCTGATCCCAGCTGCAGTAGCCTATGCCTGTGGTCCCATATTTTACCAACACAAGACTACTTTATTCTGTAGCTCAGATAACACAAGATGTCTATTTGCTTAATTTCCTGTTGTTGTTGTTCCGTAGGGCCTGGTGTAAACAAGGCAGTGTTGCTGCAGCTCCAGACCAAGAAGGCGATGGAGATGGAGGCTTACCACAAGACCTATGAAAATTTGTCCTACGTGGACGACCAGAACAAAAGTGACCTTACACTGACCACCAAGCCTGACGTCAAGGAAGAGACCCCAGTGCAAGTCAACACTGAAGCCAGTGACAACACCAAATTTTAAAAATGGACAAATTTCAGCAGC
The DNA here is from genome assembly GCA_027497455.2 of Sardinella longiceps. Lineage (NCBI taxonomy): Eukaryota > Metazoa > Chordata > Actinopteri > Clupeiformes > Clupeidae > Sardinella > Sardinella longiceps. Next base: position 4,653,555 of record JAODXP020000019.1, on the reverse strand, counting down.
CTTCCTTTCCCCTCAACACTCCGCCTGTGCTACTCAGTTACATATACCTCCATACTATCCATTGACTGAGGACGTAGATGGAAGTGAGAGAGGGAGAGGATATGTTTGTTTAATACTGTGTTTGTGTGTGTGTGTGTGTGTGTGTGTGTGTGTGTTTGTATGTGTGTGTTTGTGTGTGTGTGTGTGTGTGTGTGTGTGAGTGAGTGAGAGAGCGAGAGCAAGAAAGAAAGATTTTATGAGAGGGAATGACTGAGACCAAACACACACCCGTGCAATATCAATATCTGAATGACTGTTGAAGCCTGGACCCTAGACTGAAGGTCCAAGGCTTTATCACATCCTCATGTCAAGCCCTTCGCCGTTTATTGGCTCCACGCACACAAGCAACAGACTTGGGACTGATCAGAAGAAACTACTTCACTTTTACCCGATGAGGAGTCAGATTAGACAGATTAGACAGACGACACTGATAGGGATTGACTCAGGGCCAGTTCTAATCCTAGGCATAGACGAACTAGGCGATTGGCGATATCAGAGACGGTTGATGAAAGCTCATAATACAGTATCTCTGGCTAAATCAAGGGGGAATCGCAATACATTTATTACTTTTTTCCTTCAGTTTTTCCACTTGTATTTCTAGAAAAGAGGGGGCTAAACTCAAATCTGGCCTATGGCAGTGAAAAGGCTAGAACCGGCCCTGGATTGACCATGTAGCTTAGCACAAGTATAGCTTTGCTTAATCTTCCTCAGTGAAGGCTGGTAAACTCAGTGTCATAGCAGTTACATATCAGATGTGCAGAAAACAAACAGCCTGCGTCCCAGAAGGTTAGAGGGCTAATTCGGTGTTGACGGGCTGTTATGCTGATCTTGCCGCAAGTCTGACATGCAGCACACTGCCACAAGGGGGCAGCAGTTGGGCTACACCATGAATAAAGCACTGGAACGGACAAATTTAGAGCTAAGGAGTACATCTGTAAAATGAGTAGTAAAATGCAACAGAGTTAAATGCAAAGTTAAATGCAACAGAGCTAGAAATTAATGCACGTTAATGTGCATGTTTATTTAATTAGTATTTTATATTAGTGTGAATGTACCTTGTGGTTTTATTGTGATTTTGAGGAGTCCATGTAGCACTTTACGTGGATGAAGCTCTCCATTCTTCCGACTGTGTCTGCATTTCAGATGCATTGATTGGACAGAGCTGAATCTCAGTGCTTTGGGAAATCTGAGAGAATGGGCCAAGGTGTCTTTTTGTCACACTCCATTTGTTAGTGTATCCATGGGGTGGTTGGTGGAGTATTAGAATTACTTGAGTGTATGATATTGTTTTATATAACTTTTTGTCATTTTATGTTAATATGAATCAATATAATAATAAAATGTCACTGTATTTTTTGAGTGTTTGGTTGTTGCGTCTTCATAATCCATTACCTTTATCACTTAGATATTCTGAAATGTTCAAATTCCACCCAATAATAATTCTGTTAGGTTATATATGACTGACCATGGCATGAAGAATTACAAGGCATGTTGTGCAAGTATAAATACAAGACATATTGTAAAACATGATCATTTAAGCAACAAAGTAGCCAATTATAATTTAAAGACAACAAGCCCATTCCAATTTTGCTGGTAGGACCTTAAGTCAAAATTATTCTCTAAAAAAAAAAAAACAAAAAAAAAAACACTGGTCTTAAAAAGATTTATTGCACTTGTGTCAGAACAACAACAATTGAAAAAAAAAAAAAAAAAAACATAACACAAAAAAAAAAATCATTGTCTTGACATGGATTCACAAAGCAAATTGGACTCAAAAAAAACTTTTGGGCCAATTTCCCTTATTGCCATTTGACACATCCCTCGTGCAGTGTAAAGTGCAAATCTCAAGCATAGCCTACTGCAATTGCTAAAATCATATAACAACAGAGTAAGCAATAAAGTAATGTATGAGTGGCAGTGCACTAAAAACCCCCATCCCTCACACTCTGCCCCCCTTTCACCACATCAGGGATCAGGGGCGGACATAACGCAGAGTGGATCAAGGGTGTGTTTCCCAAAATCATAGTTGCTAACTAAGTTAGCTACTATGTTGATTGCAATGCAATTTTCCATTGACAACTAACTAAGTTGCTAACAGGTTAGCAACTATGCTTTTGGGAAACACACCCCAAGTCCGGATATTCAAACAAAAACATGAGTCAATGGTCCAGGAAAAGCAGAAGGCACAATAGCTATAGGATACATTCAAATACAGAGAGGCAGAGCTGTATCCAAACTAGTTAAAATACAGTTTATCCTGGGGTTGGGTTGGATGGATGATTATGGCTACATTCTGGCAAATTCTATAGAGGAACAACATAGTTCAGCACAGAGCTAATATTTTTGGAGACATGCCACTAATTCTGAGCTACAATGGGAGGTAACTTTAGTAAGCTCATAAGTAGACCTTGTACTTTGAATCGATCATATTTCTTAGGGAGTTGTACATCTCATGTGGAGTTAAAGTAAACGCTATTCACTTCATCTGTAAAGATGGCTGGAGAACCATGGAGAGAAACTCTTGACAAAAACTAAACGGTCTCTGCTACCCGTGCCTATAAGAACACAATGTTAGAGGTCTTGACGAAAAAGACGTTTTCTAAACAGATCTAAATCTCAGACATGGTTTGGTCAAGGTCTGAAGTTTAAAGATAACAGAATACACTGTCTGCTTAGATTTACTTAAAAGTGTCTCAACACTGCCACCCCATGGTAATATCATGCAACAAACAAGCTGATGCCTTGCATGTGGTTTATGCCAAAATCATCCAACTCTGTTTCATACCCATGTTAAAAAATATTACAAAACCAATGACGATTAAAATCATTGCAAAGGTCTCACTGATTTCAAACAGTTCAAAAAGTACAAATAAGTCCAGTCCTATGAATGTTGCCAACCTGAAACAAGAAGAAAAAGCAACTATGTTACAGTTACTGTACAGTCAAATCTGCCCAGTGTGAAAACAAAACTGTGTGACAGTGCAGCCAATGAGCTTCTATATTTGAGGGAAGTGAAACGCAAGTCAGTTTCATAGAAAACAAAGCAGGACTGTCTGAACTTATATGATTTAGTAAAATAAGCTTTATCAACACCAAAACACACACACACACACACACACACACACACACACACACACACACACAGAGTACAGGAGGATTACCCATCATCTGAGACAGAGAATCATCAACAACCACACAACTCTATTTCACACACACACACACACACAGTACAGTAGGACTACCTACTATCTGAGACAGAGAATCATCAACAACACACAACTCTATTTCACACACACACACACACACACACACACACACACACACACACACACACACACACACACACTACATGCTTTCACAGGCTTTTCAGTCAGCTTTCACAAACACTGGTCTTTGGCTCTAGTTTGCTTGTGGTCAGCTCTTTCTGCTGTGTTCCTCTCCCTCCTGTAAGGCTCCAGGTCAAAGGTGACTGTGCAGGAGCGTTAAAAACAAATACTGAAATACTGCACGCTCAGGCCTTAACGTCAACATCTCAACATCCTCTCATGACGCACCACCACGGCCACCTTCTTCTTCTTCCGTTTCCTAAAGACACAGAGAGACAGTTATACATTCTATTTTGCACACACACACACACACACACACACACACACACACACACACACACACACACACACACACACCATACTTACGCATTTTACAGTCTCTTAACACTCATCATATTATTAACTTCTTTATTTTCTTGAGGAGCAATAAACACAAGAATTTTACTCTCCTATAGGCTATACCACTATAATGAGATGGAATAAAGACTTTCTTCAATCTTGAATTTTGATTATCTACCACTGTTTTTGCCCACTAATCTGGTCCTTTCTCAGTGCTTATATAGTTGAATAATGAGTCTTGTAGTTGAATAACGAGAGAGAATGGAGTTAAATAATGAGTGAAGAGAGAATGTACACACAGTTTTTCAGTAGGTCACAGTTATGCAAGTAGCAGGGCATTCCAGTGCTGATTTACTGTGTGTGTGTGACTGGACTGAATCCCAGTGGTTAACAGAGATTAGTAACGGACGCATTCATGAACAGACTTACAGTGTCTGGACTAATCACAACAGTCTAATTTACTCCACCAATTACAGCATACACAAGCAGCTATGCCAAAGAAGTGCTGTGACTATTGAATTAAACACACTGACAGCATCATAGGCCCCTGGCAACACTAGATGTTTCCTAATCTATGAGGCTATGTGAGGGAGCTTTAACAGAATCTGCCGTGGTTATAAGGAGACTGCGGTTGATGTCAGGGTAAATCTTGGTGGGAACTGATTTGCAATCTGGGCAAAGCTGAGAATTTTTCATTTACACCACGGAAGATCTTACTGTTGAAAATGAATGAGTTTTTTTCAACTGTCTGAGCACAGAGAGAGAATTGGCTTGTAAAGGTTTGGACAGTTTAGTTTGGTCCAAGTGTGAAAATGTGTCATTTTAGTGTGTTTCCTTTATCTTTTATTTAGTTTCATTTCTGCCATTATTTGGCACACTTAGGGTCCAGTAACTGATCCTTACCTTCTCGGCGGAGAAACCATGCATTTCCACAGGACTGCATACAGAGCCAAAACAAAGCCAATGAACAGTGCCGCTGCAGTCATGCCTAGCAGAACAAAAACCCATTACTATACAATTTTTCTTTTGAATACAATTGATCGGTGTGCGGTTATTTTGATTATTTATCTGGATTATACTCATCTGCCGCACCAGCACCTGTGCCACTAAAGGCCTGTGCACAGACTTATGGACTTTGATACCCATTACTATACATTCAACTGCTCAACTGTTTATACCAGGGGGTCAGGATTTGGCCGGTTAGCTTTGCCAATTAGCATTGCACCTCCTCGTCGCCATTTTCCAGAAATTACATCATATCCGACTCCATTTGACATATGCTGATTGGTTAATGCTACACTTTCAGCTCATGTGAACGAGCTTCCTGTGCACAAACTTTTGTGGGCGTGCCCAGATTTGTCATATGTAGCTGATCTCCATTAGTAACATGAGCCCTCATTGGCCTAATGAAATGGAGTCGGAAGTGAGCTCCATGAAACGCCATCTTGACAACTGAAAATTTTGTTCAATTTTGGATGAATTCACTAGCCTAGCATTTCACATTGGAATGAATGGGAGGCGGGACTTAGTAGGTCTCTCCAGGTTTATTAATACCTCCATGGTTTATACCACACCACACAATGGACCAATGACTGGGCAAAAACAACTGCTGTTGGTTATAAGATGGACAAAGTAAAGCTAAATGCATAGAGTACCAGGTGGAAGTAATCTTCTATCCTCCTATACTGCTATGACTAAGGCTGCTTGGATCTCTGAGTTTGGGACAGGGACAGGCCTTGCTAGTGGGGAGTAGTCAAGTCAAGTCAAATTGTACTATTTTATTATTAAAGTTATTTATATAGCACTCAGCACTCAGTCTCCACTACGCTCCTCAACGGCCTCTCAAACCCCTCCCTGGCTATAGCACGTTGTCAGCGGCTTGCTCACAGCTGTGATTGACAGGCAGCTATCCCTCCCTCGGAACCTGATTGACGGTAGGCTAGGGAGTGCTGGATTTCTGCAAACACGATTACAGGGTTTAGATGGAGCTAGAGAATTTGTTTGTTTTTTCCTATATGGCCTTTTTCATGTACTACTTCGAGAAAAATGTGACAATACAGCCAAATAGAGCTTTAAGAACATAGCTGCTGCATTTTGTACATTTGAAGTCTGTTTATATTGGCTTGAGTTAAAACTGTATACAACGAGTTGCAATAATCCAGACAGGATGTAATAAAATATTGCGAGACACTTTCAGGATCCTGGGCTGATATGAGTAGTTTTAATTTGGCCGATAAAAGCCACCTTTTACCACACCGCTGACTCAACTGTTTAAACACACACACACACACACACACACAGTCCATAGCAACAGCAACAATGTCATACACAGATCCAAAACCACAAGAACAGGCCTTGTTGTCCAATATGATAATAAATAAAAGCCTCGCTCCTCTGCTAAGCCTGTGAGATGGCTTCCATTAGTGCAGTGACCTAGCCTGGGAATTCCCATGCTCCTTTGCTCGCTTATTTCATTTCACTCTGCAGAGGAGCATGGTGACCATGGCCGTTTTTCTCGCTTACTTTCGGTATCCAATCGCAGAACAAAAAGGGATTTGTACGGCCCTCGATTGCATTTTACGTCACATGGTGGCTCTGGTATTGGCTCCGAGGTATGTACAGACGCTATGATAGACATTCGTAGCGCCCAATAAACGGCTATGGACAACTGTAAACGATGCTTCCGCTACGAGAAATGCAATAGGTAGGTCCCCAGACTAAATATCACTTGTGATTTTAGTTTGGCATTCGCCAGGCTAGCAGTGACCAGCAGATATGAGAACACTCCAACCAGAACATGACACAGCTGCTGCTTTTCTTCATAACTGAGGTAGATAGGAGGAGGAAAGGATGGGGTGAGACAGAGACAGAGACAGACAGAGAGAGACAGAGAGAAGGAATATTCCAAAGAGTTCTTGGAGTGACTGCATCCGTAATGTGGCAGATATTCTAAGGCTATAGACACAGAGCTACTATGGCAAAAACATTTATCATCTAGCTCACCTTACATTTTGAAGTGAACAGCTAAGTTTTATGTACTATATCACAAAAAACAGACTCTGAATGATTGAATGTTTGCATATGTTTATAAAACGTGAACAGTCTGATTTGTGAACATCAGTAATCTTCTGTAGTATAATACCATGAGTTGCTGTTTTAGTTGGTGCCCTAAATCAACCAGCACTTTCCAGGCTATTGGCACAGCTAGGAAGGTTTTGACCACTACACAACCACTGCCAGAGTAGTGCTGATCTTCTCTATGTGGACATCTTTGATAAGAATGATTGGGTTCTACTTTATATGAAGATGTCTCTACATTTGTTGGGGTTCTCTATGTGGATCTCTTTGATTGGGTTCTACTTTATATGAAGATATCTCTACAGGGTTCTCTACCGTAACTGGACATCTTTGATAAGAATGACTGAGGTCTACATGAAGACGTCTCTACAGTTGTTGGGATTCTCTATGCGAATGTGGTTAAAGGAGAAATAAGGTTTGGATCAGTCAATGGCCCTGTTGTTCCAGGTACCTGAATGCTGTCTTTAAGAAAAAGAACCAGAAAATTTTATGCCAAGGGTTTGATGCTACATAGACCAAATAATATAAATACTAATAATAAAACGGATCACTGATTCTGACTGAATGGGGCAAAATGAAATGAAACTAAAAGTAAGTTGTTATGCTGTTATGACCCATTCAGTTTCCATGCCAGTTCACTGCTCGGATGTTGTATCAAATTTTCTTATTCTTTTCCTACCTATAGCACTTGGTGAGTTTGAACAACAGGACTATGGATTGATTTACACTTTCACATTTAATGAGAGCTTCATTTAGAACTTCGGTAATAGTAGTTGGGGTAGAGATACCCTGCTTTGCTCACCTGGCACAATGCCACTGCCTGGCTCCAGGCCTCTGTCAGAGTGAGAGGACCATGGGGAAATGGTGGTGCCTTCAAAAAAATAAACAAACCATCATTTCATTTCATTTCATTTCAAGCATGTGTGTCTGAGTGTTCTGTTGTGTGTGTGTGTGTGTGTGTGTGTGTGTGTGTGTGTGTGTGTGTGTGTGTGTGTGTGTGTGTGTGTTTCGCAAGAAAATAAATGGCAAGAAAACAAATATCAAGTGTAAGTCTTTCCTTCTTAATTCTGGAATTTTTGGAATAATTTCATATATTTCATATCATATAAAGTTCATAAGACATACAGTACACTACTCCATATGACAATGTCAAACAACCAAAGACATACCTGTCTTTTTTGAGTTGCACCTGTCGGTAGCCTAAACAACGGTGTTAAACAGCAACCAAATAAGCTATCGTGAGTAACTATGTCCTCAGAGTTTTACAGGTCAAGGATCCCCTGACATACAGAGACTTGGACATACCCATATTACTCAGTATTTCACATGGAAGATGCTATAGCTATGGTCAAGTCAACCAGGTCAATGTTAATGCGTCAAGGGTAAAGGTCACTAATGGAATCATTGTTGACATCAACAAACTAATATCTAATACATTAGAATAACATCAGTTATTCTTTAAATGTGCCTATTATAGGCAGTATACTGGCCATCTGACATTTCTACAGAATTGCTCTGAAATTCAAACGTTGGTATTTATGAAATAACGATATCACCGCAGTCTGAAAGCTAAGTAGACCTGCATAGGAGGTCATAAATAGCCATTGTTTTTAGGCTATTTTGTGGCCAAAGTAACTAGGCTATCTCTATCAAAGGGCTTACATTTTGTCTCCTAACAGGTTGATGGAAAATTGCCTGATAAACAGGAAATGGCTTTAGCCTACTTTTGTTCTGTTGTTAAAAATGCAAGTTGTGTTCTCTTAAGTGAGCTCTACATGTGAGAGCATTTTTCTTTTTTCTTTTCTTTTTTTGATAGGTAGGGTTGGTTACACGCTAGTGGTAGGGGGCCTTCCAAATGAAATTCTGCTTAGGGTCCTAGAAAGGTATGGATTGGCCCTGCTTCAGATTAACATTAAAACTAATTCACCCAAATTTAAAATCCCTCCCTACAGTAGCTCTTAACATCACCTGAGGAAGACATGTGGAAGAGTGGGAAATGGCCGGAATGTGAGAGGGCTATGCTGATGCCACCTTTCTATTAGTTCTCACTCTGTATTTCTTTTTCTTTTTTTACTGGAGGGCCAAGGACCTGAACATTGCTCTATGAAGTGTCTCTTTTTTTTAGCAGGCAATCTTGCAATCAGCAGCACTGTAGTCCCAATAAAAATTCCAGTTAACATCAAGTTAGTCAAACTGGCAATGCGTATCAATGTTTTCATTGTCAAAATGTGTGGTTGCCATGTCTGCAAAGATAAAACATTGGCTGTTTGAAAAAAAAAACATAATTTTAACAAGTGGTGTATGAATAAATTGGGTGGATTTCACGCTGCATTTTCTTCATAACTTACCAATGTTCTGTTTTGCATTGTTAGTGGTCTGCGGAATGGCTTCCAACACTGCCTGAAAAGGAGAAGTATCATCTATTAATCAATCTATAACATCTCTTACAAAAATAAAAGATTGCCACAAATATGCAGCAATATTGCAGAAATATTGCTGCAAACTAATTTGCATGTGGAAATATGACCTAATAGCAAACCTGCTATAAACCTCCAGAAATGCCAAACTTCTGATGAACATTCAACGACAAATTTGCAGTTTGCCAGAAATTTGCAAGAAGGTCATATTTTCACATGCAAATTAGTTTGTGGCAATATTGCAGCAATATCGCAACACATTTGCGGCATTCTTTTTATTTTTCTAGGGGATGAGACAAGACTGTAACTGTGAACCTTGTTTTCTATACTGCGCTGCAGGTACAACAGGGCAAAAGTAGTTAGTTTGATTATCAGGCATGTCCAGTGACCCTGCTGGTTAGATATCTAACCCTCAGAGAGGTCAATCTGGCAGCTGGCTACAGTTAGACATGTTCAAATCCCATGACAGGTACAAGGTCCAGGCACTTTTTGAGAATTAGTGCTCAGTAAGCATCTAATTTCAGGTCAATCCCTGTTAAAGGAACACTGTGCTGTTTTTGCTGTAAAACGAATGAACTAAATAAAAGGCAACCAGAACAAACTTTTTTTTCTGGCACTACTAGAACATTCAAATGATTCCTGATAAGCAAAAAATGAGCAATGTCATGCAGTAACTGTTTTTCTCTTATTTTGAGGGGGTTTCCTAACCCCCAGTACACAGTGCATTTCCTTGATGACTGTGGGGATAAAATTTGCATTCACCCAGCCTTCAAATGACATCCAAATGTATTTAGAGATGGTATCAAAATAAATTCTGATGAAAAGGATCCTCAAACAGTGACAAAAGACGGCCTAAAGTCCCTTCAAATGTAAGTCTACTGTCACAGTTTTGTTTTATTAATAACGTTATTCTGTTAATAACACTTTTTAATAACATTTAAAAAGTAGCCTACTTTGTATCTTGCTTGCTCTTGCACTCTTATTTTTCAAAAACTGGACACAAGCAAGTAAGGGTATCATGATGTGGAGTTTCTCTTGTAACGTTAGTCACCTTGAAGTGAAAAATACTATGTTCCTGCATGGTTTCAGTGGAATAACACTTTTCGCGCAGAAACATTGCCTTTAATTTACTTAGCGCCTTTAATTTAAGAGTGAGTCTGACGTTTTATAATTGTTCATAATTATAATTGGTCTATGTTGATGGCTTATTCGGTCCTCTGCTCAACACGTTAGAAATGCAAACAAAAGCATTTCAAAAAAGAAAAAAAATGGCTCAATTGTGCCTTTCACTTAACATGTAAGGTAGAGTTGGATCTGACTTTTGGAAAGATTTTAGATCGTGGTCAACAGGCGGATTTTGCTGGTAAACAAAGCACTGAGGTGCGTAACAGTGCGCCCAGCCAGCCAAAGCAGTGTACAGCAAGCAAGCAAACTACATGCAGGGTGATTTTACCTGCGATGAGTTTTTCTCGTAAAATCGAAGACTGGCGGTTTGGTTTTCTCGCTGTGGCCACATGGTGTAGATAAATTCTGGGCAGCCCCGTTGTCTCCTTTCACCAGACTTCCTAATGCCGCTCTAACGGTGGATTTCAGGGGGAGTTGGGAAGTCTTAAATGTTTTCAGGTTTTCACCTTCACATGGCAATCTGCAACTGTCGCGCCGCCTGCATGCCATTCTACAAGAAAACGAGGCTAATTTCTTCAATGAAGAGGAAGGGGAGTGTCTGAGGTTCAGATCAATTAGCAAACTTTCCCATGTTTTCAAGAGTTTTCTCTTCATCTTCATATCTACTTGGTTAACTTTTGCATCAGTGAGTTTAGTTCAATTCGTAGCCTATCCAAAAAAAACTCATGTTTTTATTTCACATTGCAGACCTCAACAGACAGAAATCCTGTCTTTCCATCCAAGAAGTTAAAAATATCAAAAAATTTATGGAAGACTCACTGTCTGTGGGCTGTATTTTCCTACGTTATACCACAGAAGAGAGCTTTCTCACTCGAAATGACAGCTGTTTCACATCAGACGTGTGTAGTTCTGCCGAGTGCCACAAGATGTCTCATTAGCCTACTTAACGGTTTGAATAGTCCATCTGTAAATTGTATCATTGTACCAGAAAGGCCTCTCTTGCGATAGAGTTTGATGTAGCCTTAAACACTATATACTTTAAAATATATAGCCTACTTGTTGACAATCACTACAACCCAGCACTAAATCGCACTAAATCATTATACATACTGGCCTACCTAGAAAACACTGATCTGGCGCTCCATTGGATGTTTATATTGGTTCAACACTGAAGTATCCTTTTCTGCCAGTAGAGGGCAGCATTTTTACTGTTACAAAATTCAGCTCTTGTAGTATAGGCCTACACGTAGGACCTACTCATAAAGATTTGCTGAGAGATAAACCATACAAAAACATACATAACCTAAACCATAAACACAATTATTGCCATTTCTTTAAAATTACATTAGTAAACTTCCTCTTGCCAATAACACAATCACTTATCTCCTCTTTTAAACTCGTCCCTATTACTCTAATGCGAAGCTGGGGGCACAGTAGTTGATTAAATGACAAGAAAAACTTTCTATCCTTTCTATCCTCTTAATTACTTGGTGGTATCAGATCTTCCAGAATGCAATATCATCTCTCATTTCAGTACACTAGCCTAGGTAATTATTGCTGAGCACCAGAAAGTTTCTTTTTTTATTTGATTTATTTATTTAGGCCCTATTTATTTATTTATTTGTTTATTTATTTATTTTCTGGTTTTGAGTGAGCACGGGAAACGTTTTGATTCTCACATAAAACTTTCTAGTGAGCACAATAAACTTCCTGAAGAAAATTTGCATATTAGAAAGTTTTTGGTCCAAACCAGAGGTGCGTTTCTAGACAGCATTGTTGCTGTCATTGTTAGCAGTGTATCTCTCCCATTGAGTGAAATAATGGCCAATATGAAAGTTAGCAATGATGCTTTATAGAAACAGCACCATGAAACTTTGTTGTGCATATCAGGAGCACCTATCTGTTTTTTCCATCTGAGTTACACGGTAGCACCACTTAACATTTAAAAAGTTTCAAAAGTTGCCAATGCCAATGCTATTGCATGTCTAATGCTCTATGGTTGCCTACATCAGCCTATGGTTAGAGCCAGGTAGTCGACACTAAATGCAAGACTGCATTGAAGATGCTAAGGGACATAGAACATGATGCGAACCGATGCTCGTTTCATAAAGGGCCATCTAGTGTTTATGCATGGCACATGGCAAGAGAAGGCCCCTCATTATAAGGCGCTGAGCATTGTTTGACATGCAGTGACTGTCTCCCAAGAACGCTTGGCAGCACAGTTTGAAAGGAACGCATTGTTTGGGTGCGCAGATCTATTCAGTGCAAACCACTCCCCCGACTAGGCGCTTCTCAGCTTCTGCGCGGAACTCGGAGGCAATGTCACGTTCGAAATGAACATTGCAGCATCAGTACACGAAAGAAGTGTGGCAAACACATGAGAACACTTACGAGTTGTTTGCAGAAGTAAGCTACAGCAAACAAAGGGACAATTACTAACGACAAAATTCAGTTGTTTGGAGAAGTGGAACGTGGGACAGTGGATTTCTTTGCGCCGAAGTGCATGGGTTGGGGTTGTGAATTCAGCGGAAAGATTCAGCGACTTGTAAGATGCTTCAGAACCATTTGAGTGCCATTAAAAGTTGTAGGTAAGTTCAAGCACCATCTGTGAGAGCTTTGTTATTTTCTTTTGGAAATTTTAAAGCACTCGTATTTCGTTGTCTTTAAAAAAGGAGATCATGCATCTGATTATCAGTCGTATGGGGAGAGTGGTAGCTATGCCTCCCATGGTCACTCGGGTCTTGGGTGTCATAGAGACTCGCCATGGGACGACTATGTTACATCAGGCAGAAAAACAAGTCCTGCATTGTTGTCTGTACAGCTTACATGGACATGTTTTACTGTAGCCTACCGTCTAATAAATTGAAAGGAATAGTGTAAACTATTAGGCTATTAATATTAATAGTAGGCTATTAATATTACTTAATAGTAGGCTATTAATATTCCTTAATAAATAGGGTAATAATTTGCTTACCAACACTTCTTTTCCATCCTCCTATATTAAGAAGTATGTTCTTACAACCAGGTTTGATGGCTTCAGAATTTTGTACAGCCTAGTGCAGCCTACAGCCTAAATGACTGCATTTTTCCAGTGACATTCAATTTAGGCTTAATGAGTGCACAATGTAATTAATAAGGGCCTACCTTGGACACTATCTATCTATCTATCTATCTATTTATTCTAGGTACAGTATCTATTGTTAAATGTATCTGATACATAAATATTAAATCAGTAAGCAAGGCAAAAGGATAGGATTTGGAAGTTTATTACTCTAGTTTTCATCTTTGATGCATGAAGTAGCCTTTAGCACGTTTTTCTTCTAGCAAATATATCAGTAACTCTGACAACAAAATAGTTGTTGCTGAGATATATAAAATCTAAAATGCATCCTCTACTGCAGCATCTTTGTACTGTACATCTTGCAGCAAATCTTTTGATTTTGGAAACGTTCTGCATTGTGTGGGTGGAATGGAGACCCTACAACTACCAAACACATTGCACAAGTCAGTGGATTTTTAAAAAGTGGGTTATATGCATGGTAGGCTACTGACAGGGTCTAGGTCTTGCAACACCATAGGAAGAGCACATCCCTAATGTGCTCTTTGGACTATGTGGGCAGCAGCGCTCACTCAATTCCTATTGATTCTCACACCACAACTGCTTCAAATGTAGTCCACCCACCCATTACCTACAACTAATGCTTGGAGGTTGAAATAGTTTAGTGAAATAGATCCACACTGTTAGTGCAATCAAGACGGAATCAAATGAACGTATATATTTCATTATAAGAATGCAAAGAAGATAGATAGAAGACTGTGCTTCTTTATGTACACCATTCATAAAGATGCACAGAAAAAAGTACATGCTTTATCAAGGTCTGGATTAGTACAAGGTCTGTGGACAATAGCAGATGCTATTGCCATTCTCCCAGTACTTACACAACAGGATACAACTTACTACACATTAAAGCGTTTGCTGTGCTTGCAAAACACAGAGACTGGGAACACACCAAATGTTACTATGACCACTATAGTTGAAATATTTGTTATTGAAAGTATATAGATGCAAGATGTCTGAAAATGAATGGCCTCCTCTCCCACATCTCAATTCACACTCAGAAGTCACTAGGCCTATGGCTACTTCATGGGAGGCTGGAGGAGGCTGTTTTTAGAGTCCAGGCTTGTCCTTCATTTAGACCATATTGACCTCATTTACCCCACCTCTCTTCCTGTGTGGCTGACTAAAAACAAAAACACAAATGCAAGACGGCAAAAAAGAGCTTGTGCTTTTACTTTCTGGCCACAGAGATAAGCACTCACATTTACCGTTGAACTTGAGCTGTCGAATACTAAAATGACAGAAGCTGTTGTTGGTTTCTAAAAGACACAGCTTCCTTTTCTGCCCTTTCCATGCGGGTTGAGAGGCAGTTCCTCCACTTATCTGTGAAATGGCCTTAATGTAATGAGAAGCAGGTAGAGATATGCAGATGAGTGGTACGGTAGGAGACGTTTTGAAGTGGGTGGCACTCCAGCCTCAACTTCACCCTACCCCTGTCCACTGAAGTCACCTCCTCTTGCTATATATACATAGCAGTGCACTTAAGGCACTTAACCACTGTATGGACACACACACACACACACACACACACACACACACAGTACAGCACATGTAAAAAAAATATTAGTTTGCTATATGCATTAATAATATGAAAAGTTATTCTGCAGTTTAACAGTGGTAGTGCTGTGGGTGTAGGTGTAGGAGTTAAGTCTCAGTTTCTGTGTTTAGGAGATAACTGCGTATTCCAATGTTCTGTGTCTGGTACCCCATAATAACTGATAAGGTTTTCAGTTAGAATGATGGCAATCTTTTTTTGAGGAAAAAAATAATTTTGAGAAGTTGTGAATGACGTACAGTACATAACAGAAAAATGAATGCCTGAAGTGGTAGAATATACAATGTATTATTTAAAAGAGACACACTTTAGTAAAATTTGGTTAGTAAAATTTACATCACTCAGTGTTCTCAACTAGCCTGGCGAATGCCAAACTAAAATCACAAGTGATATTTAGTCTGGGGACCAACCTATTGCATTTCTCGTAGCGGAAGCATCGTTTACAATTGTCCATAGCCGTTTATTGGGCGCTATGAATGTCTATCATAGCGTCTGTACATACCTCGGAGCCAATACCAGATCCACCACGTGACGTAAAATGCAATCGAGGGCCGCACAAATCCCTTTCTGTTCTTTGATTGGATACCGAAAGCAGGCGAGAGAAACGGCCATGGTCACCATGCTGCTCTGCAGAGTGCAATGAAACAAGCGTGCAAAGGAGCATGAGAACTCCCAGGCTAGTTCTCAACAGGCTCAAAGGATACTTTAGGGTTATCAAGGTTGTCTCAGAACAACAAATAGATATCAAATCAATAGCATATCACAGATTATCCCTTTGCTTTAATCTTACCCATAAATAAGTACTGTTACTGTCCAACTGTCTATTGTATAATACCTTGATCTCATTTTCTTCTGCAGGACGTCTGGATCCCAATCAAAACAGTAAAGAGGTGCCACTCAACTTCACAACACAGCTCTCAGTTGAAGGAAACTGAACTACCGAATCACCAACCAAAATTAGAGACTATTTCCACACTCTCTCTTGGAGTTCTATGTTCTTGGAGTTCTAAGTGTTTATTGTTCGGCCCATGAAAATGAGAGAACATTCTCTTATTCAGGAGCAGTGAAGAGGGAGTGCATGAGTGTGGGAAACAGGAGCAGCAGGTCTGCATGAGATTGGTTTACTGTATGTGGTAAATTATTGTCCCTTCTTCAGGTGAAGCCACAGGATTAAACTTCTAAACAAATTTACTGCCATTAATTTACTCAGACATACACACACACACACACACACACACACACACTCACCCTTACACACATAGAGGTGGTTTCTATCCGTTCCCTCCCCTCAAATCCCATCAAGTCATCATGGAGTCGGAGCTGAGGACGGGTCTGTCTGTTGCGGCCATCATAGCCATCGTCTGCAACTCTGTGGTGGGCGTCCTCATCCTCATCCTCTTCGGCATCCTCTACAAGGCCTGCCAGGTGCCCTCCAAGTGCCCGGACAAATTGCCTGTCCTCCCAGACTCTCCAGAGGAGCAGAGGAGTGAACAGAAGTACCTACTGACTGCAGCCTAATTCAGATTGTATACGTCCATTGACGGATGATGGAGACCATATCTGACGGAGGGGGGAGTCCATTTTGATTGGTCCATGGATCCGTTTCTACCTGGAAAGTTGAACATTGGACGCAATGGAGCTGACAGAAGGGACGGACCTATAATGCATTTGGAGAAAGCTCAATGCAAAGTCAATGGGATCCGTTAAAGGCGTAAAGGGGACTAGGAAGGGTAAAGTGCCACCTCATAGGACACACCAGTCCATTGGGTACCTCACAGACATCCACATGTGGAAGTCACCATGGAGACCTCAATTATGGGATACTGGCCAAAACTTTACTAGCTCATTGCATTTAGCACAGCGAGTGTAATTTGTTGAGTGGTTAACAGATGGTGGTCATAAATTGCCTGCATGGTTTATTTGCCATAATCACCTTAAACACACACAAACACACACACACACACACACACACACATAAAGAGCACTGTTGAAGGATCTCAGGGTGGTCAGAGTGTTTTGTCCCCACACACACTCTCTCTCTCTCTGGTAGTAGAGGGTATGGTGAGAATGTGAAAAGCGTTACGTAAAACAGAGCAAATCCTCTTACTCTCTCTCTCTGAGACTGTCCATCTGTCAGTCTATTTACTGCTCCTTCACGGATCATCACTGTCACCCAAAGAGTACCTTAGATCTGTTGGACAGTGTGTACTTGCAATGATCATCAGACCCCAGGTTCTCTGTGTATATGAATGTAAGACCACAAAGTGGCCCTTGCACTATAGGATTACAGTGAGCAAGAGAATATTTAGAAAGAGAGACCGAGAGAGGGAGAGAGAGAGAGAGAATGGGAGGGGATTTACAGTGCCATAGGCAGGCAATTTATCCTATGTAATAAATGTACTTTAAATGTAGGCCTACTGATTTATGAAAGACTGGAGCTGTTCAATAGAACTGTACACTCCTCATGTATAAGGAATAGTTATGTAACTCTATTTGGAAATGTACTCAAATTGATCTGTAACACACATGCACACACATTTATATGTTGCATTTGACATGTTTTGATAATTGTTGCCATTTTCATACTGAAGACTGTAAACTTTATACTGTAAATAAATTAACTGACAAGAACTGTGAACTTTGCTTAGGTACCCTATGTAAAAACAGCAGGTAATGTGGTCACTGCAACATGGACCACAACAAATCTTCATTTACTATAATAAAGATGAAGATATGAAAAAAAGACAACATGATCAATATGAGGAAAACTTTAAAGGACAATTTAAAGCTACACTACAAACTTTCATGATGAGGTTTCATGCAAATGTTTCTTTAGTCACATGAAAGCTACCCACATCATCTTACTATTGCTAGTTCTAGAACTCTGTAACCTAATGTGAGTGATTCTATCTCTAAACCTCAGCAGCCAGAAGGCTGTTTATAGGTCACTAGGCTGGCCTTAGGTCAGGCCATCCCCATCAGGTGATGAGCCTCTGACATCGAGTGGTTCTGATTCTGGTGTTCCTTTCCCACGCTAATGAGATTTATATACTCCAGCTCTTTAATAGCCTGCAAAGCTGAGCAGAGCAGGAGGGCTATTATACACTAAAACACGGACCAATCAGCAGCTTCTAAAATAGGAACCTAAGCTGTAATCTTTACAGGTGTGCCAGTATCTCATGCCAGTTAGAGGTGATGGGGGATGACTTGATGGAACACACCATGGTTATTTGTTTCCCTGTGGACTCAATCTATCTACTTTAAGCAGCTCTGATATTTAGCCAGAGTGCCAGTAAGTCAGCATTGGCTTTGGGACAGAAAAAACATGAATGAAATTTTTTTTAAAACACAATACAATTCGTAATTCCTGTCTTGCAGTTAGGGAAGATTTTATTTAGGCCTAATACTGCGCAGAGTGCTGAGTTAGCTCATTTTGTAATCCATATATTATACATGCATATCATAACTTAAGAAAATATGAACCACACATCATGCTTAAGCGCCTAGTTTTTTATAGATTACATCAATACGGTTGTTTCTTCAAACTTTATCGCTGTTTTCTGGGTCATTTTAGAATTTATGTTTTTAACCCAGAAGTACCACATAGTTCCTTTAATACAGTACTTCCCTGACAGCTTGTTAGGCCCAGTCCCATTACTATCACTTCCCCTCGATTTTGGCCCTAACACTCGGTTTGCGCGTTCATGTGTAAGTGTAGGGTGTCCCAATACTTTCGGGACCGAGGGATAGTGGCTTTCAGCCCTTCAAATCGCCCCTTCAAACGGAGGGAGGTCTGGTGCAGACTTCGAACGAAGTGAAGTTGAAGTGAAGATGAAATTACCCACGGTTCTTTGCGAACTGATCAGCTAAACAAAATGATTGAGTGTCGGTACCCGATCTCTGTCCTCAGCTCTGGATAAGAGCTTCAAAAATATAGCTACTATTGCAATTAAGCATGTATATATATATTTTAATGTCGGGATATCTTAGTTTGATGTAAATTCATTTGAATTCCGCACAGGTGTGTCAAAACATGACTATTAAAAAGATCGATATTTTTCAAAGGGCGCGTCGGTACCCGATCTGTGTCCGAATGCATGAGCTGTGTTCCGTTGTCTCAGCTCTGGATAAGAACTTCAGAAAGATAGCTACTGTTGCAATTAAGCATGTACATACATATTTTTTAATGTCGGGATATCTTAGTTTGATGTAAATACAGTTGAATTCAGCACTGGTGTATCAAAACATGACTTAAAAAGATCGATATTTTTCAAAGTGCGCAAATCTTTCAACAGAATTACCAGATCCTCTCATGTGGGTGATTTTCTCAATGATAATTTGTGGATGACGGCTTTTGAACAGTTTATGCCGGTTTAGAGCCTTATATCCGTTCAGACGCGTAAAACAGGTGAAGACGTTTTTATGCAAGTGTTGTCCCATTTATTAGGGGAAGATTTGCACTTCTCACTACACAATCGAGGGGTGTCTCATCTTGGAGGGAACTCGAAAACGAGTGCTAGTGTTAGGGAAGAGAAATGGGACTGGGCCTTAGTCTCTTTAAAGAAGGAGCCATTTAAAAATTGTGGCTTTCATGTATGGCACATGTGGTATCCACTCACACTAACTACTGATATTACTGTAATTTAATTTAATCACTGGCCAAAAACATCTTCCAAATTCAATGCCAAGCAGACATAAACACTCATACACTGCTGGTTTAGTAGGCCTACACTGACAAGGAGGATCATCTCAGCACACTGACCATATTCTGATTGTATAGACGTATGCGTCAAACATCTGATTCTGATTGCCGTATTCCGTTTAGACCCTGTCAAATGCAGCCATTAACTCATTCTCATTCACAGTCGTGCTCCAGCATGTAGCTGCCTACATTATGTTGCTTTTTTAACAAGCATATGGACCATTTAATGATGACATGCAAGTGCATTTTGTGTCCTTTAATGTGATATTTTTTTGTTTAAACAAGGTTTTGGGGCTAATTAGTGATGCCAGATTTTGTAATCATGTTTTCACAAACATCCAATATCCCAAAGCAGTATTTTCATGTCACTTCTGTGCTTAGCCAATTATCCGATCAGTTGTGTTAGGAATTAATTAATGGACCATGTAATTATACCCCTGGTGGTGGATAATAGATTTTACTAATGGAAAGTGATAATATGTTTACTAAAGCAACATTACTCACCAAATCAGGACTGTCATAAACCACTGTCTTTCAATTTAAAATCCCCAAAGACTGTATGACAAACTGAAGGCAAATCTTTAGTACCATTAAATGTACAATGTTGTGGTAACAAGTTGTAAGGAATTGTACCTAATAATACTAGGCCTGTAATGTTTAATGTAAGTCACCATTTTCCTACCTTGTGGCACAATAATTTGGTGTGTGTGCTGTATTTTTTCAACTCTTTAAATTGGAAGGCTTTGATAAGCATGTTTAAAGAGCTATATGTAAAAGGTTTAGGTTAAAGCATCCAAAAACTGTTTTGTCCAGATATCCTTTGAAGTTAGTGTGCAAATTTAGCAGCATCTGTCAATCAATCTATCCAATAATATCATGTTTACCACGAGTGGTTGCTGTATTCAATTACACACCAGTGCATTACGTGCAAAGTTGCATTCAAGATGTCTCAACACCAAATCCATAGCAACTACACATCACAGTTTTAAGCGATGTGACAGACGATGAGCTGTGTCTGATGAGGACATTAGTAGGTCTGGTGCCAGCCACACAAATGTTCTCTGTGATTGGGGGATTAGCTGTCTGTCTGTCTGTACCTCAAATCTCTGCAGCCCCATTTCTGCCCTAAATCTCCCAACAAAGCAGCTGAAACAAAACAAAACAAAAACAAAAAACAGTCAAGAGGCTGAACCAACATTGTGTTGAGATAGGACTCAAAAACACTAGTCTCTAGTCGTCTAAATCAGATTATTTTAAAAGAATGACTGGACTTACTCTGTGACCTTTACTCTTGCCTTCATCTAGCTAGCGTAACATCATCAGTAGCTCTCTGTCGGCACAGCATAGGTTAATCTGAACCCTTAGTAATCGCCAGAGATAGCAATGAAGAGACCCTCCTCAATCATACCACACACACACACACACACACACACACACACACAGTCACACAAACACACATACTACAGAGAGGATTAGTCAACTGACCAGTGGCATTGCATAACAAGATCAGAGTATATTGAAAAAATAAAGATTCTAATGAACAACATAAATAATCTGCCTCTCTATCTGACTATCTGAGAGACTGCAAAGGGTTGCATAAGCCACACACGAGGAGGACAAATAGAACATCTATCTTTTCTTTTCTTGCATTCTTCCTTCACTGCTTTCCATATCTCTTGTCTCCATCTCTACAGACTCATGCCCCCCCCCCCCCCATCTGTTGTTCCATGAATCTGACATACTGCCCTTCACTCTCTACTCTGCCCCCACACTGTTCTCTATTGCACAGTGAAAGCTGCAAAACAGCCGTACCACAACTGTTTTACCATGGCCAACTCTAGCTTTTTTTTTTTTTTTTTTTTTGCCTGAGGCGAGATTCAATTTTTCTGTTCATATGCAGAAAAACTGGGTTTTAGTGAAATATAAACACACTGTATAGGATATAGGCTTTTTATTCTTAGATGTAATTTATCAACTGTTTAAGTTATCCAGAAAATAAAACACCATATCATTTGCCTTGATTGTTCTCAAGGTGTGTGTGTGTGTGTGTGTGTGTGTGTGTGTGTGTGTGTGTGTGTGTGTGTGTGTGTGTGTGTGTGTAAGGGAAATGCTTGGGATGAATGCAAGACACTTTCAAAAGGTTTTTGCTGTTGAAATTTTGATCAACATTTGAGAACAGGTGTCGCTGCTGTCCAAGGTGCTGAAGTGGAAAAGTGACAGGAGTGGTGTGTTAAGATTCCACCAATTTTAGTTTGATTGATCCATCATCTGAACTGTCGAAATGCGGAGGTTATGGACTCTTCTATCATATCATTATAAATGAATGCTAATTCATGCCCAAATCAAAGTGTGCTAATGTACTGCTATACCTGGTCTCCAAAATGTCTATATTATTTGGCCCTCCGACAAATAATTGAAGACCTCTGGACGCAACTTTGAACTCACTGATCTCTGCACTACAGCAAGGTATTACTGTAATGTGAGGTATGTGACCAGTTAGGTGGCTCGTTCTTCCTCCACAAAAGTGAAAGGCAAAATAAGGTGTCCTGTTACTCAATATTGTGAAGAATATTAGCACCCCCGTGTGGTTGTTGTTTGTAAGCCCAGAGGAGAGTGTCAGAGATGAAATATGTCATGGAAGAGATAAAAGTTGTAAGAGCATGAAATGCCCTTCATCCTCAGTTTCTGAATATAATTTAGATGCACCTTATACTCAAGTCATGTAAAACATGTACAACTGATGCCTGCATATTGTTACTGCTAGATGTTTTGCCCAGCAGGTCAAGGTTTGATATGTATCATGGGGCAGTGAGATACGGAAAAAAGAAAAATGTTTTTTCCAAAGTATGGCTTCAATGCTCACTATCTAACCACCCATGCCTCTTGAATACATTTATGTTCTAAAGTCACTCATAAGTCCATGCAAGTTTTACAGAGAAAAAAAGGTACAGTAAAATATCTCATTGTACTGTGTAGGTATACTATATCCAGTCTTTGTTACAGCCAGTGTTGGGGATAACACTGTACACATAATTTCGTTACTGTTGTCAGGAACTTAATAACGTAACGCATCACTAACGTCATTACAGTTACTAGAGTATAGTAACGTTCGTTACAGCGTTACCCACGATATTGTTCAGTGACATTCAGATTAACATGTAAATCAGTGAGCTACCGGTAGGCCAACATGAATTGCTGTCAAACCCGCGTTGTTTTTATTAGTGGCGCATGCGTGCCAACTGGTTGCTGTGGAAATCGATTGATTCAGTGAGAGGGAGATGGAAGAGAGAGAAGTCATGGAGAACACTGGCATCTTCGCCAACTAGAAATATTCGCATTATTTTCAGGTAGTTGCCTGCAAAGGCAAAAACATGTCGGTTAAGTGCTCGCTATGTCCTGGTGATAAACAGCTTTCCACTTCTACACAGTCAATGAGCAATTTGTCGAAGCACTTGGCCAGACAGCACAGTCGTACAAAGCTGGTGGCTAAAAATCCCCATAGCCACCGTCCCGGTGATGATGAGACTGCCCCAGCACCCAAACAGGCGAAATTTACATCAGGAGAGGGAGGATTACGACAGGTAACATCGCAGGCTAGGGTTGTTAATGAATAATCGATTATCGATTATTTGTTTGTTAAGGCTTGTTCGAATAAAAATTAAAGCTTAGCGAATAATCGTTTAATTTATTGCGCATTAGAGCAGCTACATCTTCCGGTACGCTGTTGCGCAACAACGAGGAGAGGTGAAGGAGGTTAGGAGGAGAATAGCAGTGTGGGACTATTTCTCAAGAAACATGGGCCTATAGCTTATAAATTTCAATGCAATTACAGTGACACTGTTACCTACCAACGTCATTTAAAAGGCGGTCTGATACTGGAGAACTGTTCTCATATCAGCTAGTTTGGCAAAAAGTATGTGCGCATTGCCTAGTCGCGATGTTTTCTCCGATGTGAAGGGAAACAGGCATGCTGTTGATAAATTGGTTACTGCTTATTAGGCCTACGTAATTTGAGAAAAAAAAATGTTATTCGTTATTTAACGTAGCCTACTTGGCTACTGAAGGCTATTACAGAGCGCGTCAATTTTTTATAATAATTGTCTCTGCCCTCTCGTCCTGAGTTTGAACAAAACTATGTGAAAGTTCTTCTATCACCAGCTGTTATCCGTTGGCAATTTTGGTCAGAAAAGTTCCATATTTCGTCGTGCATTCAAAAATGCTCATGATAGCCTATGCTGCATTCAAAACATTGTGACAAATCTAGCCAAGAGCTGGATTCTTATTTCACAATCTGGGACGTCATTAAGCTCTGGATAAAAGTACAGTCGAAAAAAATATTTAACAGCATAAACAAAAGCTACATTAGAGCTCTAATAACTGACGGTCAATTCCTTCACGAAATCCCTAAACATCGCAACCAGGTCTACACGGTTGATGTGGTGCAAGTTCGCACCTTAATGCACACTGATCCTTTCGCTCTCATGCTGCGGAAGGCCAAAATGCTGTATTTCCTTAATAACTTTGGAGAAATATAAGTCATTTTATGTGCGTTTTTTACATTAATTTGCGTGGGGAAGATGGGCGCAAACCCATGTATGTAGACTATGGCTCTGAAAGTGGGCAAATGACGTCTTTTTTTTCGCAAATAATCGATTAACTGTTTGTTAACTTTCTGAATAATCGAACATGAAAATTTCTGAAAAGTCCCAACCCTATCGCAGGCAGAAATAAATAATCTAGTTGCAGCCTCCCCCCGTTTTAGGAGAATATTAAGCAAAATACCAACAACGCGAGCTCCCATATCAGACAGAAAAACATTTTCGAGCTACTTGACCAAATGTTATGCTGTAATCGAATCGGATCTCAAAAAGACATTTGAGACCACAGAATTCGTTTCTACAACGGCATATATGGAGTGAGTGCTAACAACAAAAGTTATCTCGGAATGACTGCTCACTGGATTGATGAAAACTTTCAGCGCGAGAAGCCTGCCATTGCCTGTAAAAGGGTCAGAGGGAGACATACATATGACGTTATAGCCAGCGAAATAGAGCAAGTTCATTCAAGTTATGGGCCAAAAGTAGGCTAAAGTAACGAGTAAAGTAACAAGTTACTTTTTAAAATTAGTAACGAGTAAAGTAATCTCATTACAATTCAAAGCAGTAACTAAAGTAAAGTAATTAGTTACTTTTTAAAAGTAACTTCCCCAACACTGGTTACAGCAGTGTCTTGATAATAAGTTTCTCTGTATCAATGACCTTTTGTCCTCATTACATGATAAGAAAAGGTTCTACGTGCCATTATCCACTGCAGGCAAAGGCCACTTTGATAAAAGTCAGTCATGCTTCACCTTCTGGTGATTGAAAGGCGGAATTGACAGAAATAGCCTACAAACAATAGTATTGCTGGCCTTTTGGGTCCTGTACACACAATTAAGCTAGTGCCTCATGAACATGTAGCCAGGCTGACATGTGCTTACTGTAGGTCTTTTTTTACAGACTTGCATGGAATGATGTTGAAACAAAATACTGGGGTCAAGAAGACACTGATATGAAACTCATGTTATATGTGCTGTTGATTATTTCATGTCCTGTTATACTGTACTGTACTTGTCTATTGTGAAACTGTATAGGTAGTTATTTGTGTGTGCATATGTGAGTTTTGTATACACAAATGAAACTGCATTTGCACTACTCTGCTAGGACAAAAGACACATTTCAGAGTAATCTAACATTAAAGTGTTTATATAAAACTTCTGAGCATTTTTAAATTCTATAATTTTTCCACTAAACCTGAGAAGCAGTCCATCATATAAGCAGATGTTGAGGCAGCAGAAAGAACAGTCAGAGACATGATATTAGATGATATTAGAGACATGATATTAGAATGGAAAAAAGGGAAAGAACTTCTAAGAAGAAAACATTTTCAAATGTTAATTCAGGAGTCCATTAGCATTTTTTATTAAGAAAAATGTATTAAAATTGATCAGAATTCCAAATTTACATAAAAATCTCCAATCTAGGATTTGTTTACATTACTGTAACAGGTATGGAACAGATTGATTGATGATTGAAAACTGAGGCATGTTTACCATAGGATCCAGTGTGATGATCACTGGCACTTTGATGTGGTATTAAGCGAGCTAGTTGTGAAGTGGAAGAAATAGGAGGAGGGCGAAAGCTTTGCAAGTGGAACAAGTGAGCTAATCTTTTACAAGTACAAGTGGGTTTAGAAAAGTCTGTCAATAAATACAATCAGGGGCGCCGCATGTGCGTGGGGGTGGGAATTAGGATGATTCTAAGGGCCTGGCACTGATAGGGGGGCCCAGAGAATTTTTTTATATTAAAATCAATATTTGAGGGGGCCCAAAACATCTTGCAGCGCCCCTGAATACAATATATGGGGCCCTATTTTGATGACGCAAGATATCATTGGGCTGTGTTCTAAGTGTAATGCCAAATTAACCAATGGAAGATCAATCTCGCATAGCGCTGTGAATTGTTATCACACCAATCTTCACAGTGAGCATTTAAGGTGAACTGAAAACATTGAATAGCTTACATCAGATCTACAGTAGTAGCCTAATGGTACATGGATGTCTAGGCTACACAACACAAGACAGATGAAGGTGATTTAGTCCTGTAAAGCCGTCCGCACACTGGCTCCGACAGCATTGCGGAGCACTTTCGAATTCGACTATTTTGCAACAAACCTAGGAGAGTAGCCTTTGGAATTAACAATGCATGTCAATGGACGGTTCTGACAAAATAGACTTAAATCGTAACTCACAATCGACAGCGGAAGAGTTCAGAGACGGTGTGCGGACTGCTTAAGGGGCCGTTCACACTGAACGCGGTTTTCTGCTCCTAAAACGCGAATGTTCTGAAATAGTGAGTGACAAAAACATGCAAGTTCTAAAGTCAAAAATGCAGGCCTATGTCTAGTTGCTATGACAGGGTGCAAAGTATTTAGACAATACGCATCTCTGCCCAAGAAATGAACTATGCGCTCACCTGAAAACAGCAAAGACAGCTGGTGCTGTTCGCTAAAGCAAATTGCGCCTGTGAATAATCTCCATCTCCAAACAGTTTTTAGCATTTTCATGGAAACTGCACATCACTGTTTCCCAGTTTGCACTGTACACACTACAGTGCTTATAGTTTTCAAATGTATCAACCTGTGATACTATGAAACAATGGACTTACAACAAATCATTTTCAATCCTCCCCTACCATCTGAATCCATATCTTTTGGTGACATCCACCTTGGATTTTAACAATACCACCAGATCTTTGGCATTGATGCGAGCATTGGGATCGAATTCAATCAATGGTTTCACAACATCATGAAGATTAGTCTTTAGTTTAGTCAGAGCATGAGGACTCTGGTGTTTATGAAGAAGCGCACGTATTCGTACTGGCTCGCTGGTTTCCCAAGGCTTACAGTTTGTGAACATCTCCAGAAAAGTGATTCCAAGAGACCAAATGTCTGACATGGTGCTGCCCCTCTCACACTCTACCAAACGTTCAGGGGCCATGTAGACAGGGGTTCCTCCCATTGGGCTTCCTACTGTTACTGATATGGTTTCCATACAGTTAGCCATGCCCCAGTCAGTCAGATAGGCCCTTTTGTTGTCAGCTGCAATCTAGGACAAGAAGAAACAATGTACAAGTAATTAGTCAAATTACCAATATTGTCAATTAAATGTAAACTCTGAAGTGTGTGCCGTAAAAGGATGTGCTATAAAATTCTCAGAAGCGTACACTATGAATACCATGAACTATGTTTTCCCCCAAATGATACTGACCATTATATTTGCTGGCTTCAGATCTTGGTGGACGATGTTTTTTCCATGTATGTACCCAACAGCCATTGCAATTTCTAAAGCCGCAAACAACTTATCCTCATCTTGTAACTGAAGGAAATAATATATTTCAACACAATTTACAATCATACAGAACTTTGCTGACAATTACTTACTTAGGTATCGATACTCAGAGCAATCTAATGACCCACCGTGATGGCAGTGTCTTCATAAAGGATCTGCTGCAGGTTGGCTCCATGGATATATTCATTAGCAATTAAGACCTTTGTCTTACTTTTGGCTACAGCCAGCATCCGCACAATGTTGGGGTGAGACAAACGCCTGAAATTTAACAATAATTTAAGCATTTGTCAATCATGTAAAACAATGCAATATATATGTAAAACCAAATTGGAAATACAATTTATAAGTTGGCTTATAAAATTGCAAACACAACTCCATGAATGAAAACATACTTACAAAGGTATGACAAACTCATTTTTGATGACTGAACTATCTCCAAAGTAGATGATCTTTACAGCAACAGGAGTTTCCTGGTATGAGCCCCTGTAAACCTTTCCTTGGGCCCCCCTTCCAATGCAATGTTCTTTATCCACACTTATCATAGACAGATCCACAAAATGAATTCCCTTCAGGCAGTCTACAAGCAGGAGAATATGAAGAAGAAATCCTGTTTGAATCCATCAATATTTGATGTTGAGAGCAGTCAGTTGGAGAACGAGAGAATTTGTTTACTATGGACTGAATTTGCAAAATATGGAGCCCCAAAGTGACCAAAAAAATTGAAAAAAGAAAAAAAAGTGTGTTCATTAGTGCTGTCAAGCGATTAAAATATTTAATCGCGATTAATCGCATTTTTGGCGTAGTTAACTCATAATTAATCGCGATTAATCGCAAATTTCTTTCTATTCTAAATGTCCCTCGATTTCTTTTTGTCACATTTTTATTAATTTATTTTCATTTTAATGCTGTTATCAGCATTCATTGGTGGGGGTGAATACCAATTTAAAATAAAAGAAAACCCAGTTACAGCATCAGAAATTATTAACATGTTCAAGTACTGCCAGAGAGATGTTGATGTCTTTATGTTGCTAGTTCACAAGTTTACAAAAAAAAAAAAAAACTGGATGGTGGCCCTTTAAATTATACTAACCTATATTTTAAAGAGGCTCAATGAAAATATGGCATTATGGTCTGCATGAGTAAACTTACATTGCATGAGAATACCTTTAAAATGCATTTTGCCATATTGGCAATTGTCCTGCAAGAAGCTCTTATTTTAGTGACAAGGTCATAAGTTCAGAATCAGGTAGGCTATATGCGTCTCGTTTGCACAAATTCTCTCTCTCAGTTGCGCTCCAACCTGTTTCACCTCTCTCACTCGCGCTGCAATTTTGAAACTGATATTAGCCTATTTGCGGGATATTCAGTTCAAGAGAAGGGATTTCTAAGTGACAACATTAATCCTCTAGCTAGTTAACAACCTAAATATGCGAACATGCGAGTGAGCATCAACGATTGTGTCGGTAAAATATTTGTTTTCACTGATCAAATGACGCTCACAAACATTCTCTCTCTCAGTTGCGCTCCGACCTGTTTCACCTCTCTCACTCGCACTGCAATTTTGAAACTGATATTAGCCTATTTGCAGGGTATTCAGTTCAAGAGAAGGGATTTCTAAGTGACAACATTAATCCTCTAGCTAGTTAACAACCTAAATATGCGCGAACATGCGAGTGAGCGTCAACGATTGTGTCGGTAAAATATTTGTTTTCACCGACATCAAATGACGCTCACAAACATTCTCTCTCTCAGTTTTTTCACATTCCATTGATAATGGCGGGTCAAATGCGTTAATCGCGCGTTAAAAAAATTGACGGCGTTAAAATGGGTTTGCGTTAACGCCGTTATTAACGCGTTAAACTGACAGCACTAGTGTTCATGTGTCCTAAAGCTAGTTTTGCGAGATCTCGTAGGCTGGGTTCCATATTGCTCACTTTTTCATTCACATTTCTGTGAATGAGAAAGGACTGTGATAGAACAGCTGTCTTGCCATTATGTAAAGCTATTTAAGCAAAGTTAAAATTTGTGGAATGGTACCAATAAATTGAGTCGTTATCGTTTTATGGAGTGATTCAGAGGTTTTTTTGGATGTATCACTTATATTCCCCAACTGGTTGTCATCATTTCAAGCTAATGGAGTAAGTTGTGTGTCGATTTTGTAGCAGATGAACTTAATATTAGATCAGGCTATGCCAATAATTACTTCAAGTTATTAGCGAGCTAACACTAGCAAGCTAACATTAGTTTTACATTTAGAAGTTGCAGACTGTAATGTTTACTGACTGGTTGAAGAGCTCAAAAATTCTTACTGAACTGCTGTTGAACCCCAAAATTGTATTTGTTGGTATCATGAATGAATACAGACAATATTATGACACAAGGAAACATTATAATATTTTACAATGTGTGAAAATAAAAAGTTTATGTGCATTGTGACGAACGTTTTGACATATGCGTTCTAAAAACCTGCAACGTTCTAAAACTCAGAAACTGCGCTTTGACATGTTAAATCTTTTGCGACAACCTGTGACGATTCATGAAAAAAATAAAAAAATTCTAAAACCGTTTCATCTCGTCACGGATCTTCAGTCTGAATTGGACTTTACACCGTTGCCGCATTACGCTTGATTATTCTACAGTGCAAATATAGAATAGTCTTGAAAATTCCAAGTTGATGTTCTTTCTTCTCTACAGTATGCCTACTTCGGGTTGAGTTCGCGTTTTGTTTTCCTTGTTTACCTGTTACCATTAATTAGTGTTAACTGCTTCTTCGCAAATTCAATCTATGTTGCACCAAATTCTCACATTCTCATACATAACAACAGTTCTAAGCAATGTATTGATTTGATTGATCCACACTAGATTTCTCCAACATTAGCCACCATGAAACCTTTTATCGAACATAACTGAACAAAAACGTAGCTAAATTTATGCTTGTTAGTGTCAACTATCAGTACATCTCAGCAAAAACTTTTTAAATATCCTGTTTCTGACCGCTGAAAATTGTTAAGTAATATATTCATATTGTTTATAATTGATAAGTTAACTTGTTTTTATAACATGTTTTAAATGAGCATCTTTTTTCATGTACAAATATGAATGTTAAATCTGTTGACCAATCTGGTCATCACCTTTTGCTTTGGCATCTACAGCCACTGCCTCTGCAGATCCACTCTGCTCTGCTGAGTCCCCTGTGTTATATCCAGTGCTTTGAGAGTGGGGCTTCACGGCCACATTATGAGACTCAGAGACGTTGCTAGATCTGCTCCCAATACCTTCATCAGGTAGGCGTTCTCTAACTGCCCAGCAAAAGTGAAATAAACACATTTGGTTTATAGAGCAATAAATGACCAAGTTGATGATGACTTAACATTCTTATCTATTCACATAACATGATTTTGCAACAAATGTATTTTGTAACAATTGTATTTTACAAGTAAAATAAAATTAAAAAAGAAAATGCTCACATTTGAGACTAAATTCCATACTTTGCTTCAATTGGAAAGGACAGCCCTTATTGCCAACCACCATCTCCTCTATCTTCTCCAGCAGCTCTGTCACCTGGCCATCATCACTCTTCTCATTTTCTACAACATGATACCTGTTCCCACATTTTTCAATAACCCATTGCAGAGCCTCTCCTCCACTCTCAATGTACTGCTCAATGCTTGTGTCTCCCAGACTGTCCCCATCGGTGAACAGCACTATAGTGTGACTCCAGACTCTCTCACCCAGAAGCTCCATGTGTTCCTGCACTGCTCTTCTGTATGTCTCTGTGAATGAGTCACACACTCTAATGACCAGGAGTAGAGCATGGGGTCCTGGAGGACACAGAGACACACTGAGGACAATCTCTCGTTTATCACGTTCAGAAGTTTCATCCACAGTGCCTTCCCTCCACCATCCTGGTGTGTCCACAACAGTGATGTGTCTCCCTGCTGTTTCTCCTTCTCTCTTCACACACTCATCTGTTCTCCCTTCAATATCAAAAACCTTTCTGCCCAGGATGGTGTTTCCTGATGAACTCTTCCCTCCATTTCGGTTTCCCAACAGCACGATCCTCATGTCTGAGATGTAGAAATCACAACCTGCTTAGATGATGAAGGAAATTATTTTAATCCATTTAAATCCACAATCACCATGCCAATTCCCCACAAGCAACAGAACATTGTCCCCTCTCTCCTGCCATTCCCTCTCCCCCACCATGACCCCTGGCACTTGGATTGTGGATCTGCCCAAGGTTTCTTCCTTAGGTAAGGGCGTTTTTCCTTGCCGCTGTTGCTCGTGGTTGCTCCTTGTTGGTGCCCCCCACCCCCTGCCAAACCTCCTATCTTGCCACTTTCCTACTGCACTTCTGTACTTGCACATATGGGCTGACACCAGCCAAAAACTTCACAGCATTTTTTATTGTAGTAATCATATGCATGTGACAATAAAAACTGTGTGTATCCCTGTGAGTGTGAGTATGTGTGTGTGTGTGTGTGTGTGCACGCGAGTGAGAGAGAATGTGAGTGAGAGAGAGAGAGCTTTCTCTTCTGTAACTGCCACATTGTTTTTCTCTGAAATTCATTACATAGGCCTACCTATTCTGCAGAGTTCACTTCACCAGCAAAACACTAACAAAACCCAGACTTAATTTTACAGTTACTTTTACACAAATTAAAATCACCAGTCAATAAACAAAAAAGTCAAGTGATCATGCTTTCTCTTTAGTAATGCAAATGTTATGAACACATCCATGTATTTTATGTGCAAGACAAAGAATTTACTGTAGGCCTATACGACATTTCATAATGTTTGTAAACATGGCATGCTGAGATACTTACGGATGGCAGAAAGTAACCGGTACCCCTTTGACGTGAATACATTCAACGGGGAAAGCCTGTCTTACATTAATAAGTCGTTTTGTCAAACGAGATAACTGTTCACTGTTAAATCTAAAGACATAGGTTTTACAACCAGAAAATAAACTTGTTACATTATACGATCTCTACACCCAGGGCCGGATTAATGTATGGTTTTTATGGGCGGGGGCCCAGGGTCCATCAATTTCAAGGGGCCCTTTCTGCCCCAGCATTACTTAAGACGGAAATTAATATTGAACATACGTCTGAAATGCGAGCATAAAGGAACACGTGAATATGAGAATGCAACCTCAGCATGGGACATCAGATAAGATGTGTCTTCCCATCTGAGGGAGTTCCCCCTCCCAAATGAGTTGGTTTGGTCCGATCGTCTTTTTGGAGCGGTAGAATCAAATAGTCGCTTGACAAGGCTCACGGAGCTCTTCAATCTGGCATGATAGGCTCACGAATTCGAGGTCATTCAAAACATAGGCTACATCATATGATTGACAATGGATTCAACTAAAATATGTTTAGGCTAAGCCTACTCATATGCCATATTAAGTTTGGCTTGTAAATATCTAGATATGCGTGATGATGCTTTTGAGGTTTGATCATTGGCGCACAGCTCTCTCCACTCGCTCACACACTGCTCAAGTCGAATTTGGACTTTGCTGAATTTTTGACACTGACAGAATACAGAATAGGCCCATATCCAAAGCCTATAATCAGAAAAAAATCTGCGCGGTGCTCGGACATGCTTAAACACAGCCTAAAGAAGGATGTTCGCAAAGGTCTGTTAGAGATAGCCTATACTGTATATGCGACAGCTACAATGATACAATTATGCAGGACTTAAATCCAACTGCAACGACCAATTTGTCAAATGAGAATGTAAGAATTAAAAACATTATCATGTAGGTTCGAGGGATTCTTTCCCAAGAATTTATTTTAAGTAGGCAATCCCGCGCTATTTCAGACAGAGAGTGATTTCAAAGACAAAAACAAAGCTCCCATACTGCATTCTATTTATTAACTACGAATCTGATTGGAGGTTTTCACCTCTAATGTTGGTCAATTATATTTTTTCTGGATGCTGGTAGACATTGCGCACACATGACATGAGATCCTCAACGCACCTCCTGCCGCCTCTCATTGTCAACCCATCGGTCCTATATTGACTTGCCTGAAATAACGGTGAAATACCAGTCAAGACCACAAAAATTAATTGTATACCATATAGTGTGCGTGATCGTTCTGACACACAGTGCATCCATGCACGATCCGCACGAGGCCATAGCTCAAAATCTCCTTGCGTTTTGCTTTACATATCGGTCTGCTCACTTATCCGCCTATTTGCGAACCCACCCGCTTTAAACGAAAATGAAAGCGTTCCAGGAGCAGCTTGTGGTTCATTCTGTCACCGTGAAACGATTCGGAAGCGACAGTCATTCTTAATAATTTCACCAAGCATTACAATTATATGTCAACAAGGGAATAATTGTGATTGCCTTCTTAAAACATTTTTTCTAGGCTACTGGTTGGAGGTAGCCTGGGAATTCCCATGCTCCTTTGCGCGCTTATTTCATTTCACTCTGCAGAGGAGCATGGTGACTATGGCCGTTTTTCTCGCTTACTTTCGGTATCCAATCGCAGAACAAAAAGGGATTTGAACGGCCCTTGATTGCATTTTACGTCACGTGGTGGCTCTGGTATTGGCTCCGAGGTATGTACAGACGCTATGATAGACATTCGTAGCGCCCAATAAACGGCTATGGACAATTGTAAACGATGCTTCCGCTACGAGAAATGCAATAGGTAGGTCCCCAGACTAAATATCACTTGTGATTTTAGTTTGGCATTCGCCAGGCTAGGTTGGAGGAGCTTTTGGAAAGCCACTTCTCACATCAATGGGAAATAGGTCTCTAGCTATTGGGAGTAAGCCTACACTTTTTTAAAACGGTATAAATGGTAATGCAAAATTATAAACCATATAGGCCAACTTAGACTAGCCTATATAATAGATATCTGCTGCTTACAATAGTTTTCTTGGGTTCTCAAGCGCTCACAAGAAAATGACAAAAAAGAATGTCTCTTAGGTGTCATATTTATTGGCCTTGAAATTTCAATATTGGATATTAAAAATATGCATATACTATCAAGCTATGGGGGGCCCATCGAAAAAATGTGCCCAGGGTCCTTTGACACGTTAATCCGGCCCTGTCTACACCTGTTACCCACTTAGCAACCAAATTAGGCTAACCGTTATAAACAGGGGCGTCACCGTTGGTTTAGCTTGCTAGCTACAATGCTAGATTAGCTTAACAGATTGAGCAGGGAAAACTTGCCTGAAATCAATAAGTCTGACGTTTATGACTTTTAATTTTGTTAAAGGTGCCATGCCACACCACTACAGGGTATTTAAATTGTTCTTTGAGGTCTACAAATAGGGTATGTGACTTCACTTGGACTGAGAACGGTCCAAGGAGACCGTAATGAGATCGTTTGCAGCCTGTAGGAATAGCCTTCGAAAATTTCATGCGGTTCTTCCGGGTTTTTTGCCACTGTTACAATGGGCTGCGCTCTGATTCGCTGCTGAAGCTCGACGTTGTAAAGCACATGGACGAATATTTACATTAGTTTTACTTGCGAATTGCGAGGTACGGAAAAAAAAAACTTGGAATATTATCATGAAACCGAGAAAGAGGATATCTGCACCAACCTAGCTTGCAGATTGTAAACGGCCACTTTGCAAAGGTAAGCTTACTACATAGTCAGGATGTCACAGTAGCCAACATAATCAGATACTTATTGCAAGAGTAGCTGACTGTTAGCCTACATCCACAGTCAGATTACACTTACCAAGACTGTTGAATTCGCCAAGTTGACAAGTTGCCTGTTACCATTTCATGGATATTCCTTCTTTTTCGCGAGTATTTCAAGGGGCGGGCTTTAGTCAAATACAGGAGAGCATGGATTGGGCGATAATTCTCCTCAGTCAGCCAATGGCTGTAACGTTGTCTATACTACGTAGCACTGACCATGGATTCAAACTGACCTAATTTCTTTGCATATTTCTTTTAATAGGCTATTGCCTATAGCGAAGACAGTATTACATTTTCACATGCACTGTGTAACTTGAGGTCATATAGAACTATTCTATACCAAAAGCAACAGGTAAAAACGGCTTTGTGTGGCGGGGCACCTTTAAAAAATGAGAAATTATTTCCGTTCATTCTGAACACGTAGGTTTTGTGACCAGAAAGTACACCCATTGTCATATGTATCCATACTCCATACCCGTGAACACCCAAGTACTACCGAGGTAGCAAACAGACCGGCACCGGTCTACCATGCTTTCAATACGGTCAGGTCCCCACAGCGTCCCCGCAGGGGTGTGTCCTGTCTCCCCTCCTTTTCATTTTATACAAATATGTGTCACAGCAACATGGATGATAGACATATTCTCAAATATGCTGATGACACTGTGATTGTCAGCCTATTACACGGGAAAGAGGTTAGCCATGGCCCAATAGTTGATGAATTCACAGACTGACAAGTCATATGTGCAGCTGAATGTCACAAAAACTATAGACATGATAATCGATTTCAGGAAACATCACCAGGTCCAGATGCCTACAGACATTAAAGGTCAGACAGTGGAGATAGTAGACAAATACAAATACCTGGGCACAATCATAGACAACAGGCTCACATTTGAGGCTAACTGTGAAGCAGTCTTTAAGAAGGCCAATCAACGTCTGTATTGTCTTAGGAAATTGTCTTACCTACATATAGACCGAACCCTGCTTTTTTTTTAGTATTTATTTATTACCTATCAATATCACTGATGCACTTTATGTATCTTTATGTATCTGCTTCCAGTTCTGTCTGGGGTGTCATAATGTCTGTGATCCCTATTGTCTGATGTGTTGTGAGTTATGGTCTGATGTGTTTTTAATGTACATTATGTGTTGTATGTTATATTTTAATGATTTGCCAACTCACTTGACTGCACACCAAATCTACCTCCGGGTACAAATAAAGTTATCTAATCTAATCTAATCTAATCTAATCTAAGGTTAGAAGGAGATCTGCCGGTCAATTTGGTCACAAATTAATAAATTCGGCATTATTGTTTTGTAAAAGGATACGTTAAATGCAATTGAAATGACTGTTGAATATGAAAGATCCAGGTTTTGTAACCAGAAAATGCATATTTGCTGAAATAGGATGTATGCTTTTGACTAGTATTTCGTTGACAACTTTTGGCTTTTGCCACCCGGAAGAGCATGTGACATCATGATAAATTGTCCTATAAGGTTGAAGCAGTGTTGTATAGTAACTAAGTAAAAAAACTTAAGTAGGCCTACTTTACTTTTACTTCAGTACAGTACATTTGCATAGAAAATTCCATACTTTTACTCCACTACATTTTCAATTGGCAGTATAGTTACAAAATATCAGCTGGAATTGCATTTAGTGGTCAATTGAGTGACTGTAACAAAGTTTTGTACTAGAGATGCCAATTTGTGCAAACAAGTTCTTAATTAAAAGGGAGTGAACCAATCTATGGCCCTATTGTTCAAGATCACTGAATGCCCTCAGGAAAAAACTGGCAAATTGTTGAACATTGTATGTTGGC